>NCVV01000066.1:126043-184263 GCA_002092955.1 Auricularia auricula-judae
GTGGCTCGGCAAGCCGAGTATATGGGACTCCAGTTACGTTCGCAGCCCTCCGGGCTGCGACCTACCTACCTAGGTTTGGTTCCGGGAATTTGATCCCGGTGCCCCCTTGGGTTCAACGGGTTTTGCTCATGTAGAGTAAAGTAAAGAATGTCATGCTCTCCGAGTAGCCGTCACATTTGATAAGTAGCATTCTGTGCTTACTTGGTGTCAGTCTCGTCAACGCGCGTCCATCCCTCGATGCTCGAAGAGAGACAATCACGGCCTGCAGCTCATCGTCTGTTCGACGGGGCTGAACCCGGACATCACGTGCGACTTTGAGAGTGGTCTAATAGGAAGAAACGGCATCTGACAGAAGACATCAGGCTGGAATGGCATCTATCAGAGAACCCATAAAATATTCCAAGTGTACAGTACTGTAGCAACGCGGAAATTGACTTTAGCGCGTCGAACGTTCCCTCCTCCCCTCCTCCACCCTCACAGCCGGCAAGACGCCAGAAGCTGAACCTCCCGTAGAGTACTTTATGCGCCTCGCTATTCCGAATCCAGACTGCAGAATGCTCCCCGCATTGCACCGAAGCCTGTACTACCCTGAGAAGACGGAGTCACGGTATAATTAAGGCTGCAACTAAATTAATTACTTACTAAGTATAATTAATTAACTGCCTATATAAATATAATTAGAGTACAGACATCTGTATTTTCGAGTAATTAGTTATAATTAATTGTATCTCTATGCTGACTTGATGAGGGCTCAGATAACCTGAGATGCAGCTAGGGAGAGGTACTCTACAGCTAAGGCACCTCACTGAGACCTTCCAGCCATGCTTGTGAAGGTCCTTGAGGATACGTAAGACCGCCAAGCTTCTTATAAGTTGCCATACTCATTTTCTGCAGTATACTGGCATAGTACTGCATCCAAAATCAAGCTATAGGGGCTCCAAGTGACCAATAATGCACTTGAGGAGCATGTATGGTATCCCAGTCATCAGTCATGCTGCATCTTGGATCCTCCTTCCCAATTTGGTAATACTCTCACTGAGAAAGGTTTCTTGCTTCACCCCCACTTCGCATGCACTTCAACAGGTCTAGGACCTTGTGTGACCAGGATATCTCATTACAAAAGTATGTATAATGTAGTCATCAGTTATATACACTGAGTATAACTTGTCATCAATGGTATTTGATCTGATATAGATATAACTAGTTATAATTAATTAATACTAATTACATACTGAATTTAAATAAAGTACGGTGAGGTGTACTTAGATTTAAATTAGTTGCAGCCTTAGGTATAATTATTTCGTGCGAAACTCATCAATACACCCCGCCGATCGTCCTGCCAGTCGCAACGCCCCCTGAGTCGGTCTCATGGGCCACTTGCCAATTCGCCGAGTCTTGCCACTGGCAGCAGCCCCAAGAATGAGAGTTGCACCAAGACGGGAGGGGCGCAGAATCCAACGAGCGGAACTCGGACTGCAAAGCTATGTAAGAAGAAATGAGAGCAGCGCTAGCAGCAAGTTTTGATTTGATTTGAATTTGCAGTAGGTAGAAGTACATTTTTTGCTTTGCATCGCGTTGAGTCGTCCGGGGTCTTTTTCTTCAGTAGCGGTCGATGCAGTTTGCTGCATCCGTCACTCCTCGCGCGCACGCGAGGCCGCGTCCTCTCGTGTGTCGCACTCCTCACGCCGCAGGCTCGGGCCGCGCTCTCACGCCGCGCGCGAGGGCCGCACGCTCACGCCGCGCGCGAGGCCGCGCTCTCACACCCCGAGCGAGGAAGCCTCGACGCCCCGCGCGTGCACCTGGCGCTCGGCAGCGCGCACGTCGCGCGCGGAATCGTCGCGCGTCTCGCTGCGCGCGCGGCCGTTCTGCTCGAGCTCTTCTACGATCTACAGTAGAAAGCAAGCAGTGAGATTCGCAGGCAAAAGAATCGAGGGGGACGGCTGGGTGAACAGGAAGGGAAGGTTATATGGATGCGATGGAATGAAGGCGAGGGCGGGTGTTGAATGAATGAACGCGGGGAAGTTCGGATGGGTGGAAGGGACTGGACGCACCTCGAGCACGACATCCAGCGCGCGCGCGACGACGGTCTCCTTGCGCTCGTTGCGGTCCGCGTCGGCCTGGTCGACGTGCGCCGCGTCCGCCGGCGGGCGGCCGCGCACGCGCTGCACGTTCATCCGCTCCACGCGCGAGCCCTCGCGCCCGTCGAACAGCTGCGAGAGCGAGGGCGAGGGCGTCAGCCCGAGCTCTACTCTGCAGCATAAATTGGAGCTAAAGACGCACCCAATGACAGCCAATATACACCTCGCCCTCGCGCCCCCTCTCCTCGCCGTCGGGCAGCGCGTCGAGGTAGCCGGTGGTGCTGACGCCGATGCCCTGCGCGCGCGCGCGCAGCGCGCCGAGCTTGTACGCGCGCTCGGCGCGCAGGTCGAGCAGGCCCGCGCGCTGCAGCACGCCGCGCGCCATTGCGCGCGCGCATTCCGCCGAGACCTGCGGGGGGCGGGCGCGTCAGCGTCCGCAACCCCCAGCACATTGGAGCAAGGGCCAGCTGGCGCGTACGCACCTCGCCGGGGCCGTCAAGGACGTCCTGTGGGACGCCGAGGACGGCGTGCTTGAAGAGCGGCGAGTAGCTCGTGACGCCGCCGAGGCAGAGGCTCGGGCTCGCGGGCTTGGACGTCAGCGCGGACGCCAGCGCGCCCGCTGTGCACGACTCGGCCGTCGCGATCGGCAGCCCGAGGCGCTCCAGCGCCGAGAGCAGCCGCGTTACTGCTGACGGCATTGTCTTGTATTCAGTTCGAGGAGGAGTTGGAGTTGGAGTTGTAGTAAGAGTTATAGTTCAAGTCAAGTTCGAGTTTGGGAGTTGTTAAAGCTCGACGATGACGATGGCGGTCAAGCTCAGAGTCAAGAGCAAGTCCGAGTCGCCGTGCGCCCCTCGCCGGCTTGCGTCATCGCAGACGCCAGCCTGAGCCAGCCAAGAGCCTCTTTGCGGCGCGATCGAAGAAAGACATTAGTTACGTAACGCCTCCCGGATCCCCACTCCGCTCTGGTCCAAGAACTCTCGCGGCTTCAAATTTCCTATTTATCATACCGCCTCGCAGAGAATTCCTGGCCTACGTAATAGCTGGTACGTCGGCTTTTCATCTCTTTGCTAAAGCTCCCGGATCCGGAGTGCGAGGCCTTTTTCTTGCTCGCTGACAGTCGTCCTCGACGCTGCATGCTCGAAAACGATACTGCTTGACATTGCTGCCATACAGCGCGATCTGAACCTGCCCTACGTACTGCGCTTCACCTCCTACAGCGATGTACGCGCACAGGCCAGACAGTGTTTGGCCCAACTTGACCGTCCTGCCAGTTTTACTCAGTTACTGTACTTGGGGATGAATTGAATTGCGATACTGTACAGTACTCTGTCTCTACTTCCGCTGCAGAGGAATCTACACTGCATCATCGAAGCCTTTCCCTTCCTCCATCATCACCCGGAGTGGCACAGCGTCCGAGCGCGCCGTCGACTCGGAGGGGCGCCGGTCGTCCGCCTGCCCGTCACGGTGGACGGTACTGGCCGGCATCGACTCCAGAACGCTAGTAGTCGCCTGTTTATCCGTCCGCGTCCGCGCCGCAAATCCCAGCGTGGACGACACATTCGCCTTCGCCTCCTCCCCACCCTCACGGGCGAACCGCCGTCCGTCCGCAACGCGCCAAATGATAAGGTACGTCGCGACCTGCTGCGCCGTATTGGTCATGCCGAGGAAGATCTGGTTCATCGGCGAGCCCAGCGCATACGTCACGAGGAACAGCAGCGCGCACACGGAGTAGAGCGCGGCGGACTCGATGAAGATCGCCGCGAGCGACACATAGCTGCTGCCTCCGTCGTCCCGCAGGGCGGCGGAGATGCGACGGCGGTACGCGAGCAGCCGCGCGGCGATGAGGATGGTGAGGAGCACGTTCACGCCGAGCGAGAGCGCGTAGTAGGACGTGCCGAGCTCCACGGGCAGGTTGCTGTACAGCGAGAGGCCCGGCGTGGACGACTTCACCGCCCACAGCACGCCGACCACTGCGGCGTTCGCGTCGTCAGCCCAACTGATGGCGATGCGCGTGAGTCAATGTCTAGCTCACTCACCGAATGACGCGAGAAGCACCAGCGCGGGCAGTGCGACGGCCGCCGCCGCGGGCCCGCGGCGCCCCACGGCGGTCCAAATCGCCCAGCACCGCCATAACTGGCCCCGGGGTAAAGCCTAAGCTATCGGTCAGGCGGGGAAAACGGAGAGGAGACGCACCACCAGAGCGTCGGACATGAAGTTGAGGACGAAGACCGTCGCGATGAAGAGCGCGTTCACCGCGATCGACTCTGCGGTCAGGAAGAACTGCCAGGGGCCGCCCGGATATCTACATATTACAGGTTCGTCAAGCCGTATCTCTGAAGACTCGGCGGACGTACTCGCGGTTGTCGATGTACATATCTACCATACCAAGTGAGCAAAGACAACGAGGGAGGACATCGTACGAAGTACGAACCCTGCACGGTGCGCGCCTGAACGCCAATGAACACGCTCTCCACGAGGATTAAAGCCGTAATATACGCCAGCAAAAAGCGCGTCTGCCGTTTCCCAGGCGCGAGCTGGCGCCAGAGGTAGCGCGCGCAGCCCAGGTACAGCATGATCTGGATACCTGAGGAAAAAAGGCATTAGCACCATCTTTCTGCGCCTGTGAGATTGAGAATTGGACTTGAAGAACGCACCGTAGCCCGTGCCCACGACGACGTCGCCGGCGACGAACGTCCGCTCGAGGAAGAGCGTCGCGGCGGGTTCGTCCGGAGTATATGGCGACATTGGATTTCGAGGGGTGCCGTCGTCGCCTTCTTACTTATGTATGTATGGAGTCTGTTCGCAGAACCACTGGCAGTGCACGCTCGTCGCTGGCACCGGAAAGGAAAGCAAAGCAGACGTAATTGAATGGCGCACGCCAATCTCTGCTGCCAGCAGCCAGTGCCAGTCCAAACCCAACGAAGAGCGTTCCGCCGCTCTACAGACGCCAGAGGGACTGTTAAAGCCTGAGGCGATGCGAGCGCCGATCTCGTCTGAATGAATTATGGGCCCGTTTGGACGACACGCGAGCGTTGTTGGGTGGTGCACAAACCGTTCATAGGGCGGTAGAGCGGGTCGTGCATCCACGATCGTCTCTACGCGCCGAGCGGGCTGTGGAAGTAGTGCACCCGCTGCAACTGATGAGGCGAAGAGTTCCCGTTTGGCAGTCTGAGGCGTCGGAAGGTTGATACAGTGTGCGTGCATCAAGTTGCGGAGCACCGCACGAATTTAGAGTTGAAGGCGGTGAGCAAGCATGGCATGGCAGGCCGAGCGTTGGGAAGCGCGGGCAGAAAAATGGACGTGCGAATGCGAATGCGGGTGCAGGAAGTTGGGCCAGTTGCCATGCATCGGAGCCGTAGTCTTCGTAAGAGCATGCGCATGCTGATCAGTCGCGAAGAGCAAAAGGTCGGAAAGACTAGCAGCACGGCGATGACAAGCCCGCGGTTCAATCAGCTGTGCCCAATAGCATTGGCGGCCGCATAGGAACGTTTTTCAGTCCTCTGTGCGCACATACGATGTACAGCGCAGGCGGTGTAGGCGGTCAATCATGTCCAGAGTGTCAACGCAACCTACTTATGTCGAAAAGGCCCGTAAATCGCGCAGACACCAGCGCGTTCGATGACAAGAACAGTAAGTACTGCTGCAGAGATGAACTGCAGGGAAGAATGTCGGTCCAGCATTTCCCGTAACGAAATTTTCAAGGATGGCGTCGCGAGTAGAAGAAGGAACTTGAAGAGAGTGCGGATCCTAAGTTCGGGACAGCGGCGGAGTTTGAGAACGTGTTGTTCCGGGACAAAAACCGCATGGGATGTGCTGAAGTAAGAGACTTTCCTCGTGAGGTCATGATTTATGTGAAAAATAATTCTCCTCCCATTTTTAAATGCTAGAAAGCCGAAAAACTAGGGTGCTTCGCTGAGATCTCATATGCCGGAACAGTTTGCATAATGGCGTGCACGGCACGCCGCCACGGGTTTTCATGTTTCATAGGGTGCATAGATATAAAGCGCGCAACATGGAAGGCAAACTACAGCGTGAGAGAGAGACAGCAGGTTGCAAGGATTGACGGAGCAGTGAAAGCAGAGCAACACACCGCTTGACGAGTCGAAAGCAGAACATGTAGCGCGAAAACGTGAGTGAACGTGAAATTGGTTTGGCTTGTGGCCTTCGGAGACTTTACTGGTCCGCCGGGTCCGGGGGAAGCTCGCGTATCACGCGGGGAATGTTTCGGATGCTCGTCCAGAATGCCGGGAGGATGTGCTCCATGAGGATGTGCAGATGGCAACTATCCCGAGACACAAAACGTTTCCTGCAGAGGGCGCATTCGAACCCTGCGACGAACATCAGATCAGAATTTCAGAAGAGTACCAAACCCGATACCCACTCGGTCCTCCCTGAGATCATGGTCAGATCGCTCATCGATTGGGTGTGGGGAAGGAATCGAACGTACGGAAAGTGGCGCTGGAAGCGGGTTGACATGTTCATCAACGCGCGGGGCATGGTGCGCCTGCGGATGACCAGGCGGCGGATAGTTCGGAGGCATGAACGTGGGCGTGGGACCGAGCTGAGGAACGGAAGCAGCGGCGGGCGCAGGAGCGTTTGAGGGCACAGTGCGCAGTGGAGGTCCCGTCGGCTGAGCGGATGACGGATAGTTCATAGGCACGGGACCTGGCTGGGGGGCGGGAGCGACTGTATGACGTGCATTAGAGGGTTGAATGCGCGGCGGGGGGCCCGTCGCCTGAGTCTGCTGAGCGAAGAAGTGCGCAGCGTGTCCGATCGGCAAGGTCTGCGAGGTTCCTTGAGGTGGTACGTGCGTATTAGGTTGCACCTGGGGCTGGGCCTGCGTCGCAGGCCGAACTTGAGGAGCCACAGAGTCAAAATGACCATCCCGACGATACACGTGGCCTGCACGATTGACAGATGGCAGCACAGAGTATCTGGGATCGTTCGGAAGTGCGTAATGACCGTCTTCGAAAGAACCGTTCTGGAACTGGTAGCCGTCCGTAGGTGAGATCTGCTGCGAGGCACCGTGTGAGATAGCCGTGTGGTCTGCCGTGTGACGTTGATGACTCCGAATGGCGCGAGCTGCGGGACCCTGACCGTGTGTGCGCGTTTGACGGCGAACGGGGCCCACACGGCCAGCGTCGTCTGCAGCACGCCGACGGCTGGGTACGGAGGGTTCTCCTTGAACTGGAACCAGCACGCCGTATGATGAACTCGGTACCACCTGGCGATTGTCGTGCAAGACGTCTGCGGTGCCTGCTCACTCTATCAGAGCCCAGAAAACAAAGCATATGAAAATTCTGGCGTACTATCATTGTGGGCATTGTGATCGCTAGTGACCGGCTGCACGATGTGCGGAGGGGCGGTCGCGGACTCTGTCGTGCGGCCTGAACACCAGCTTTGCTGAATCAAGAGATGACTCACCCGATAACACCTGGGACGTGTTTTCAGCCCCAGACCCCTCAGCTGCGAGACTGAGAGTCAGTGCGGAAATAAATTCGTCAGCGACGGCCACATACCCGCCTGAGCACTCCCTGCCTCGCCCGACGACGTGAACAGGGTGAGAGCATTGACCTGCTGACTATCGTCGGCTGGTTCTACCTTAACCATCACACGCCACGGAGGACCTGGACTGTCCGAGTCTCCTGGTCCGTTGGACTGCATGGTCGCTGTGAGTCCAAGAACGGGGAACTTGCGGTCGTCTCTGTGATCATCTTATATCATCGGTTCCACGGTATCCAGGCACAATTCCGGTGACGTGTCCATTAATCCGTTTCGAACAGCAGCCCGGTGGACCTAAGGTGGACGCAATACAAAGCCTTGACGCTGACAGTTGCGACACTGATCCCAAACACCGTTTTCAATGTCCGCATTGTGCTCTTTGCCATGGACCGTCACCATCACGCGCCGATGCTTCCAGTCGAGCTGCTATCTACGACGTTTGACTCTCTCTCCATTAACGACCTCCTGACCGCGTCCCGTGTGTCGCGCTTCTGGCACAGAGTCGCTTTCCGCCACCCGACCTTCTGGCAAGACATCACACTGGCGTGTCTGAGCCCGTCGGCAATCGACTTGTTTCTTGCTAGGCTGGATGCTAGCTCTTTTCAGAGCATTATCATCCGGATCAATCTCCCCGATACGCCCTTTCCAGCACACGCACGCCCTATTGTTCTGGCATCGATTGCCCTCAACATGCATCGCGTCACGGGGCTACATTTCAAGGTTGAAATCGATGCGGACCTCGACGTCTGCGAGGTCCTGCGTCGACCTGCTCCTCGACTAACCACGCTGAACCTGTGGTTCCTCCATGGGACGCGGATGTCTGAGGCATTGCCCATCGACCTTTTCGCCGACTGCGCACCGCGACTGCGGCACGTTCAACTACTGAATGTTCAACTATCGCCCGACTGTCTTCCTTCAGTGCTCTCCACCGTCGTTATATTGAGATATTTTTCTTACGAGGCGCAATCTTTACCTGCCGGCGTCTTTTCGCATTGCAAGGCGCTGCAGGAGTTGTCTATCTGGGGCAAACATTGCTCGCTCTCGGCGGACGAAGATCAAGCCTATGTTTTCGCAATCGAAAAGCTCTGCTTCTTGAACATGGCCGTAGTTTCGGGAAGTTTCAATGTCGTCCAAATGATGCCATGTGCGTCGATCCAGAATATGTTGGTGCCGCTGGTGGATTTGGAATCCGCTCGCCTGCTCCTGGACAACCTTCGTGGCCAGCTCGAAGTTCGATTGGACTGCACGGAGAAGGAAATCCGCTTGCAGTATACCTCGCTCTCGACGAATATGGCACGCATCTTCCAGGGTCCACCAGCGCAGGCCGCCGTCGGGAAGCTACCTCGGGCCTACGTCACGGACGACCTCCTCTCCCGTGTAACCTCAATCCACGCCTCGTGCGGCAGCGCGGACCTTCTATCCGCCTTCGCCTACCTGCCTTCGTGCTTGAGCGTCACCATGACAGTAGCGGACAATGGCCAACTCAATGTGCCATCAGTACCGCTGTACGTACCGGAACTGCTCGACGTCAGGATATCCAGCGCGAGCGAACACGTCGTGCACGTCGGAGCTCTATTTTCATTCCTCGACACTGCATTCCTCTCGGTATCACGAGTCGTACGAGTCGCGCTCGTTGGAGTAAAGCTCGATGGCGATGTCGCTACAGTACCGTGTGATCACTTTGCGATCTCCGTCAAGTAGAGGTAAGTATCTGATTAGTGCGTCATTCTCCTCTCACAGAGTATGGCTGAAGGCAAATTTCTTCCAGGCTAGTATCTCGGACCAGCTCGTCCGTCCACCGGTCCAAACTGTCCCAATGTAGTGGGCACCTGGCGAGTTGATTGCCCACCGCTATTTCGACTTCTCTTATCTACTATATTCGAGTGTTCATCCATAAGGTATCACACATCACAAATCATATTCACGACGGGCCTGGTCTTCTCTACTGCGCGTGGGATTGTTGGTCGGGCCTTGAACATTGATTTTGCGAGCACGAAACTGCATGCACAGTTCAACTGCGAGCTCAGTTATCGACTCGGTAAGTCAGCTCGCGTGAAAATTTCCTATGACTCCACCATTTGCGCGAATGGCGGTTGCGCGTCGTCTTGTCTGACTGTCTTTTTCCGCGAATGTTCATCTGGGGGAAAACAGTTCATTGGATATTAAACTCATATGTAGATAAATGACAGTTGTATTTCCTAGACATTGGAGTATCTAGATGGGCGATTGCGGGACACACACGTAATGGGGAGGGCCCTCGAGATCAGGAGACGACTTGTACATCGGCGGCATGTCGAACAGCAACTCCATCTGGCAGACCTGTCTGCGCGCTTTCCGGGAAGGTAAGGCTGGGTGAACAGGACGGTTATATGGAAGTCCGCATGCGAGGGGAAGGCGAGAATGTATGAATGAATGGAAGGGACGTACCTCGAGCACGATATCCAGCGCGCGCGACGACGACGGTCTCCTTGCGCTCGTTGCGGTCCGCGTCGGCCTGGTCGACGTGCGCCGCGTCCGCCGGCGGGCGGCCGCGCACGCGCTGCACGTTCATCCGCTCCACGCGCGAGCCCTCGCGCCCGTCGAACAGCTGCGAAAGGGAGAGGGAGGGCGTCAGCCCAAGCTCTACTCTGCAAGCTCCAATACGAAAGCCGCGACACCAAATGGGTGCCCACGACGACGTCGCCGGCGACGAACGTCCGCTCGAGGAAGAGCGTCGCGGCGGGTTCGTCGGGAGTATATGGCGACATTGGATTTCGAGGGGTACCGTCGCCCGTCGTGTGGCCTTCTTACTTACTTATGTACTGTATGGAGTGTGTTCGCAGAACCACTGGCAGTGCACGCTCGTCGCTGGCACCGGAAAAGGAAAGCAAAGCAGACATAATTCAATGGCGCACGCCATGCTGCCAGTGCCAGTCCAAACCCAACGAAGAGCGTTTCGCCGCTCTACAGTCGCCAGAGGGACTGTCCAAGCCTGAGGCGATGCGAGCGCCGATCTCGTCTGAATGAATCATCGGCCGGTTTGGACGACACGAGAGTGTTGTTGGCAGGTGCACAAACCGTTAATCGGGCGGTAGAGCGGGCATAGTACATAGAGGGTCGTGCATCCACGATCGTCCCTGCGCGCCGAGCGGGCTGTGGAAGTAGTGCACCCGCTGTGACTGATGAGGCGAAGAGTTTCCGTTTAGCAGTCTGAGGCGTCGGAAGGTTGATACAGTGTGCATCAAGTTGCGGAGCACCGCACGAATTTAGAGTTGAAGGCGGTGAGCAAGCATGGCATGGCAGTCAGTGTGCCGAGTACAGTAGTGAGTGAGTCGCTGCTTGGTCGAGCTAATACTGTACCGTCTCGCGCACTTTGCTTTGCCAAAGTCAGGGAGGCCGAGCGTTGGGAAGCGCGGGCAGAAACAAGGACGTGCGAATGCGAGTGCAGGAAGTGGGGCCAAACACTGACAGGTGCCAGGTACATCGTAGCCGTAGTCTTCGTTAGAGCATGAAGAGCAAAGGTCGGAAAGACTACCAGCACGGCCATGACAAGCCCGCGCTGTGTCGAAGGCATTGGAGGCCGCATAGGAACATTTTTCGGTCCTCTGTGCGCACATACGATGCACAGCGCAGGCGGTGTAGGCGGTCAATCATGTCCAGAGTGTCAACGCAAACTACTGTATGTCGAAAAGACCCGTAAATCGCGCAGACACGAGCGCGTTCGATGGCAGGAACTGCAAGTACTGCTGCATGGATGAGCTGCAGGGAAGCACATCGGTCCAGCATTTCCCGTAACGATGGCGGCGCGAGTAAAAGTAAGAACTTGAAGAGAGTGCGGACCGAAACTCCGATCCCAAGTTCGGGACCGTGGCGGAGTTTGAGAACGTGTTGTTCCGGGACAAAAACGCATGGGATGTGCTGAAGTAAGAGACTTTCCTCGCGAGGTCATGATTTATGTGAAAAATTATTCTCCTCCCATTTTTAAATGCTCGAAAGCCGAAAAACTAGGGTGCTTCGATGAGATCTCATATGCCGGAACAGTTTGCATAATGGCGTGCACGGCACGCCGCCACGGATTTTCATATTTCATAGGGTGCATAGATATAAAGCGCGCAACATGGAAGGCAAACGACAGCGTGAGAGAGAGACAGCAGGTTGCAGGGATTGACGGAGCAGTGAAAGCAGAGCAACACACCGCTTGAGGAGTCGAAAGCAGAACATGTAGCGCGAAAACGTGAGTGAACGTGAAGTTGGGTTGGCTTGTGGCCTTCGGAGACTTTACTGGGTAGGCGGCCGTGGGAGCTCGCGCACGTTCTGGGGGATGCGGGAGCAGGTGTTGAGGAATGCCGGGATGACATGTTCCACGAGGACATGCCTCTGGCACGCCTCGCGAGTGCCACAGCGGAACCTGCATATTGTACATTCGAATTCTGCTGGGGTGGTTTAGTGTTTCAGGATGAAGGCCGTGAAATACGGATGGATGCGCACCGCGACCTCCCTGCACATTCTCTAATGTGAGACGATACGGATTTGCATGTGAGAGGACTTGGAACGTACGGGATGAGACGCTCCTGCTGATGCTGAAGGATTGCTCGTGGCATGACCAGAAGCGCCGGGTCCGTGGTACGTATGGCCGGGTGGGGGGTAACTGGGCGGCATGTACGTAGGCAGCAGCACTGGTTGAGGAGCGGCAGCGGCGGTTGGAAGTCCCTGAGAGGGTACAATTGGCACTGGAGGTCCTATCGCACGACTAGGCTGCGGGAAGAAGCGCGCGGCGTGGCCAATCGGAAGGTTCGGTGCAGGTCCGGGGACGGGAGCAGGCACGTGCTGAGGTCGAACATGCGACGCCGACTCGATGTGAGGAACCCGGTGCTGCACGGGAGCCTGCGGCGCTGGAATCCCGTGATGCGCCATGGCGGAACCATCGGTTGGACCTTGAGACTGCGATGGGTATGCTGATGCATTCGTGCGACCGTATGTCGAAGCAGAGTCCCAGGAACGGAGGAAGCTTGGCTGCGCAGAGAACCTGGAATCGTAGGTCTGAGCCTCACTCGCACCAACGGGAGAGCTATTGTGCTGCGCAGGACCCTGCGAGATAGCCGTGGGTTGGTTGAGTTGGCGCTGATTGCTTTGATTCGCGCTGGTGGTAGGCCCTTGACCGCGTGTGCGCGTTTGGTGACGGATGGGACCCACGCCACCACCACCGTGAGCACGCCGTCGGGAACCGCTGGGCTCGCGGGCATGAGCGCCTGACCGAGATGGCGGAAGTGAGTCTCCTGTAGATATCTGTGAGTAGTACTGATTGTATAGAGAGAATGACCGTCGCGTACGATGGCGATGATGAGAGCTGTCCTGGCGTCCAAGACGCTCCGAATTCCCCGTAGATCCTGTTCCAGCGGTCCCCGGAATTGGGAGCAAAATCAGAGGCAAGAACAGACAATAGAGCACTGCCCGCGTACGAAAATGACGTGACCCAAATTCATCTCGAGATATCTGCACGCGCATCGGAGGTTCTGAGTTTGGTAACAGCCCTGGAAAGAATGAGCTGGGAGCCTGCAAAACACAAGGCAACTCACCTTCCAGAGTTTGCATCGAGTCGCCCGACCTAGACTCAGAGCCAGCTGTGTCCGCATCGATCAACGTGAACGCGGCTGGGTTGCCTTGCCCGCTCTGGTCAATGAACTCAACCTTGACGAACGGGCTTCCAGAAGGCCCTGCAGGTAGCGGAGGGCCGCCAGAGTCTCCTGGTCCGTTGGACTCCATGGTCGCGGTGAGTCCAAGAACGGGAAACTTGCACTGGCATCCATGATCATCTTATATCCTGGAGGGTGGGTATCCAGGCACCAGCGTATTGATGTTTCCATTAACCAGCTTTGGTATTAGTATCCGGGCGGAACCAACAGAACAACAGAAAGGTTTGACAGTGACAGGTCGAGTGATACCAAACATTCAGTTTCAATGTCCGCATTGTGCACTTTCCCATGCCCCATCACCACCGTATTCTCAGCCTGCCCGTCGAGTTACTGTCGCTCGCCTTCGACACACTGCCGCTTCAGGACCTTTTGAGCGCGTCTCGTGTCTCGACCTTCTGGCGTGATGTCGCTTTCCGACACCAGACCTTCTGGCAAGACATCAGGCTTGCTGCTTTGTCGATGACGGCGATCGATTTCTTTCTCGCCAGACTGTATGCGAGCTACCAGCAAAGCATCATCGTTCAAGTTGACCTCCCCAACATGCTCTTCCCAGAGCACATACGCCCCGTCGTGCTAGCGGCCATTGCGAACAACATGCACCGTATCGCCGGACTGTATATCAAGGTCGACATAAATGCCGACGCCGACGTCTGTGAGGTTCTGCGCCTTCCTGCGCCGCGCTTGAATACTCTAGTTCTATGCTTCCTCCATGACACACGAACATCCGACGCCTTACCTATCGACCTATTTGCCGGTTACGCGCCACGGCTTCGGAACGTCCAGCTGCTCAACGTTCAATTACCATTGGACTACCTGCCTACCGCGTTATTTGCCATCAGAATACTCCGATATATGGCCTACGACACGCACACAATTCCTCTGGCCCTGTTCTCCCACTGCACGGCGCTGGAGGAGCTCTCCATTTGGAGCCGACAATGCTGGTTGTCGATGGGCGAGGCGCTGTACTGCCCTTTCGCAGTCGAAAAGCTTCTTTGCCTCAATATCGCAGTCTTTTCCGGCAGCACCGGTCTCGTTCAGCGCATGCCGTGTGCATCGATCCAGAATATGTCGGTGCCGCTGGCAGATTTGCAATCGGCTCGCTTTCTGCTGGGAAATCTGCGCGGACCGATCGAGGTCCAACTGGAATGCACGGAGAAGGAGGCGCTCTTGCAATACACGTCGCTCGAGACGCGTATGGCCCGCCTCTTTCAGGGGTCACCAGCGCAGGTGGCGAGCGGGAAGTTGCCTCGCGTCTATGTCACGGACGACCTCCTCTCCCGCGTCGCCTCCATCCATGTCGAGGCAGGAAGCACGGACCTTCTGTCCGCCTTCGCCTACCTACCCTCATGCACGCATGCATCGCTGACGGTAGCGGGCGACGGCCGACTCGACGCGCCATCGGTGCCGCTGTACGTCCCAGAACTGCTCGACGTCAGCATTACCAGCGCGACTGAGCAGGTCATGCATGTCGGTAATTTGTACGCCTTCCTCGACACTGCGTTCTTGGCGGTGTCACACGTTGTGCAAGTTGCGCTCGATGGAGTGAAGCTCGATGGTGATGTCGCTACCATCCCGTCTGATCGTTTTGTGATCTCCGTCAAGCAGAAAAAAATGTCCATTAGTGCGTCCTTTTCTTCAGGCTGATTGAACTTGAATAATAACTATTTTCCCAGGCTAATGATGGTTTCTCCGTCTCTATCCGTGGTCTTCATTGGACCCAAACTGTACCAATGTAGCATATGTGTGCCTGGCGAGCTGACTGTCCGCCGCTACTTCGACTTCTCATATACACCACATTTGATTGCATCCTCTCATCCACAAGTAGGTTCAGTTCGGCGGATAGTTCGGCTTGCATTGGATAATAAACTCATAGGTAAATGACAGTTGTATTCCCTAGACATTGGAGTATCTAGATGGGCGATTGCGGGACAGGCAAGTAGTGGGGAGGGCCCTCGAGATCAGGGAACGACTTATACATAGGCGGCATTTCGCATTGTAACTCCATCTGGCAGACCTGTCTGCGCGCTTTCGCCAGCATAACGAGTGCAACGACACAGCTCACGAACAAAGAAAATACAAGCACGATGAGGGCGGGAACCGCGCAAGTCCCCCGCAGCGTTCCAGCCAGTGGACCGATTGCGTGAACAGGGAGTCCACTGGCTGGCGCAGGGGGCGCGAAGACTGTGGAGCTACAAGGGAGATGTTTAGCCGGGATGTACGGAGTATACTTGGAAGGCTCAGGGCCTTCTCCCGTATAAATAGTCGGCGCTGTTGAAGGCTGCCCTCCTGCGCTGCGATACCTGCCGATATTCGGGATTAGCGTGGACATGACTACTGAACGCGACGCTGCAGCCCTACATACACGAAGAAGTCAACCCCCACAGCCAGACGCGTAGTGGGGTTTGCCGCGTTCGTAATGGTGAGCGTGTGCGGACCGGGAGACATGTGCGCGCTGAACAGCAGCCTTGGAGACCCGGACCAAGTGGGAGCGTAAGAAGTCCCCATCAAGCCTGGCCCATCGTCGATAGACGCTAGGAAGGCGCCGTGGTCGGAGTTGAGGTCGGCGTAGAAAGCAACATAAGTGCCTGAGAGCCTTGAGATTCAGCCTGGGGCATTAATTCTGGCCGACGCACCGGTGAACGAAAATGTCACACTGGCACCCGGCGAGTAGGTGTAGTGGTATGACTGGTCATTGAATGAGGCGTAGAGACTAAGGTCGTGCGATACCATCCAAGCCAGCGGGGAGAAAGACACTGAAAATACCGCACAATAAGTGCCCAATAGAACAGGAGCATTAATGCATGAATGCTCACCGTGGCCCTTGTCCTCATCGTCAACAATGATGTCCGGGCTGTTAGGGCCAAATGGGAGCTTCATAACCAAGGGGCAACGAGTTACGCAGTAGGCCATAGATTCCCGATTCAGTAGCCTATAAGAGTCTCGGTCGCACTGCACGCGACACGGGGCCGCTGCTGGGCGGCGATGGGAGCTGTCACAAACACGGAATCAGATAGTGTCTGAGCGATGTCAAGACGCTTGATCAAGTGCATTCAGTTTAAGGACCTGATATACTGGCTGGCGAGCCCAGTGCATGAGCAATGAAGGGCGCGTGGAGTAGTCACGGATATGGAAATGTGTAATTGGCAAGCGGGGCACGACTGATACCCAAGCTGTCCGGGGAAAAGCAAGCGACTGAACCAGACGTATCAGGCACGTGGAATGAAGTAGCTTTAATGCGCGGCCGTGCGCACAAGTACCAGGTGCAGTCAAGAATCGACGAATTTTGCGCCGGCACGCTGCTTGTTAGACCGACGACGAATCGTTGTTGACGCAGAATACTGGACAGCGGATTCTCTGGCGGCTGCGCGTAGACAATAGATACCTCGGTTGACGAGTTTCAGCAAGGCGCTGCGCTTCAACAACCAGACTTTTTTCTACGGCAGCGAGAGAGGAGCAAGAGCGATTGCGGCCCGAAACTCCGACGATGATGACGGAGCCGTTGATCGCAATCAGCAGCAGCCTGCAGCCCAACTGCAACCTGTTTTATAGGGTATTGGGTAGATTCAGAGCATGAGTTTTTTCATTAGAATCTCTGTAAGTTCCAAGGGGATATATTTAGGGGGATGTTGATGCAAATCGGCAGATCGTGACCTCGGTGACATTGCGAACTGCAACTTCATCCCTCGGACCCGTCTGTGCGCTTGCGAAAGAACTACCAATGCAACCGCAATGCAAGAATAACGCACGCAAGGATTAGAGCGGGTGCCGTCACCTGCGGCGCTCCAGCCGAACCGTCGGCCGCGTGCGCAGGAAGTGCAGTATTATCCGGCGCAGGGCTCGAGAACGCAGTGTCCGTAAAGGTCGGCGCAGGGATATCAGAGGCAGGGTCCGTAGATGTAGCATGCGGAGATGGAGGAGGGGTAAAGGGCATATACAGAGCTGGTTCGGGACCGTCTCCGTTATAAATAGTTGGCCTTGTCGAAGACTGGTCTCCACTGCTCCTTGCTGCGCGATACCTGCCAGTGATGAAGGTCAGTAACTTTGTTCCGCGTGAGACACAGATGCAGCACATACACGAAGAAATCGATCCCCGTAGCGAGACGTGCAGTTGAATTTTGCCCATTCATGATGGTGAGAGTGTGTGAACCGGGGACGAGCTGCGTGTCGTAGAGAAGTCTCGGAGAGCTGGACCAGTTGGCAGCGTACGAGGTTCCCTGCAGTGCTGGCCCACCGTCTATAGATGCTAGGAAGACACCGTGATCTGAATTAAGATCCGCATAATATGCAACGTATGAACCTGAGCGTGTTCGATGAGAGCTCGATTTGTAGGACAATATGAAGCATACCCGTGAACGCAAAGGTGACACTGGCGCCTGGAGAATATGTATAATGGTACGATTGATCTTGAAACGATCCGTATAAGCCAGCGTCGTGCGAGTCGGTCCAGTCGGTGGCTGATGAGTAGGAAACTGCAATGCGAATTTTCAACGCGCAGCTCAGGCTGCAGTAAATGAAAATACATGACTGCGTACCAAATGCTGTGTTCTCGTCGTCAACAATGATGTCGCGCCCGTCAGAGCTCATCTTCCGGACGTGCAAGGGGCAGCCACTGGTCCTGCATTCCCGTGTTGGAGTTTGTCTATAAGGCTTCTTCTGCACAGCATGTCACTCGGGGCCGCGCGGCTGCTGGGCGGCGATGGAAGCTGCGCAACAACACGGGTGGAATCACGGTCGGAGACTTCGAACAAGCGGGTCGGTAAACTGCTCCGTCGGGAGCGCTTGAGCCTGGAATGGTGCATGTCAGCCTGTGCGTAATAAGCTGCTAATGGATGCCGGGGTCGACGCGAAGCATGGCAGAAATGAAGCGATGACGGATAATGTGGCACGGGAGTGGAAGGAGTGATAATGTCCTGAACTTGCGCCGATAAATATTCAAATATTACAGTAAGCTCGCCTTACATCCCAAATTGAGGCCGCTGGCAGATCATCGGGTAGCTGTAACCTGAGTAACCCGATGTGCCTTTTTCGCATGTGGAAAAAAGCCGGTCTGGGCGCCAGGCGCCAGCACTGGGTCGGCGAGACTGGTGTTAGGGTAGGGCGGCGGGTTGTGCGGCACGAACGGCTGAATATTCGGGTCCAATGTCGCAGGAAGATGGCGCAGCAACTCTCTGGAGATCGCGCAATTGCTTCCGTGTCCTGAGAAGAAAGAGAGATGGGACGATACAGCAGAGTGGGATAACCAGGCCGCATAGAAGCCCAATGGCGAGATGAACCCTTGAGTACGGAATTCCATGCGCAGGAATAACGCTGGGATCCGTGTGCACCGGCGAGTGTGCGTTATCGGTCTGCGAGCAGTTTTGTGAGACCGCGAGTGGCTGATAGCTGCCGCACGTGAGCAGTCAGTATTAGCCCTGGACGCAACAGAAACAGGAGCCCAAGCGCACACAAAATAATCGACGCCCAGATGAGTCCCGTTGGGCGAGTTCACAATGGTGAGAAAATGCGGGCCAGGGGAGACCGTAGTGTCGAAGAGTTTCTGGGTCGGGATAAAGGAATCTGAGTTCGAGCTGCCCGTGCCGGCGGGACGACCATCGAGGTACATGGTGAATTCACCGTGGTCCGGGTTGAGGTCCGAGTAAAACGCTACGTATGAACCTGAGAGATCCGTCGCATGAGTCCTCCGAAATGGTAATATGGGCAAATCAGTGCGGCATACCGTCGAAAGTGAAATTCACAGAAGCTAATGCTCCAGTTGTTCCATGGTATGAATTGCCGTAGCGCGGGCCTACGGTAGAGTACTCCCATGCGTCCAAAGGAGAATATGATACTAGAGATATGCTCAGTTATATTGGATGCAATTAGGATAGATTCAAGGCGAGCCGCACCGAAGGTAGAGTTGTTATCATCTACAATCTCCTGATCACCAGAGATGACGACAATTGAGCTCATGGTGAGTGATGGGCGGAACAGTGCGCACAGTTTTCCGTGTCCATATTTAAGAGCGTCGGAGCTCTCCAACACAGAAGCAAAGAACAATGGGAGATGTGCCTGTTTGGGTACACAGGTCGCGATTGAACCGAGCGGTTGCGATCTTAGTGAGTGTCCTCTTTCAGCGAGGAAGTTGATTGATCTAGGGAAAAGGCAAAACGGCTACGCACACACCATTAACACAGAACCGTTGGCACGCGTGCTTCGTCGTCCCTTCTGCGGTTGAGTACGGAACGCAGGAGCTCCGCGAGGCTCAGAGCTCAGGGGCCGAATCACGAAATCGACAAAGAAGGGCTGGCGCCGTGTAAGAAAAGAAGATGTTGAAACGGGCGAATTAGCGCCGTGATTTGCCTGCTGTGCGGTCACGTCGATGAGCTGACAGTGGTAGGTAAGTGAGCTGGAACAGACGGATGCGATTTGAAACACCGCCAGACCTTTCCTTCCCGGCCACTTCCATCGTCGTCCGAAGCGCTTCCGTCCTCGTCATCACTCGGCGCATCTCCAGCGCCCTAATCGTCCTCATTATCCCCTTCTTCATCCCTGTTATCGGTGTTCTCGTCGTCACCGCCGACATTCTCATCCTCGCCGTCGTCAGCCTCACCATCATCCCCCGCACCCTCACCGCCGCTCCCAGTGTCCGCATCGTCACCGCTATCGTCACCGTCCGCGTCTTCGCCGTCATCGTCATCGTCCGCGCCATCCGACTCATCATCATCGTCAGAATCCAAAGGCGTCGGTGTGGGTCTGGCTCTAGACGTCGTCTTGCGCGTGCTCGTGGACAGCGCTGTGAATTTCGGCGTCGTGAAGAACGTGGTATCGAGGATCGACGTCGACTTCAAAGTTCAGCGTCGTCGCGGGCATCTTGGTCGATATGCTCGTTTGCTTGTTCGACGTGCTGGTAGCGTGTTTCGTCGACGACGTGCTGGTAACTTGAATGCTTCGTCGACGAGCTGGGCTGTCCCGGCGCGCTGTTTGCATTTCCTGTGATCTTCGACTTCGCAGTAGGCTTGCCACCGGCAGTACCAGTGGGCCTTGCAGACGTCGTCGCCTTGCTTATCGCAGCAGCATGCTTCGTCGTGCCGGTCGACTTGACCGAGCTAGTGCTGCCCTTGATCGACGGAGCCTTGACCGGAGGAGAGGTAGAAGCTTCAAAAGTATTCAGCCTCCTCACACAGAATTTGCAAGCGTTGTACTCACTCATTTTGACGCTCTTCGTGGCTCAAGACATCGTGCCCGTCGATTTGTGCGAAATCGTGCCAGTGCTCGACTTGCTCTGCGATCGTTACCGAACCCGCCTGCATCAGGCCCTGTCTCTGTGTGAGATTGGATTATCGACTGATTCCGCTAGCAGAGCTCGTTGTGGCTTACTGAAAGGTCCGAGGAGCATAGCGACGCGAGAACGGCGTTACGAGGCAGATTTTGTCTATCCGCGAGAAGACAATGTAGTGTGCTTGGCGCGTCAAGATGCTGCAGAGAACAAAAGCGCTGTCATCCGGGCAGGAGATCTGGAGCAAAGCGGGATGGCGGCCGACCAAGTACCATCACGAGAGTCGGCGCCCAGATTCAGCACGCGGGGAAAATTGACAGGGCGCCGAGCAGCGATGCGCTGTCGCCGATGACAGCGAGATGCTCGACATCCCCAAAGATATGCACACGCCGCGAAATATCGTCAGTAGGAGCATCCTTTGCGGGGAAAATCGCCATAGCCATTAGCATTGCGCACATATGGCGCGCTCTTCTACAAGCAGCAAGGGCTCCCGTCTGTGAAAAATGCTGCTGCACAAGGGTCCAGCTTCGCAGGGCCGACTGATCTTCGTATTCGGCGCCCAGAAGACTAGAGAGCGTGAATTCCGCAGCTGGGTGGAGCACATCATCCCAAAAGTCGCGCAGTGACGGACTCAGACTGAATGGTAGCGCGGTACCAACATTTCCGCAAGAAGCGTGGCGGAATGCACGAGTACTAGGAGTACACCCCGAAAGCATCCAGCAGTGGAATTCCGTACTACGCGCGCGAGTCGTTGAGCAAGCCGCCAAAATTCTTGCGCTTCTGGATGAAGGCCGTATGCTGCGTACCGGCCAACCTCAGCAGCAATGGTGTGGACTAGGGATATGTCTAACAGCTCGAGCAGAGAGCCAGCGTTGGTGGTAGGCGCGCCACAAGCACAGGCAGCGTCGCGTAAAGCAGAGTCGTTGCACGAGCGGTCTAGGGTAGGAATACAAAAGCAGACGAGCGCTTTCCAAACGGTAAATCCCAGGAGGTCGACACAGAGTCCTCTTAAAAATTTCAGAAAAAATGACGCCAAGCTGGAATGAGAACGGCTGTCTGTGAATAGGACAGCGAGCTCTGGATAATTAGAAAGCGCAAATACAAGCTCAGGCAGATGACTTTAAGTTATTGTAGTGACGCGCCTTGGCTCAGTAGCAGTCGGCTGTTTTGGCGCAGCAGCGGCGAGAGCAGAAGGAGCGACCTCGGGGATAAGCTCCGACAGTCCGGCCTCCGACGGCTGATTGACATCAACATCAAGCCGCATCTCCATGTCTCAGAAAGTAGTACAGGACAGACTTTTCCCTGTCATTCAGAATGTCTTATTCATCAGCATCGATACCGTATACGTATAACTATGGCGTCTCAATGGCGTCGTGCCAAGCACAATCTCGGGAATGCATTCCTGGTTCCCAAAACACTGCTTTGACGCTCATTGCTGCGGCAGCGACTGCGGCGG
This sequence comes from Auricularia auricula-judae, assembly GCA_002092955.1. Taxonomy (NCBI): domain Eukaryota; kingdom Fungi; phylum Basidiomycota; class Agaricomycetes; order Auriculariales; family Auriculariaceae; genus Auricularia; species Auricularia auricula-judae. The sequence goes on from NCVV01000066.1 coordinate 148,007, forward strand.
ACTAGACGCTTCTCCGCACCACCGACGCCAAAGATGAGATATGCACCCCAGCTGTGTACCGGGTTTGCAGACTGTCTCTTCTTGCAGTAAACCTGGGATCCTCGAACTCTTCCGGACAGCGCAGCACCCGCTGCGCGCGATCGGGGACAGATTCTCAGATTCAGGTGCCTGTACTTGCACGCGCAAGTTACCGTAAGTTTGCACTGCTTGGAATAGAGACGTCTGCTATTGGGACGAGCTTTGTACGCGCAGGTATTGCACATTCTACAGTCTAAGTCGCGAGTGGGCACTCTTAGTTGCCCTGCCAACGAGTATACGAGTATGCGTACAGTACATACCCGAAGGTTCCTGGCCGCGGGAAGGTCAGCCATCTGTCGGCGGCCGTGAGCTGTCAGTGATCCAGGGCATTGGCTATCTACTTAGACCTGCGGAATGGGCAGGCTGTGCTTTTGGAACTCATAAAAATCTTACACTAATCACACGTTATTCTGCATCCTGAAGCCTCCCACCCACTCTCAGCTCGGTCAACAGCTAGTATTGTACATCATGTTGAGGAACCTCCTACACCCGCGCCGCACGCCAGCGTGGGAGATCGTGACAACCCTCAGCGCCCAGGCTTCACAATCGCCATTCGAATCCTCCAGTACGCACCCTCCTGTTCGATCTCCCTTGTTGCGCGACGACTTCTGATCATCGTCATCGTCGTTCTCAACATAGACTACGCCACGTCGATGCACACGCGCACATACATCTTCGAGCTCCCATCGGGAGACAAGGTAGCGACGAGCGATGTGCGCAGCGCCGTCCAGCGCGCCCGTGAGATGTTCATCCTCGAGCTCCCACAATCCGAGTCGACTCACCGGCGCCTCATCAACGAGGGGCAAGTGCTTCTCCCTTCTGTGACTGTCCTGAAGCTCATGATGGATGGTTTTGTGGACTACTACTAGGTGGAAGCTGACGATCCAGCGCAGGGGCGAGCAGAACCGCGTCGAGGTCATTTACTCTGCGGGCGTCACCAACTGGGATACAGAGTCTCTGCGCGAAGACGGAGACGCAGAGCCTCCTTTCCTTAATGTCATTGACTCGCGGCTTTGGTGATCTGCGAAGGGAAAGGGAAATGCGATGATCTTGATTCTCCTGAGATACGTCGACGGAATGCGCTGGTGTATCGATCACTAAGTGCACATTTATTCCGGCCCATATAAAGTCGGCTCCGGCCGACACAGAACTCAGGCGGCCGAAACCGCACCCACATAACAATTACATGCATTTCGGAAAAATGTCAGCCTCATGGGTCTATCCACATGAGAAGATGTGGAATAGAGTAGCCACGAATTTTCAGGGCTATATTATCAGATATGAGTGAGCCTCAGGTGATTGATTGCTGGAGGATTTTGATGGGAATCTCATTCAACTGCCTGGTAGGTCTAGTCAAGTATTAGAGCTATCTAGCAGTCACTATGAGTGCTTTGAAGATGTGGGAAGGTGAAGGGATGTCAGTCTCACCCTGACAGCCTGTATGAAGCTTGAATTCCCAGTGGAGGTTGTTTGCCAGACCAATTGAGTTGAGATTTACTTGTAAAGAGTATTTGTGCTTTATATTCAAGTGCATTTACATATACGACCGTTGAACCCACCTCCGGGCCATGGGGAAAGTCCAAAGGTCTGAATCGGCCGTCGAACTGCGCACGGAGTCGGAGTTTGAAGCGCGAAATCCGCGACCGGAGAAGGCCGAGCACCGGTTATTCTGCTGACCTCCCGATGCAGCTTCAAAATCTAAATTACTTTGCCCGATGCCTATTTTTTCGGGCATGCAACTTGTCATGTCCTGTGTAGCTCGGCCTTCACCGGTGATGTCGCGCTTCAAACTCCGACTCCGTGCGCAGTTCGACGGCCGATTCAGACCTTTGGACTTTCCCCATGGCCCGGAGGTGGGTTCAACGGTCGTATATGTAAATGCACTTGAATATAAAGCACAAATACTCTTTACAAGTAAATCTCAACTCAATTGGTCTGGCAAACAACCTCCACTGGGAATTCAAGCTTCATACAGGCTGTCAGGGTGAGACTGACATCCCTTCACCTTCCCACATCTTCAAAGCACTCATAGTGACTGCTAGATAGCTCTAATACTTGACTAGACCTACCAGGCAGTTGAATGAGATTCCCATCAAAATCCTCCAGCAATCAATCACCTGAGGCTCACTCATATCTGATAATATAGCCCTGAAAATTCGTGGCTACTCTATTCCACATCTTCTCATGTGGATAGACCCATGAGGCTGACATTTTTCCGAAATGCATGTAATTGTTATGTGGGTGCGGTTTCGGCCGCCTGAGTTCTGTGTTGGCCGGAGCCGACTTTATATGGGCCGGAATAAATGTGCACTTAGTGATCGATACTGGTGAAGGTTCATCGATCGGAGTGGCAAGATATAATGCTGTTGTAGTGGGTAACTGTAATACTGTCATATCAATCCGCTATGTAAGTAAATTACACGTCGTCCGAATCGTCGTCCCCAGCGCTGTCCTCATCGTCAGAAACATTACCATCTTCCCCCTCACTCGGGGCATCTCCAACATCCTCATCATCATCGCCACCATCTTCAACCGCGCCGTCATCTTCCTCGTCGCCTTCATCGTCGCTGCCGGCGCCGGCTTCATCCCCAGCATCCGAACCGTCATCACCGCCGATACCACCATCCTCGTCATTCTCATCACCGCTATCTGCACCATCATCACCGTCGTCAGCAGCATCCGAATCATCCTCAGAGGCATCGTCTTCATCTTCGTCCGAATCGACAGGCGTCGGTGTAGGCTTAGCACTGGACGACGTCTTGCGTGTGCTAGTCGAAAGCGCAGAGGACTTTGGCGTCGACTTGGGCACCGACACAGATTCCGTCTTTGCAATAGACGCGGTTGACTTCAGCGTCGTCGCTGGCGCCTTGGTCGACGCGGTCGTTGTATGCTTGGTTGATGTGCTAGCAGCCTTCTTGGTCGTAGAGTTGATCGAATGCTTTGTGGACGAAGTAGGCTTTCCTGACGACGACGACTTGCCCGTGCTGGTTGGCTTTGCACTGGACTTGCCGGTGCTGGTGGGCTTCGCGGACGTCGTCATCTTGCTCGTCGTGGAAGCATGCTTCGTTGTGGTCGACTTGACCGAGTTGGCGCTGCCTTTTGTCGACGTTGCTTTAACGGGTGATGAAGTAGAGGCTAAGACAGCAGACTCAGTCCCCTGAGAGACCATGTACAAAGCAGGAAACGCACTCATTTTGACGCTTTTAGTGACAGAGGACATCGTGCTCGTCGGCCTGCGCTGCATCGTGCTCGATTTGCTCGTCACGGCCTTAGACGAGGACTTGACTGCGAGAAATACGTCAATAAAACTCCTCACAGGTAAAGGCAGGTGCATACTGGAGCTGGCCGGAGCAGCGTGAGCAACACCAAACTCGGTCGAGGCGAGGGTAAGCGCGAGGGTGACGGCGGTGAGGAAACGCATGTTGAGATTGTGGAATGTGACGATTGAAGCTGGAAGGCTACTTGTCGGGTCGATGGGAGTCTTTGTGGTATTTGGGAGCTCTTATACCCTGGCGGAGAGTTGTCTCAGTGAATGCTGAAATCCGGACCGTGAGGCGAATTGCGATCGCGGGCGAATTCATCCCCCGCATGCGGCCGTGTCTCGGTGACATTGCGATATCGACTGAATCGACCAGCGAAGCTCGTTGAGGCCTTCCAAATGGCGCGCCGCAGCATTCCGACATTACAAAGGCGTTCGAGGGCGTGCGCTAGTAAATACTACGTAGGTTGATTCAGTCAACGCCTCAAGTCACGCTCAAACGAGAGACCCGCACGGTCAGCGAGCAGACTCATCTGCCTAGTAGCGCAAGTTGTTGCGCGAGAACCCATGGGCTGATTAGTAAGTCAGGACATCTATATTCTCCGATCGAGGATAACTGTACTACGTACAGCGATTACAAGCGGCAGCGCTTCTGACCATGCAAGCAAAAGTCCCCATCTCTATCGTATCCGGAGGCGCTGTATCCAAGAGCGCCTATTCCTCAAGTAGATAATGTGTTCCCCTTCGAACGGCGTGCCCGAAAGAATAAAATCGCTGTCATCCGGGGTGCGCGCGACGCAGGAGAACTCTAGCACGGTGGGTTGGCGGCTGACAAAGTCATTCGCTACCACAGCATCGTCGCGCGAGACGACGCGACAGCTGCGCAGTTTAGGCAGCTTTACGCGCGTGTGCACCAGCCACCCGCAGTTACCGAGGATGGCGAGATGCTCGACGTTATCGGGGATGCACACCGCGCCGCGCACATTCATCAGCACGAGCGTGCGCAGGCGCGGCATGACCGCCTTGCCCAGCATCGCGCATTCGTCCGCGTTCAAGTCGACGAGCAGCAGGGCCTCGAGTCGGTGCAGATGTTCGAGTGCTGGCGTCCAACAGCGCGAGGCCGACCAATCGTCGAAACCGGCGCCGCGAAGTACAAGTGAGAAGACATTATGCAGCGTGTCAGCTGGTGGGGCACAACGTCCCCAGAGCCGCGCCGTCACGCGGGCGAGCTGCAGGCTCGGGGCGGCGAGCGCATTCCAAGTGGTTCCCGCGGGGTCGTCACCGAGCAAGTGCAGCGCGTAGTATCCGCACGTCCGCCTGAAGCGCGGGTAGGACATGTGGGCGCTCATGAGCAGCGGATGCGCGCCGCCGCCCAGACGAACGCAGTCGACATTGGCAAGCTGCGGGAGGACGCAGGCGAGGCGTTTGGCCAGTTGGCGCAGCTCGTCGGTGCGCTTGAGACTGAAGACTGGCGAGCGTGTGCCGCGCACCGGCTGGGGCTCAAAAACGACGGTATGAACCAGAGATGCGCGGTAGGGACTGGCCTCGAGCTGGTCGAGCAGAGCCAGGGTTTGCGCGGGGCGCGACGAGAGCACTGGCAGCGTAGCGTACAGCAATGTGGCCGCACGATCGTGCCAGGCTCGGCATACGAGCGCTGCAGATCGCAAGTCGGACGGCCAAGTTATATGGCTGAGTATAGCATCCAGTATGTCAATGCAGATGCCGTCGAACGGCGCATAGCTGGGATAGGGAGGACGGTTTATTATAAGCCGTTGAGCTCGGGATAGTAATTGGAGGCACATACGAGCTCAGGAAAGCGTCGGGCTGTAATGAACATTGCAGCGGGAAGCCTCAGTTAAGTAGCAAGCAAGATTTCGGCGCATCGGCGAGAGCAGGAGGACGAGAGTGGCCTCGGTCAGAAGCTCCGACCTCCGACATCTTCGATCAAAAAAGAATCCGTTTCATCCTCAAAGACTGCCTACAACTCGAGATCCAACCTCACGAATAATAGCTGTTGGCGAGGCAAGGAAATTTTGTTAATTTAATAGCAGTTGAGATATCATACTCGCAGAAATTTGGCGGAAACGTGGCTGAGATAGCCTGAATCTCACATCGAGCTCCAGCATGGCTCTCAATTATGCATATTGTCGCTGTGCTCACTCATGCTGGCTTTGGAGATTAATTTGAGTGTATGAAAGCGACGGCGGCAAGGTCGGCCGGACACGGCGCTGCTAACCCCACTTCGTTAGCCTTTCCAAGTTCCACCTCCACGGCCGTCCTATCGTGAGGCATTCGCACGCGAGGGATCCGATAAGACGTAAACGCTGAAATGCTGAACAGGAGAGAACAATCATACCGGATTTCCGCGTAGTAACATAGACGGTGAAGTCTGAACATGAAGTGCGGACTGAGAAAAGTACACGGAATCATCGTCAGCTCTACAACTCCCTTCAGTTAGCCTGAACAGGGTAGCCATGTAGCTGCCTCATTTTCCTTGAGCGGGAGTCAGACACGGACTCAGACTGTTGCCCCGGGTAGGGCGGAGGCGACGCCTGCCGCCTCGCGATGAAGCTTTGCACCATCTCCTCCTGGCTCACCGCGCGCATCTCCGGATCCAGCTTTGATTTTCTACGCCTCAGGAAGAAGAAGACCGCGAAAATCGCTGCGACCAGTGCAGTCACACCGCCCACGATACCTGCAATCAACGGCACGTTTGCCATCCGTGCTGCCGAGCCGTGGGGCGCCGGTGAGAGGCCAGTTTGCGAGCTGGCTGGCGGCGCGACAGATGGCCTGAATGATGCGGCATTGCCGTTGGAAGCAGGTGTTCCATCCGCTTGACCGCTATTGCTGCTTGTACGGGTTGTTCCCTCCTCGCGAGTCGAGGTCAACGAGGTAGATATCGGGACATATCTGTAGGATAGAAGCTCAGCCCTCGAGTAACTGGTAAGGAAAGTATAATACTGGACGCACATGAAGTAATCAACACCGGTGCCACTCGAATTGAGCGCGTTGGAGACAGTCAAGACGTGTTGACCAGGCTCGACATTCTGACTGAACAGAGCCTTTTGGGTGGAATATTCCGCATCGTACGAGCTTCCAGTAAAGACGTGATTGCCGTCTATGGATACGGTGAAATTGCCATGGTCAAAATTCTTGTCTGAGTAATAAGCCACGGACACTCCTAGAGCATCAAACACTCGCAGTGAGCGGAATGCCTCAAGACTGACAATAGGGCCGTGAGACGCACCAGTGAATGTAAAGGTACAGGAAGCGCCCGGTGTATACGTCCCATGGAATGTGAGATTGCGGTAATTAGTGCCACGCATATCTCTCCAGGCACCAGGAGGGAAATACGACACTGAGAGATTCCCTGGACGTCAGAAGCCGGTCAAAGATGCGAAAATCACGCTCCGTATTCATCGTTACCATCGTCGATGAGTATCCCTTGAGCGTCCGACATCGAGCTTGGGGTGTCGGGATGGGGGAACCGGGAAAACAATTGTTAGCGTCAGTCCTACTTCACCGTGTTGCTACTGACGTAGCGGGCCCGACCTGACCTAACGATATGCGACACTACTGCTGATCATCGATATGCGCTGACTTTGTAGCGAACTGCTGAGAGGAAGCAAGGGTTGCAAAAACACCTGCAGTGTTCCAGGTTTGCATCAGCAACGACACACGTACAGTAAAGCTCCTGCGAAGTGGCTTTCCCTATGCCTCGGCCACGGAGCCCATGAGCAGCTTCTGTGAACCCGTCGGACAGCGAAGATCTGCAGCGCCACGTCCAGACGATGAACTGCGGCAGCCGTGCAGGCCGTGATCGGCAGGACGGATTCTGGGATGGTCGCATGCTTACAAGTAGAAGTAGGCACATGGTGCTTGTTGCTCTAAGACTGTTGCTCGAGGTGTACAGCCCTGGAAGCCTAGGGCACTATCGTCGGGTGTACATTTGGAGTCCTAAGGCCTCCCCTGGAACGCGTCGCGGAGACTCTTCCTGCAGGCGCCTTCGTTGTCTCGTTCTTAGCCAGACGAGTGCTGCGGCTCAGTAAAGCGTCACACAAAATGTAAGAGTGACGAATGCGGCTAGCGGTGCGGTCCGGCGACTGAGATGGGAGTGATGAAGAAGCAGCCGCCGATTGAGACCAGAAGGGCACTGGAACGTAGCCGAGGCGCCGGAGGTAGTCTCTGCAGAAGTGTATGCAATGTCCGATGCTGGCCAAGTTGAACTGTACTGCAAGTGAGCCTCTGTCGCAGATAGTCCTGGAAACGCAGATCCACGGGGGGCTTCTTGCCCCCGAACCGCCATGTGCCGGAAAAACGCGCACTCGCGACCCCTTGTGCCGTCGCCCACGGCCTCGGGATGCCCTTCAGGGCTGAGGATGACCTCCAATATGACGGCCAGACCAAGCCAGCCCTCGTAATGCAAACCAGCTGCTCGACGCAGACAGCGCGTCTCGTCGCAGTCAGCATGTCTCGCTGTTGAACTCGAGTCCACTCGATAGTCAGCATGCAAGGCCTCGTGCTCCCGTAAATCTAGACACGTAGTCGACTACAGCACTCGCTCGTAAGATAGAATAGAACGAGCACAGGCCACTTCCCGGTGCCCAACACGTCGGCCAACCATCGGCAACCTCCGATCGGAGTCCGATCACCCCATCCCGCTCGTTCTCCCAGTAAATAAATGTAGATACTCCATGCAATTTTCGTACATGCTCCACAGCACTCCAGCCCTATTTGAACCTTTTATCAGTGCCATGACAAACCCCCTGCTAGAGCGCCCCGCTATAGAAGCATGATCCTGGGCGTCAATCAACACTATCCTGGTCGTCGATCACGGCGCCAACATCCCAGCCCTATGAGACGCTGAGCCAGAGCGCTTAGCATGGCACTGACATAAGAAGTCAAATAGAACCTGCGAAGCTCTCTGGAGGCGGGGACCCAGCCCACAGCCATAAGACCAGCCGCCTGGAAAACCTGCCAAAACCTCATCCTGCCGTCCCCCACCGTCGCATCCCATCCAGATGGTGAGAGCCCCCCCAGCTTTATGAGCCATATCTCATTTATAGCTATCGGACGAGGACATCTTGTTGCTGCGCCGCAGCGCCTCAGCCAGGTTCCCAATCAGATACTCAAGACTGCCAACTCCGGAAAGTCTAAACAGCGCTCTATGGCCTCCGCCAGACGACTACAAAAGCCTGGGACCGCCTTCTGAACCTGCGGCCATGCCAAACGTGTTCATGAACGCGTGGACCCCACCCGAGATCGTCCTCACGCCGGCCACACCTCCGCCAGTCCTCACCCTTGACCACTACGCAAGTAGGGACACGACAAACCCAACTATCGCGCCATGTCTGGAGCCGCCGTCCCACACGCCCACGGAGCCGCATAATCCCGCGCCCGCAACAGCGAAGCGCCCGGAGCACGTGGAGAGCATAGAACCCGTCAAACCACAAAACATCACGCGCAGACGCCCCAAGTCGTGCCAAGGAGGCTGCCGGAAGTCCTACGCTGACTCCAGCGGCAGAATCAAGCACTGGAAGGCCAATCCGCGCTGTGAGGAGCGCCACGCCGTGGCCATCGCAGGCTCGAAGGAAGGAAAACAGTATCTTGCAACGCGAAGAGTCAGATCTCGCGATAGCGGAGGCGCTTTCATCGAATGGAAACCAGTGTAATTGTCCTTTCAAGCATTTACGCTAGAATCTGAAATATTTTCATTTTATCCATCTGCAATTGAGCCGAAAGATGGTACGACTTTTTTAAAACTCAGCAGCCGAGCCTCGGCCGCAACCCCCACTTCCCCCTGAGGTCACCGCCGCGCAGCCATCGTGCGCCGTCCGGCCAAGCGCGCCAGCGCTGTCCGGCCCAGTTTCCTGTGGCCATACTGGTCAGTAGCCCCCTCGATCTGGCCTCAAATCGGGAATGTATTGAACCTGGATCGCCGACAGCGACCTCAGGACCCCGCGTAGCCGCTGGCGGGCCCAACCTGCCCGTTAAGGCAATGGCGGCCGCGAGACAATGTCGACAGGCATCTACGCTCAGTGCGCCACAGCCGCCCTATGGTCGCAGATCGCCGTTGGACGTTCATCACACATACAAGAATCGCTTTTATTCACAACGACGAACTGCCCGTGCACGCGCCCCTCTCTCACCTCCCCCATTCCCATTTGCCGTAACCCTCAACCCTGCCGCCGCTCTGATGGACGAACTCGAGGACGCTCAAAGCATCGTGCTCTCAGCTGAAGAGTGGGCGGCTTTCCAAGAGGGCCTCTCCCCGGCGCTTGCGGTCCCGCTTCCCCCAGACGATGAAGACTCCTCGCTGGCCCTACAAACGACGACACGCGTAGAGCTCGAACTACAGTCCCCACCATCCCCAGTAGCACCACCGGCCACCGTAGTCCCTCTGCCGCCAATCTCGCCCGCGCACCCTGGCACCAAGCGTGGCGACGCACCCAGCGCCCACAACACGCCATCGGGGCGGCACCAGAAAAAGAAACACGCCAGTGTAAATGCCTGGGCATCGACTCGCCCCCGCCAGTTCCCAGGCACCGGCACGCTCGACGAGACCACTGCCAGGCTCGAAGACTGGCCAGCCCTGCCCAGCTCGAATTTGCAAGGCCTCCTCGCAACAGGGATCGGCGGCCCCGGGCAACCGTCGATGATGACAACGAGCGCCAGCAGCGAGCCTGCAACCAGGCGCGTCATCAAGCTGCCGCGCCTGAGCGCCCTCGACAAACCTATCGCGAATAGGCTCGACCCTCAAAATGCCGCGGCGGTCAGCTCGGTACGCGCTCCGTAGCTGCGCACCCACGCCCCTTACACATGACAGACGACTGCCCCACCCGGCTCTCGCCAGGACCGGCCCTCGCGCAACGACAGCTCTGGCCTCGGGCGCTACGCCCTCCCAGTCACCGCACGCGATGTCTTCCTCGACGAAAGCGCCGCGCCGCCTTCCCAGCCGCAAACTGTAAGGCCGAGCCATCATGGGTCGGGTGAGAAGTGAATAGACCTGAACAATGATTCTCACTCACCGATGAATCGGGCCTTGAGACAAGAAAGAGCTGCTTAAAAACCTTGAGGCACTCAGAGAACTGAATGGGACTTGGTTCTGTGTTAAGCAGACTGAGGTTCTAAGTACATGAAAAGAGCCTCCTTATATACATTTTGGTGGGTCCCTGAGTCATTTAGTACCAAAACTGTCCTTCCTCTGGGCTCAAGCGAGCCCTAGTCAAGTTATCTTATCACGGGATACATCGGCTCCGAATCTAGGAGCATATCCCGAGAGGTTTCCATTGTAGGTGATGCTGCGGACGGACTGCGGTCGAGCTGCGGCCGCAGCACGTGACTCAGTAGCAAGTTGTCTGTGACTAGCCAGTTGGTTCCGGCAACACAACTGGGCTGAGAGGCTTGGTGTTCTCACATAATTGACGATGGCCGAGTGGTTTACCTACTGAGGTTACCTGGTGCGCCTTTGAGGCGAGGGTTCGATTCTCTGAGCAAGTATTTGTTTATTTTATCGAATCCCGGGCACAGGCCTAGTCACAACACTTTCACTGGTTGAACAGCTTGCATTTCCAAAGACCCAGCACATGTTGAATATGAGGCTGGGAAGTCTTTAGTAATTTTGGCTGCGAGGTTGGCGGGGGTTACATACGCCCTCCGGAGCCGATACAGCGGCTTCTTAGATGCCGCCGGCCTCGCCAGATGATGACGGGATCGGTGTCAGCTCAGAGAGCTCAGACTCGACGGCCGAGTATTCAGGCGACTCGGCAGACTCAGCGGCCTCAATGGCCGCGAGCTCCATGCGGTCCTCCTGCGCCTCAATGCGGAATATGGCCCGTACGACGTCCGGCTCGTTGCCCGTCAGGCTGGCACGCGGGTGCATGTACGGCGCGGCCGATTGAGCTGCAGCACGGATTAGAGTATCGCTGCGCTGAACGCCTCCACGTTTGCTGCCGCGCTTGTTGCGGCCCAGACGACGTGTTTCGTTGTCGTCAACGATCTGCGCGATGCGCAGAACCAACTCGCGAAGGAACCTCGCCTCGTTGCGAATCTGGTTCAAGTCGCTGAGCAATATGTCAGTGTGGCTCCTGGTTGCGATGATGCCAGGAGAAACGTCTTCAATGACCTGAAAATTGTTGATTCCTCAGGAGTAATTGCGAATTGAATTCGGTCGCGTACCCGGGCGGCTACCTCGTCAGAAGAAGCAATCCTGAGCAGTGCGAGCTGAGTGGCGACCTGCTGGCGAATTTCGGCCAGCGTGGGCTGCGACTGGATCGTACTCTCGAGGCGCGCGATGGTAGATTTGATTGCGGCGTATTGGTCGAGGATCTTGACGTCCAGCTCGCGGACGACCTTGTCTGTCTCGCCGACACTGCTCTGAGCGAGTGCGGCCGACTGGAGCGCGGTGGCCGAGTTGGCCAGTGCGCGGTCGGCGTTGTTCTTGGCCGCGTCGAGCGTCGGCTTGATCACAGCGGAAATCTCCGACGCGACCTCGCCGGGTTCGAGCGGGGTGCCCATGACGATACGAGAGGTATCGTGCAAGACAATGGGCGCAGAACCGCTGTTGTACGAGCCGTTCGACGGCGTGTACGTTCCACCGTAGCCCGTACCTACGCCACCAGAGTAGCGGTGCGGAGGATCATACGGGTTCGGGAGACGAACACGTGACGTCTCAGGGCTGCCAGCGGTAGACGGAGAGTACGAGGTCTGTAAAACATCGGTGAGAGCTCATCATTGCGCTCAGCGCAAAGGCGACAACTCACGCCGGTTGAGAACATCGTCGATGTTGGTTGAACCGAGCGACGAGGGTCGGAAGAGGTAGAGCGAGTCGGGGCAGACGACATAAGGCTGGATTGGAGTGTACAGTTGTGTGAGTTATGTTGGAGCTGTTCACCAACTGCTCCCTTTTATAGGTTCCATTTCCTTGCTATCGGGAGTCATCTCAGGTAATAAATTCGTCCTCTTTGACGTCAGGTGAGCCCCTCTGTATCCTCAGGTTGTATGTAAACTCGAGCGGACTCATCGCGGTGTTGTTCCTCAGAAGCCGCGACCCTGCACTCGCATCACGCTTCGACGTCCGCAGGTTTCACCGCTCCGCCTACCGGCAGGTCACGGGGTTTATCCACCCCCATGGCCTGCAGATACGCTTCAAGAGCGGAGAGATGCTTTAATTCTCTTAATCTCTCCCAGGTTTTCTGCCCTGTACTCCATGTAACTTCGAATAGAAGTTCTTTTCCTTTACCATAATGGTTGGTGATCTCCGTCACCGTCCATTCACTTGCATTGCTTGAAAATCCCGGGAGCTGGCCAAGCTGTCGGCCCGGGAATCGTGCGTCTTCATTCGCCACATGCGGGCGCAACAATGACGCATGGAAAGCGTTGTGAACCCCTCTGGCCAGAAGGTCACGAGGGAGCTCTAATTGAAATGTTGTGTCAGGCACCACAGCCTTAGTGATCTTGAAAGGGCCAATGAACCTAGGGGCCAGCTTCCGAGATGTCCCTTTAGGTAGATTGATGTTCTTCGTTGACAGATATACGAAGTCTCCGGGCGCGAAAGCAGCAATTCGTCGATGCTTATTGGCTTGGCGCGTCTGTCGCACCCGGGCCCCGATTATCTTATCATGTGCTTGCATGATTGCGTCTTTCATCAGACGCGCGAACCGCATTACACCCGGATATGGCGAATTCTGGTTCCATTTGAGTGCACGGGGGACTTGGCCATAGTTGAGAAAGAAAGGGGAGAACCCGGTCGTCTCTGAGACGGCCGAGTTAATGGCGAATTCAATGGCAGGCAGGCGTTTTGCCCAATCTTGGGGATTCTCCAACGCACAGTTACGCAGCATCTGCACCACTGTGCGATTTGCTCGTTCCGTCGAACCATCAGTTTCAGGGTGATAAGCGGAGGACATCCGCAGTTCAACTCCTATGAGCTCGTGGAGTTTGCGCCAAAAGATGCTGGTAAAGAGCGAATCTCGGTCACTCACGATTCTTTCCGGTAATCCGTGCAGTTTGTATACCTGGTCGAAAACCAATTCAGCAACATCAGTTGCCTTATACGTCGACTGAGTTGGTACAACATGTACCATGGACGACAGATGATCTATAATTACACAGATCATGTCGAACCGCCCATGCCGTGTAAATGAGTCAGGTAGAGGACCTACAAAGTCAATTCCAATTGACTCCCATGGTCGGGAAGGCACAGGTAGAGTTTTCAGTTTGCCCATTGGTTGCTGAGTATTTGTACGATTCAGAGAACACACGCTGCAGCTGCGACAGTAGCTGTCAACGTCCTTGCGCATGTCGTTCCACCAAAACGTAGCGCGAATGTATTGAAGTGTTTTACTGGCGCTGAGATGCGCCAGTATTGAATGAGCCTGCGATATGATTATTTCGCGAACAGATCGCCCGTCATGACGTGCCTCAGGCACGCAGATCAGGGATTCGTCCTCGGTGACCATATAGATCACCCCTTGCTCAATTCGGAAGTTTCGATAATCGTTCGGATTTTCAACAATAATTCTGAAGAATTTATCGTCCTTGTATAATCGTTCAAAGTCTTGGGGTATATTCAAGTCGGACTGAGTGGCGTGCAGAACGGCGCGAATATCGGCCAACGGGTACTCAAGCGGACTTTCGACTGAATCCACATCTGGTCCTGTTACCGCTTCGCCCGCACGATAGTCATGGCTGCGCGCCTGCGCATGGGCCTCGCCATTACCCTTATCCCCTTGGACCGTAGGATGCGGTGCGCCGGACGCGGCGCCGGACTCCTCGGTCTCCGACCCCATGTGCGCACCAAGAGCGCCATTAGGCAACTCGTGCCCGATGCCACGCCCAAGACCACGCGCAGCCGCCTCATCCTCGTCTACCGGACCGACCAACTGCGGTGCGTCTTCATTTGGAGGCGCGCTGGCTGTGTCTGCATTGGCAGGCGCAGTAGGCGTGTCCGCATTTGCGGGTGCGCCATTGCTGATCATCTTGTGCAGACCACGTCGTTTGGCGATCAACGATGACCAAGCCGGCGGGCCTGTCTTCTCGCGCAGACGCAACGAGCGTCTTGCGCCCTCCAGGATCGGTAACGGCATGGGTAAGTCGTCTTCTTTGGCACTCGTGGGTAAACTAACCGCCAGGCTTGCAAGGGCCTCCCGTCTTGTTAGCACCGGCGCCGACAGCCAGTTCTGCGCCCTCCAGATAAGTCGAGCACTGTAGGCTTTGATGCCATGCTCATCGTCGTCGTCTATTGCTTCGTAGATAAACTCACTCGGTGCTCGCTCGGTCCCCGGTTCGTCCTCACTGTACAGGCGCGACAATGCATCGGCAAACTTGTTCGTTTCACCTGGGATGTAGAAAACTTCGAACTCGAACTCATTAAGTACGTCCAGCCATCTGCTCTGGCGCGAAGATAGTGATTTTTGACTCATAAAATATTGTAGGGCTTTGTGATCGGTACAAATTCGAAATTTCGCGCCATGCAGCATCCCCCTGAACCGTTTCAGGGATTCTACAATGGCGAGTAACTCGAGTTCATGAACGGGGTAATTTTGCTGAGCGGCATTGAACTTTCCGCTCCAGAATGCGCAGACTTTGGCTGTTGCCAAGTCATCGCCTTGGGAGATATATCCGCTGCCGCCTGTCAGGCAGGCATCGGTCACCAGGTTGATTCTGGGTGCGCTAGGCGAGTAATCTATTGCAACACGGTGCTGATCCCTGTGTTTAGCAACAATCAGTTTGATCTCTTCGAACGCGCGCTGCTCTGTTGCGCCCCATCGCCATGGACGATGGACCCCGGTGAGCGGTGTAAGCACGCCCATAGGGATGCGGATCCCAGGGCAGTCAGGGGCGAGGAAACCAACCGCGCCGAGAAAGCTCTGGAGGAGTGCACGGCTGGTAGGAACCTTCCAATTAGCAACAGAGTCGACCTTGTGGGGGTCCATCCGGATCCCTTGTTCGTCTATGATGTGACCTAATATATTGATTTCCTTGGCGAACAGCTGCATTTTGTCCGCGCTTAAGTAAAATCGATTTTCTCGCAATATCTTGAACACTGTTCTGATGTGTTCAATGTGTTCCTCGATGGTATAGGAATAGATGATGATATCATCCAAGTAGACGTCCATCCAGACTCCCAGATGCTCGGAAAAAATGTGATTCATGAGCATTTGATACGTTGCAGAGCCATTGCAGTCGCCGATTTGCATAACAAGACTCTCCATCGTTCCGTCGGGAGTATTGAACAAGGTGCGGCTGACGTGCTCTGGCACTACTCTGATCTGTTCATAGGCGTCTTTTCCGTCGATAAGACTGCGCCAAGGGCGTCTCACGACGCTGCGCAGAATAGTGTCGATGTCGGGTAATGGTGTGGCTATTTTGTAAGTGTTATCGTTCTGCGCGCGCTTGTCAACGACCGTTCTCATTCTCAGAATGCCGTCGCCTTTCGGCGGCTTGGGAATAATGAGAAGAGGAGTGCAGCTTGTCCCAGATGCGAGTCTCCAGCGTCCAGTAGCGAGATAAGCATTCTTCTTTTCATTCCACAAGCTTCTCATCGCCTCTGGACAGCGAGATGGTCGCCATGGATAAATTTTCTTCTCATCCTTGAGAGGTATCGAGTGGTTGATCGCGCGAAGGGGCGGTAATTCGGTGAGCCACGCATCCTTGCACAGATCTTCAGCTTCTTTCTTGAGCCGGAGTCTCAGTGTTTCGAGTCGCTCCTCATTGATAATAGCCGCTGCAGCTGTCAATGAGAACACTTCAGACCCGTGGATCGTCTCCGGCTCAGCATTTCCTATCAGAACGCGAGTAGGATTTAACCCTACCATTGCCGCGTGCTGCCACAGAAATGGAGTACCCAGAATAACATCATAGTTATCCAGGTTAGCTACATCAAACCGTTTCTCACAGTTGATGTCTTGATAACGGAATCTCGCAGTTACTTCAACGTTGATCTTTGATCGAGATCCCTTCACTGCGAGTTGTACTGGAATAGGTCGCTCCAGCGCCTTCACAGTAAGCTTTAGTTGGTCAACAAGAGTTGTTGACATGAAATCCGCTAGGGAACCCGAATCTATTAACGCGCGAATACTGCGGTCCTGTACAAATGCCTCGACTACTACCGGACGGGGGACAAGCCTAGCCGCCGCCTTCACTCTCATCGCGTTGCGCTCAAGAGGTTCAGACGGCGCTGATTGTCCCTTCACCTTATTGTCCACTCGACCCGGGCCCATGGGCCGCGAGGTACTCGCGGTAATCGCGCGAACGGCGATCCCGCTGAGGGAAAGGTAATGAGTGTCTGGTTGTGGCGAGTGCACATTTGTACTCACAGGTTCAACAGTAAATGCGGGCTCAGCGTTGCGGGCTACTGCATTCACATCCAGGTTGGCTGCCGCGAGCTCAGGCGTAACGTGATAATCCAGATGTGTTTGTCGGTCGCGTACCATTGTCTCGCCGTGGTGACGCAGTATCACATAGCGTTGATCAGTTTGCGCAAGCGCGCGAACTTCGGGGCTAGACGCAAGTCGAAATTCGCCATCTACGAACACCAGCGACTGATATGGTGCGTATTCCGGATTCTCTTCGTTCGGAAGGCTGAGAGCTCGTAGACTTGCGATTGATGGCCGTCCATTGCGGTCAGCATTACGGTACTGGTGCGCCAAGATGAGCTTCGACACCATCAAATCGCCAGTGAGGAAGTCATCGCGATAAACCGCATATGCTTCGCCAGTTCCCCAGTCATTGACGAGGAATGAGTCATCCTTATCAACATAGTTAACAGTGAACCGGCGATCAACGTGCATCTTGACCGTGCCGTCCGACGCAGTGAGATTGCCAAAGTAGCTCTTGAACTTAGCTTTTAGTACTTCCTCAACAACGTAGGGCTTGGCGTAGACGAGCTCCGTCTCATCCTGAGGATTGTCGATCATCAGGCGCATGCCCGATAACTGCAGGGCATTCTCGTCACTAAACGAGCGCTCATCGTAAGGTATGTTTTTGAGATCAATCCCGTGAGCCCTGAGCGAACTGATCTTTGTCTTCCGAGCAGGCTTTGAAACACGCGCGGCATTGGCATGAATTGAGGTCGGTCGGCGCGCTTGCTGGCGAGTGGGACAATTTCGACTGAAATGACCTTCTTGCTTGCAGATGAAACATTTCCCCTCGGCTTGCAAGCGATTTTTCTCTTCCTCGGTAAGTTCATCACGCCGTGGCCCTGGTCGTGATCCTCCAGCTCGCTGAAGACCCAGATTGTTCCTCCCGTGCGAGCTGGGATGCGCACCACGTTGGCCGAATGAACTCGGTCTCCTTGGCTGTTGGAACCCAACCGCATTACTGCGGATCCAGGACCTGGTACGTGCCGTCGCCTTGCCGTTCTCTAAATCGGGATGCTCTCGTGGAGGGTATTCACGCTTGCGCCAGTTGTTACTGCGGTCACCGGTTGCATGACCATTTACGCGCGCAGAAGTCCGGAATCGGTTGTACTCCCCGGTGCGAGCACGCTCTCCCTTCTCGAATTGCTCTGCAGCAGTCACTAGTTGCTCGAAGGTGTTCACATCGATGTTAAATCCATAATCGAACCATTTCGATTGGATGTAGCGATGGACTCCTTCCCAGAGCACCTGGATGAGCTGCCGCTCGCCAATGTCAGGGAAACGTCGAGAAAGAACTTGAATGTCGCGTGCAAACTCGCGAACGTCCCTGTTTCCTTGTGTAGACCGTACGAATTGCTTACGGAGCATCAACTTGAAGTCTGATGGGAAGCAATGATCGAAGAGCTGGTCATAGAACTTGCGCATCGTCCAGACCTCTTCCGAAAGGACGACATTGTTCATGAACCAACGTGAAGCCTTGTCCGACAGGAAGCTTGACATCATTGGAATCGCCCATTTGGTGTGTACAGAGTTCAGCCGTTTCCAAAGGTCGACTTCGTAACACCACTGATCAAAAAAATCGAGATCAGGGCGTCCATCGTAAACGCGCGGCTGCTTGATTTTCATCTGTGAAACAAGCTTGCGGCGTGCACGAAGATCGCCATCTTCGTCGGAGTCGCTCTCATCATCTCCATTGGCGCCACTGTCGGGATCGCCACCATTAGGAGGTCCAGTGTCTCCACCGTATCCGCCTGGCGGTGGTGGCGGCGGTGCTCCCGCACTGCGGTCCCCACCACCAGACTTATCTGGTGGTCCTCCACCATCTCCTCCTTGTCCACCGCCATTTCCTCCATCACCATCGCCAGGTTCTCCCCCACCGGGGGCATTCCCATGCGAGTCTGATGGAGGTCCTCTGCCAGGCCCATCTGGCGGTCCAGCCAGGGGTCTTCTAGGCGGAGCACCCTTTCGAGCATCCCGCTCGTTTGGGGGCGCTCCAGATGCACGGTCAGCACTCTCAGGCCAGACGAGCACATCAGCGCTCTGTTTGGTTCGAAGAGTGCGTTCCTGTGAAGCGGGTTCAGTGGTCAAGGTCAGATATGGTGAAAGTTCAATTTTCACCTTCTTATCCTTCTTCCGGATGCTCTTGCTGCTGACCGGATAGGAAATGTCGTTTGAGTCCGACGACTCGCCCGCAAAGAAGGTCGCACGTGTCGGAGCACCGCCACTGCCAATCCCGGGCAATCCTCCTGCTTCGGAATAATAGCCGCCGGGTGGCGCTGCTTTGGCACGTGGGGTTGCACTGGCCGACTTCAATACCGTTTCTGCCCGTTCAGGTAATATGGTCTTGCTACTTTGATCGGGTGTTGGTGTTGACGGTATAGTCTTGCCAGTGCTCGATCCCCAGACAGGGAATCCTTGCTTCGGCAGTGATGGCGGCGGTACAGTGTATGTTCGAACTGCTGCTGCCCGAATTCCCGAATTACTGACTGAATTTGTTGCAGACACATCCGGCAAGGGAACTGTAGGTTTGCGCAAGATTCCGGGTACAGAAACTGATGTTTCACTGCGAAACGTTGCTGGTGTTGTCTCGTCGTGCATTGAGAACCGAACGGACTTGGGCGTGGACGTCGCAGAGGGCCTCTCAAGCGGGTCCACGCCTTTGCCTTTTCCCGGGCGTCCAGTGCCAATGGGATCAGGCAACGGTCGAGACCTAGGCGTAGGAGACGCCCGCGCCGCCTCACTGTATGTCTTAGGCCGTGGTGTAATTGATAATGGCTGGCCAAGCCGCTTTGGCCAGACATTCTCTGAAAAGGCGACCAGAATGCTTGGATCAAGTATCTTCGATTGGCTGACTGTATCGTTGATGTAATTAAGCCACTGACGCATAAGCTCAGCGTCATGTTCCGGGAATATGGAGAACATGTAGGCCAGCGCAGCGTCGATTCCTTCATCCTGATACTTTTCCAGGGCCATTTCACAGAAAATGCGCAACCATTTGACATAGGTACTGACGGTCTTCATCTCTGGTCGATTGAACGCTGACAGAAGCGGATCCGGGGTGGCACGTCCGCTCGTACCCACTGACTGCGGCTCAGACGGTCCTGACGCAGTTGTCTCGCTGCCAGCCACTAGGGTAGGCGCTACACTGGATCGGGAAGCGCGGGATGAAGGTCTGCTGCTCGGACCTTCCTCCTTGTCGCTATCCGAGCTTTTCGGCGAGCCCTGCGGATCGAGTTTCAGGTAAGCTTGGTATTTGTCATCCCACGACTCAAATCTGACCGTATTGTCTCCACTTTTGTAGTAGTGGTACCAGGGCTGAAAGAACTCGGCGCCTGAAATTTCAGGAGCCTTGACGACTTCCTGGACCGATTTGGCAGGTGCACTACCTTTGACTTTGGTTATCCAGCCATCATCATCCATTTCGGGGCCAGAGCCTGTATTTCTCCACGGCGGCGCTAGATCGCCGTATTTGGCTGGACGGACAGTAGGCTTGACAGCAGGATCAGGTAAAATCTGAACTCCTGTCTTGTTTCCACTGATAGATGTAGTTACAGCAGCAGGTGCAGTAACTAGATACGGGGTCGCTGATGCAGAAGTCGAAGTGGCTGCAGAATAGGTCGGAGTCACCAAAGGTACAGTAACTGCGACTGATTTCTCTGCAGCGACAGGTTCAGGCCCAACGTCGGTTGCAGGTGCGCGCACGGCTGACGTGCCCACCGTCACCTGCGACTGCGGATCTACCAACCCCGGTGGCAGGATCGGTAAGTCGGAGGGAGGTGCAGTAACCGATTCTGCAGTTACGGTTGGGATTGATGTTTGAGGTGCGGCAGGTTCACGAAGCGGTGATCCCTGTGGCACCGTTGACGACTTGCGCGGTAGAGCGGGTGTCGCAGGCACAGACTCGGGGTCGGCGGTGCGGAAGGACGCATCCGCCACCGAATCAGCTGAGCGATCAGCTTCGAGTGGAAACTCGAAGTTCTTGGCTGAATCGCTGACCTTGCTACCTTGCAGGATATTCGCCATGCTGGGACGAATGCGAGTTGAGGCAGCGAAGGTGTGTTTGACTGGTTGTTCGGCGGGTGGTAATTGATATCCATGTTCAAGGGTACCGTCGCCTTCGTATACATCCTCAGTTGGTTTGACTGGGGTGTAGAGACCTTCCCAGGACTCACGGCGTGCGGGGGAACCGACATCAAGCAGTGCAAATAGACGACTGCCGGGCATCCGCGGTGTAGCCAGCCTGTCAATCGTGTCGCGCAACTCGCGCACACGGTTGTGAACGGGAGTAGGTCCTCCCGGGAGCGACCCGGGGCGTTGAAGCTCGACATCCTCGTCGCTCGCGTAGGAGCGACGACCAGTTCGAGTGCGTACCATGGTTATTTGATTAGTTTGTAGGTTTTCGGATTCCGGAATCGAGACTTGAGATTTGAAATAAATTGAGAGATTTGAGATTGAGATTGAGAATTGAGAAACCGAGAATTGAGGAAAGTTGAGGAGGTCGGAGAGTTTGAGATTGTTGAGTTGTTGTAGATATTTGAAGCGCTTTGAGGTTTGTATCTGCGAACGGTGTGATCAGTACCGCGCGGGTTAATGAGAGGTTAACACAGAATGTGTGTCATTCAAAAAATGTAAGGCCGAGCCATCATGGGTCGGGTGAGAAGTGAATAGACCTGAACAATGATTCTCACTCACCGATGAATCGGGCCTTGAGACAAGAAAGAGCTGCTTAAAAACCTTGAGGCACTCAGAGAACTGAATGGGACTTGGTTCTGTGTTAAGCAGACTGAGGTTCTAAGTACATGAAAAGAGCCTCCTTATATACATTTTGGTGGGTCCCTGAGTCATTTAGTACCAAAACTGTCCTTCCTCTGGGCTCAAGCGAGCCCTAGTCAAGTTATCTTATCACGGGATACATCGGCTCCGAATCTAGGAGCATATCCCGAGAGGTTTCCATTGTAGGTGATGCTGCGGACGGACTGCGGTCGAGCTGCGGCCGCAGCACGTGACTCAGTAGCAAGTTGTCTGTGACTAGCCAGTTGGTTCCGGCAACACAACTGGGCTGAGAGGCTTGGTGTTCTCACATAATTGACGATGGCCGAGTGGTTTACCTACTGAGGTTACCTGGTGCGCCTTTGAGGCGAGGGTTCGATTCTCTGAGCAAGTATTTGTTTATTTTATCGAATCCCGGGCACAGGCCTAGTCACAACACTTTCACTGGTTGAACAGCTTGCATTTCCAAAGACCCAGCACATGTTGAATATGAGGCTGGGAAGTCTTTAGTAATTTTGGCTGCGAGGTTGGCGGGGGTTACACAAACCCACGCCCTGGACAAAATCTCCATCAAGACGGAATCTGTCGAGAACTTCAAGGCCCGAGCTGCGCAGGAACCCTCGGACGAGGACTCTCCCCTCGCGCACCGCTCGATGGACAACGGTCGCCCCATCCCATGGAGCCCGTCACCTCAGCCGGCAGCCCAAGAAGCCCGTCGCTATGCGACGGAAGAAGACGACGATGAACTCGAATACGCGTCGTCCCCCCCCCCCGCCCAAGCGGGCCCCGCCCAGGAACCCGCACGGGATCCGTCCCCGGCGCCGTCTTTACCAGAGGACGCCATGGACATCACGCGGGACCTTGGCCGGATGCCGAGCGGTGCGCCCACGGCCGCGGTACACCACCCCCCCGCCAGCAGCCGCCAGCACACCCAGCAGCCTGCCGCAGCCCAGCAACACGAAGCTGCTCATCAGCACGCCGGCGCTCCTCAACCCGCCGACGGCGTGCCTGCCGCTGGCCAGCAGCCCGCTGCTGCTCAGCCACAGGGCGCAGGCCAACAGCACATTGCACAAGACCCGGCAGCCGCCGCCCAGCAGCCAGCAAATGAGGCTGAGAAGCCTGACATCCTCGTCCCCCATGGCCCTCGCCGCTCCCCACGCCACCCCGGTTTCCCCGGCGACGACCCGCCAGCGACAGCCGAAGAGCGCGAGGCGAATACGAAGATCTCGAACATCTTCAAGGACGCGACTATCGCGGTCAACGCGGTGGGCGACCACGAGCTCATCGCAGGGATGCGCGAGCGCGGTTTCGCGCGCCACATCGACCCGGCTCAGCTGGCGTACATCGAAGGCATGCACGAACACGTCCTCATCTTCTACCCCATCAGTATCGACGGCAACTTGAAGCGCGCGGACTTCGTGAACAAAAAGAATTACATCCTCAACAAGTTCGAGAGGAACAGCGACCTGGCGCACCCCGAGGACGCCATTTTTTTCGTCGAAGCGTACCCCCCGCAAAATGACCCGGACAACAAACTGCCGGACTGCGTCCTCATCGCCTACGGGCTTACAACGCGCCTGTTCCTGCAATACGGGACGATGCGCTTCTGGCGCCTCGGCAGACTCGAGTACGCCGTCATGGCGCTCAACATCGCTCGCTCGCCGTTCCTCTACACGATACCGAACCTTCGCGTACCCAAGGACCTCCACGCCCTCGCCCTGGGTAATGCAGTTCGCATCCAAGCGGCGAAACTACCATACGTAGCGGAGATCTTCGGCGCATACTCGAGACTGGCGACCGCGACCGAGATGAAACCTGTCGACCGTTTCCTGACTTCGATCACGACGTCCGTCATGGACGTGAATTGGAGTGGAGGAATGTCGACCCACGTTCACGTGTACGCCGACACGTTCGACCTCCCCATCCCGTACCTAGACAGGCTCATCACAGCGCTCCGAACCCTCGTAATCCACCACCCCGCTTGCGGCAGGGGGTCGACAGAGGAGTTCATACCATGGGACTGCCACCGCTGCACAAGCGAGGCACACCCAACCGACCTATGCGGGTCGAAACTCCTCACGGCAACAGTGGCCCCAACGGCCGACCAAGCCGCGCAGGGCGCGCAGGCCCAGGTGCACGCGCAACCCCCGCTCCCTCCCCCTCCCCCACCACTACCTCTCCCACCGCCGCCCCCCCTTCCAGCCGCGAACACCGCATCGCGCCACAGCACGGGCAGCACCCGCAACCAGGGCGGCTCCAGGGCGCAATCCGCAGCCGGCCCTTCCCGCGGACGCAGCCAGCAGGCGATCAGGCAACAGGAACGAGGCGCACGCAGCCCCAGGCGCGACGACAACCGCGGAAGGCGCGGCAAGGACAATGCACGCACCGACGACCGCCAACGCCGCCGCCGCAACCGCAGCCGCGACGACCTTTGAAGAATTCCCGGCGCATAGACCCGCAACGTGACCTGACCCCCTCGAACTCACCTTTCTTGTAGTACCGTGCCCCGCTCCCACATCTTGCTCCCCCTCTGCATCGCTACTCGTCCATGCTGCGAATCTAGAACTCACACACGCGCTTGACATCATCGCCGCTCCATACGTAGCGCCCTGCAATAAATGCGATCTTTACGCACAGTCATCCCGCCCTTTGGAGGCACTTTCTCGACCATCAAGACATCTCTGGTTTTTTGGAAGGAGCCAGAAATGTGGCGTCCTGACGACGCTACGTCATACCCCCCGGGCCCAAATTTACTGACCGTCCGCGGGACAGGGAAGCCCGGGAAACTTCCGCGGAAGTCTATTTAGACTTGGGGCCACCGCGAGCTAGCGCTCAAGAGCGCCGTCGCTCCTGCGAGGGCGCGCAGGGCCCCCCGTGCCAACCGGTGTTGGCTAGTAACCCAGGGTAAGCTGGCCCAGGTATACGAAAATGCAGCACAACCTAACAATCATACTACATCACCCACGGGATCCGTCGACTGGTCTGGTTCTTCGTCCTCTCACGCCGGAGCGTCACTACGGCCGCCTGCCCGTCAGGTCGCAGATGATGGCGTCGAGGTCACGGCAAGCAGGCAGGGTAGCTCTCCTACCCACCCGGAGCCCCTTCAGGCCCGGCCACCAAGTCGAGCAACAATACTCGCAGTTCCGGCCACACCAGCACGTGCTGGAGACCACCCTCATCATGCACCAGCACGCCCGAGGGCGCAGCCCCATCAGGACGATGGCGACACGAGGTCACGCAAGAAAACCAAAGCCCGCCTGCTCGTTGCCTCCGAAAATATGCGCGGAAGGGGAGCCACAGGTATTGCAGGGAGTTCTAAATGGCGCCGTCTTGCGGATGACATTCGCAGAGAGAAAATAGGCGTTATGGCAATCCAAGAAACCCATCTAAATGCAGAACACGTCGAGGACATCCACGAATTCTATAAACACCTTCACGTGGTAAATACTACTCTTCCCGGGAACGAGACCGGGGCTGGTGGCGTCGCCCTGGTTTTCAACAAACTCCTGACTAATACGCAGGACCTCAGCCACCAAGTCATTGTTCCAGGACGCGCTGTCCAGGTGACGATGACATGGCAGCGAGAGGACAAGATCTCCATACTTGCTGTGTACGCACCGACGGACAGAAACGACAATTTCTCTTTCTGGAACGAGATCGAGGCAGCGCTACGAACACAACAAGGCCATCTTCCCAAGCCGGACATTCTCATCGGCGACTTCAATTTCGTAGAGGACGGAATCGATCGTTTCCCAGCAAAACTTTCTAGGATAGACGCACCAGAGTCCTTTACCAGTCTAAAACATTTCCTCCGCGTCTCAGACGGTTGGCGGCACACATACCCTGGAGCAGTAGAATGGTCCTGGAGGAACGCGGCCAGAACATCAATGTCTCGTATAGATCGCATCTACGTCTCGAGAGCACTCATGCTGGCAAGTCGATGCTGGTCGATCACGGCCTCTAATCTCAATGCTGACGACCACAGCAGGATATCGGCAGAGTTCGTCAACCCGAATATGCCGGAAGTTGGCCCTGGCCGCTGGGCTATGCGTGCTGACCTCGTACGTGACAAGGAGTTTATGACTGAAATCATCTCCGCGGGCCTGGTCACCCAAAAACAAATTATATTCCAACGCGAGCAACCGCGGGATGCCGCCTGCAATCCTCAGACACTATGGGCCAATTTTAAACGCTCCATCCGCGCGATAGCTCTACGTCGATCACGTGAAATTGAATGCGCCAAGAAATCCAAACTCAAGAAACGGCAACTGGAGCGGGATGCTGCTATCAGACAGCTGCGGCAGGCCAGATCCCCCCAGTCACTCGCAAGAGGGTCAGAACGTGTCAGGAAAGCCGAACTAGATCTGTTTGGTCATAAGGACGAGATCTCGGCCAAAACTTTTGAATCAAGACGGGTCAGAGCATGGGCTACGGGCGAAACTATGAGCAAGTCTTGGTTCGGGTGGACCCGCTCCGCCAGACCTCGGGACACCATCCTCTCCCTCAGGCGCCCTAACGACCCCCAGGGGGTATATGCTACAAAAACGGCTGACATGGCCAGCCTTGCACGGAATTATCACGAAGATTTACAAGCAGATGGCATCGAAGCAAATCTCGCCCTCAGGGAGAATGCCACCACTCAAGTCCTCGACCATATTGTTCGCCTCGTCCAACCGGAACACAAGCGCGAACTGGACCGCAAAACCACCTATGACGAAATAGTATCGACAATTCTTGCGGCGCCGGATGAGAAAGCTGCCGGAATCGACGGATTCACGTACGAATTATGGAAAGCTCTTCAGAGAAAGCATAGCACTGCGTCACAGGCGACGGAATCTTTCGACATCGCACTAGTCCTTACGGCCGTCTTCAACGACATCGAAGATTATGGAATCATAGAGGGCTCCTCCTTTGCAGAAGGCTGGATGTGCCCTCTGTACAAAAAAGGCGACCGCTCGGATATAGCGAACTATAGACCGATCACCCTCCTCAACACAGATTATAAGTTGTTCACAAAGTCTCTGGCCACCAGACTGGCCAAGGCGGCCCCTGAAATCATCCACCGCGCACAGGCCGGGTTTGTGAGAGGCCGAAGCATCACGGATCAGACTAAACTCGTCACCCTAATGCTAAGTTTCGCTGAAGCGACCGAACAAAATGGCATGGTCGTAGCCCTTGACCAGGAAAAAGCATACGACAAGATCTGCCACGACTATCTACTCATAGTCCTGAGACGTTTCGGACTCCCCGAACGTTTCGTCAAAACAACAGAAGCCCTGTATGCGAACGCTTACACTGCCGTGATGGTCAATGGCAAACTGAGCGAAAAGTTCAAAGTGACAAGAGGAGTCCGACAAGGGGACCCGCTCTCTTGCCTCCTCTTTAACCTAGCAATCGAGCCTCTGGCGGAAATGCTACGAAAATCTGCTCTCTATGGATACAGAATCGGCGGGATAGAAGAGAAGATCATAGCGACTCTCTATGCGGACGACACGACCGTCTATCTCAGCGAAAACGACTCATACGATGATCTGTTGGAAATCCTGAAACCCTGGTGCAGAGCATCAGGCGCGAAGTTCAACACCAAGAAGACCGAGATTATCCCACTCGGAACCAAGGACTATAGAACAAGCCTCCTGGCGACCAGGAGAGCGTCCCCCGCAGCGTCCCGTATCCCGGACCACGTGCGAATCGCCCGTGACGGTGAGGTCACGAGAATCCTAGGGGCCTGGCCCGGGAACGGTGTCCAGGTCGCTGCAGCATGGTCGTCCATAGAGGACCGAATTATTGAAAGTCTAGGCCGCTGGCAGGGCCTAAACCCGACCTTGAACGGCAAGAGCATGCTTGTCCAATCGATTGTTGGTGGATACACTCAATACCTGACTGCGGCCCAGGGGATGCCGAAGTGCATTGAGAAGCAACTGGATAAAGTAATACTCGACTTCATGTGGGATTTTTCCTACAGGCATCCAATTAATATGGAGACCCTACGAATGCCCAGATCCGAGGGCGGACTGAACCTGCTTCACGTCGCCGAGCGTAACGAAGCCCAGTGCATGGTCTGGATCAGCGCCTACCTCGCCCCGACTGACCAGCGCCCAGCCTGGGCATTTCTAGCCGACGAAATTTTCCGCAAGGCCATAATTGGGAAAGATAAATCTAGAATTCCGCTCGGCGCGCGCGTGGACCCTTTCGTGCAAAATTGGCGCCCGAACATGAGAAAACTCCCCCCGATCCTGAAACAGATGATCACTGTCGCACGAAAGTACCACCTGGCACTTGACGCACCGTCCATCAGCCAACATGTCCGCGACTGTATGCCAGCATGGGGCCACAAGGCCCTCCTGGAGATGCCAGTCCCGAGAAGCACGCAAACGGCGCTGCGATGCCTGAAATCCCAACACGCGGTGAGGACCTTAGAACACCTGGAGGAGATTGCAGAACTGGACGAACTGGACCATGAGCAATCGGACGAGTGTATCTGCGCCAACTGCATCGAAGACAGATTAGAAGGCTGCCGTCACCCCTACAAGTGCCAGGATTTGGCCGCTGACATCCTTAGCAACATATCCGAGAAATGGAATACGTCCACGCAGTATGCGGAAGTCGGCCGAGATCTCTGGGACAGCCTAGCAGACACCAGAGCGACGGCTTTGAACGACGGCGAAGCCCTAGTCTTTGACGAATCGACGGACGACCAATCGATCCACGACCTCTACAGGATTTGCGTGGACTCCCTGGCCATAGTGCGAATGTCGGCGACCGAGAATATGCTCCGCCCAGTGGGCCACAAAGATCACGTGGCAGCGACAGACCACGTGATCCACGTCGTGGTCTGCGGCGGAATGGCGAGGTCGAACACCGCCCAGGCTAGAGGGGGCTTCTCACTGCATTTTCCAGATGACCCCGACCTGGATTTAGATGCAGGCTGTGTAGGCCCCGAACACTCGTTCATCAGAAGCTCGGCCATAGGCCTGTACGCCGCCGTGGAACGCACGAATCGGAACTGCACTCTGCACATAGTCACTACCTGCAAGATCGTAGTCAGCGCGCTCACCACACGTCTCCAGGAGCACGTCGCAGCCGGCTGGCTGGATATCCCCTCAGCGGCGGATGAATTCCGAGCTGCCGCTGCAGCCCTGCGAGCTCGTACAGGACCCACGACGCTAACGTACGTTGATAAGAAACGCCTAAAGGACTGGCCAGAAGTGAAACAAACCCGCGTCCGCGCCTAGCTCGCTGCAGACGCGGGCGGGCCATATGAGCCAGATCTTGCGTGGCTGTCCCCTTTCGATGCACCAGGCATAAGCTTGCAGAATATACGCCAGCGGGACGCCCTCCGGGCAATCAGGGCCAGCAAGAAACAGAATAGGTCGCACCGTCGCCAGACAACGGCAAACCTGCAGAGAGTGCGCGACTCGGTCATGCAGGTCAGCGAGGCGTCCCCCTCCGATAAGCAAATCTGGACGGGCCTGCAGAGCCGCGATTTCTCCAGGAACGTACGTGCGTTCCTCTGGAAGGGGATCCATGGGGCCCACAAGATTGGACCGTATTTCAGCAAGATGCCGATGCCCTGGAAGGACTATGAACGTTGCCCGTCGTGCAACACTGTGGAGAGCCTAGAGCACATCCTCTTCCAGTGCCCGGATACGGGCAGAGAAGTGATTTGGCAATTGGTGCAATCTTTCTTAGTGGAGAAAAGAATACACGTAGCTATTGACATTGGCCTCATATGGGGCTGTGCGAACGCCCTCCTGCCCGGGGGGATAAGCGACAGGAACAAAGCGAGCGAGCGGGCCTTCCGCATTGTGGTGTCAGAATCTGCGTTCCTGATCTGGAAAATCAGGTGTGAAAAGCGCATACAGCACTCAGACGACCAGGACTGGGCCCTGACGGATGCCGAGGTGGAGGCTCGATGGCGACAAGTCATTAACCTCCGCAAAAGTTCCGATTTCGCGCTGACGAATAAGTACAGGTTCCGGGCAAAGGCCCTGGACAAGTTCCTCGTCCAGGACACGTGGAAGAATCTCCTTGACGACAGGAGCCACCTTCCTTGGGGGGACCTAAGACCCCGCGGTACAGACGTCCGCACCGGACTTTCGCCCCTTCCCGGAGTTTTAGTGGGTATGGGACCTGCACAACATGCACGCGGTGTAGGATAAACCGCCTGGTCCGAGCCCCACACTGCCCGCCCAGGGCGTGCTAAAGGAATTTCTCCGAGAAGAGCTTCAATTGTACCATGGCGGGCGTCCCGCCCGCCAACCCAGCTCCCCGCGCTCTGCGCGGGGTAGGGAGGAGACTGAATCACTATGTGTGCCAAGTCCTCCTAGTGCTCCACCAAAAAAAAAAAAAAAAAAAAAAAAAAAAAAAAAAAAAAGCAGATCCACGGAGCTGCTGCGGCTGTCCGCGGCGACAGCATTGCGGCGGACGCTCATCCGCAGACGTCGGACTCCATGGAATCGGGATATGCAAAGCAGTGAAGAAGGGAACCCGAGCATTATTCTGCGCCAGAAACAACGGTCCAGTGTACGAAAATGATAGCTGAGTCGCTCGGAACAGGTGCGACGCCGCCGATCCCCATCCTGCTGCACAGCGCTAGGCGCTTTCGTACCGTGCTGCCGCTGGAGTCGTCTTGTGAGCGCATCGACGCCAATCTCCATGAAGCGCACAGTGGGCAACATGGTGCGCGCACAAGCTTTGACCCGCGTCGCCGGTCACGGGAGGCGCTGTTGGTGCCTTCAAAACGATCTCCACAGATGTGTAATGCGGGTAAACCGCAGACAACGGGAGCGCATGGTCAGAATGGAAGCACATAAGATCTAGGGCTTAGCGCGGTCAAACAGCGGTAGACGAATGGGTAGCGCGTGTAGGAGTAGTATTCAGATACGGGAAGAGACGAAGACCAGCCGCATCATGCTGCAAAACGAGAAGAGCAGTCGTGCCTCTAGGCAGTAACGGAGAGCTTGCATACTGCCGCCCGCGTTTTGGGCAGCAAGCGCAACACGTAGCAGGCAGTCGGTAGCTTGCGCCCGAGCGGGAGCATGACGGTCGGAGGCAGAGCGGTATCCGTGGCTGTGCGAGTAACATCAATTACCACCGCGTTGACAAAGAGCAGACTTTCGCGGACTGTTTCAATCCAATCTCATCCTCGCAAACGCTTACCCGAGTGAAGTTTCGATTGAATGAAACTGAGATGAAAGGGGATGGTTCTGTACAGGTTTACTGCGGAGACATCCTAGTAGTACTGTAATACTTACAGAGTGCGTGATATCCTCTTGAAATCCACTGTCCGGCTGTTGCTTGATGCGGGTACCGTGGTAACACTGGGATTGAGAGAGAAAGGCGCTATCGTCGACTCTGCTTCCGCCGCATCGGTCATCCGGGCCTCGAAGGCCAAACCTGGATAGGGAGGTGGACTCTCATCGCGCAGACGTCCCAGCCGTCTTTCTCGCAGTTTAAGAAAGGCTACCAAGGCTGCGACACAGCCGAGCACCATACAACACGCGAGGGCGATGAGCGCGGCTACGGATGCTGATACGCGGCTGGGGCGCGACGCAAAGGAATGTTGTGGCACGGCTGAGGTGCGCGCCGCAGGCTCTGCCAGTGTGGGAGTAGGATTAAATGTGAGTTTTCCAGTTGAATTATGCTTTGGGTTTGAGCTCGACGCAGAGGGATGGTTGTCGGCATTGTCAGGGGATGTTGTCGAAGCTGGAATAGTAGTGTTGCCCTCCAGTGGCCGATACCTAGGATTGTAAATCGCGTACAGACCGATTTAAGCAACTGAAGGGGTCCTCAAGCTCAACCACCCACGCGAAATAGTCCAGGCCCATAGACGCGCCGTCCCGCACATTCGTAATCGTGAGCGTATGTCGTCCCGCGGACAAATCAGTGTAAAACAGCAATCGGGGTCCGTCCGACCACCTCGCAGAGTACGAAGATGCATTCGTGGGTGGCCCGCCGTCCACGGACGCGAGGAAGAGGTCGTGATCGTAGTTAACATCCGAGTAATATGCCACATATGTTCCTGCCGCCTGAGTCAGCACTCGCAAAATCTAGAATGTGTCTCACCGCTGAATGCAAAGCTGATGCGAGCACCCGCGAGCGTCGTGACATGGTACGAGTCGCCATGGTACGAGGCATACAGCGATCCACCGCCCGTCTTCCATGCGTCGTCTGGGGTATAAGTAACTACGGAATAGATTGATCGACGTGCCACACGCAGCCGGCTAGCAGCATCTGGAGATGATTGCGCACCCACGGATACATCGCTGTCGTCCACTAGAACGAGATCGCCCACGGCTTCCGAGCTCATGGTTAGGTATGACTGCGAGTGCCCGCAGTCGCTAAGCAGTTCAAGAGAACGCAGGGCGAGTTTTGCACGGTTATGTATACTGTTCGGGAAGTTAACCACAGGGTTCGGTACCATCATGATATAGTAAGTGTCCGCCAAAGCATTGCATAGGTACGAGGCTGAGCAGGGCCTTGTATCGCCAGAAAGTTCGGAATGTGGGTCTTCCGCTCATTACGCAGCTAGATAGCCATGATATTGTCTCACGGAGAGCGAAGCGTTTACGTTCCCGTTGAACGTCAAGACCGCAGCATGATGAATTGAGATCAGAGGCAGTCGGGCGGATTTAAAGGAGATAGAGATTGGTGGAGGGCTTTATGCGTGGCGCACTGCCAGATACCGTGCACGCAATCGAATTTGAAACCGCCTGGCAGTGAACCCGTGATCAAATGCATAGCAGCACAGGCTCGCACTAAGGTTCCGATGGGACGCGAGCAGCAGATCTTCAGGTCCAGGACACGAGAGATCACAACATAACAATGCCAGAGGACTCTGGGAAGACCTCGGGGGGATCAAGAACATGCTGAGACTGCTCGGGCTGCGGAAACAGTTTCGAACTGAGCAGTAGCCTATCAGCCAGAGAATAGAACATGATGCATTTCAACCTCCGAGCAGCCTGCGAGTGATGAAACTGGGCAACGTTCGCTGTCCAGTCCAGACTCCAGATACGATCCATCCACGAGACTCCAGAAACGATCCAGCGGCCAGTTTTTGTTAAGTACGTACGCAGTGTATACCTAGCAGCGAACGAGCGGTGCAGGAACCAAATGATGGCGCACATGCAGAGCGTCTGTACCAGAAAGCCAGGGTCCGAGAACGACATCGATTCGATTGAAACGACAACTGAGCGGCAGGCAGGCCAACGCTTGAAGCGACGTTATTCCAAGGATAAGATTCCGATCAGGCTTGCGTCACCTTGCGTCCCATGGCCAGCCATCACAAGATCCTCGCCAGGCTTGCGACGGCCTTGTAACCCAGTAAACTCTTGTGTCTACCTTATAGTCCGTGATAATAATTTGAGAAGTATTATTCGACTTTACAATTCCCCTGCAAGGCTGAATTTAGGATTTCGGCCGCTTGTATCGCAGCCACCACAGCGCACACTGAGCATTTCAGAAAGTGCCGCAGCTACTGCACATCATACAAAGTAGTCCAAATCATACAGATCATCCTCCATGCCCATGTCATCTTCTTCCTCCGAATCCTCAAGCTCTGAATCGTCGTTCCCGTCGCTATCCTCCGGCTGGTCAGGCTCGTCTTCGACTATATCAGTATCCGATACGGTTTCCAGTTCTTCGTCGGCAGGCTCTCCGAACTGAGGTTGTCCGCGTTGTCGCCCAGCGTCTGAGCCGGCTTGGGCTTCTGTCGCTGATCCTTGAGTCACGGTCGACCTTCGTACAGCGCCAGACCTCTGAACGGCGGTATTCACAATCGAGGTGTGCCCTATGCCTCCACCCCGGTATCTCATGAACAGGTCTCTATCCGACCATCTGCTAGTTGTTCAGAGTAGCAGGGGTGCGTCGTATCTGGATGCAACTCACCTCATGACATAATACCAGTTCCAGTCTCGAGGAACATCGCGCATGAGGCTGGTCGGTGCACGGAGTGCGCTGTGCGCGAAGGCCGGCACAATGTGACACGCCCTGAGGACGTGGCGGGGATCTACGAAGCCGTACTCCGTGTCCTTATCCCAACCGAGGCGTGTGAGACGCGGGGGGCCATTCCGTTCAACGCTGCCAAGATCCCGACCGAACCACCGCACGTGTAAGAAGACCATGCGATGAGGTGCTGACGGCGAGCCGAGGATGGAATGGTACGCTTTGACATGGTAAATGCCAAGCACGCGAGCGTACCAGTATGGATGCTTGTCCGGGGAATCGTCCTGGCGGGAGAGGAGCATAATATCGCAACGGTCGGTATTCGTGCGAATGAAATCGTCTCCTTGGCGCACATCATACGTGGTATACTTGATGTGAAGGTCGTGATGTTCGTACATGCGCCTGTCGACAATGATGACCTTTGTGCGCTCTTGATCGGAGTACTGCGTCTCGTCGCCGTCGTACTCAGCATTGAGTAACCTGCCCAGCAGATGATTTCTCAACTTGGTCGTGAAGTCCTGCAGCAGATAGAAGTGATCATGCAGTACTGCTGTTGAAACTGACACGTACCTGCACTTCTCGCCGACATGCTCGCTTTTTTACCCATTCCCCGATGATGTGTGGCTCCTTTTCTCGCAGAGACACCGTATATGAGGAAGGTGGGCCACCGCTGGACTGGGGTGGAGGAGCCGAGGGAACCGAGTCTCGGGAACTTGATGTGGCATCGGGAAGGAGGTTCCTTTCGGCGCGCTCGATGATTCTGCGGGTATTTGATTGAATGCGTTCCATCTCGCCCATCTGTGCGGTGGCGTTACGCTTGTTACTGCGACGATAGCGCTCTTTAAGCTCAGGATG
The DNA here is from genome assembly GCA_002092955.1 of Auricularia auricula-judae. NCBI lineage: Eukaryota > Fungi > Basidiomycota > Agaricomycetes > Auriculariales > Auriculariaceae > Auricularia > Auricularia auricula-judae. The sequence goes on from NCVV01000066.1 coordinate 182,276, forward strand.
AGTGTTCTCAGTCTGGAAAATTAGTAACGGACTGTCATCAGCACGACAGACGATGCGGACGTACCAAGAGCGTCGAATACGACTCCGTTGTGCCATACTCCTCTATGGTAGGCGCGTAGTCGCCGAGTGCATGCATCTTGTAGGTATTCATGTTGAAAGTTTTTTCCTTGGGCCCTTTCAGTTTAGACGCAACTCGGGGCGCTCCTGGCGCAGCTTCGCGCGTTTCACGCCGGTCTCGGGATGCTTTCTCTCGTGGCAGCTCCGTCGTCTTGAACGCACTGCACGTTTCGGACACGAAGAACCTTAGCTGGGTGCCGAGGCTGCGGGTCGTATCGCGCAACGCTTGCAGCGTGTCTTCTGTGTGCAAGCGCAGCTTTGCAAGTGCGTGCCACTCGGCGAGGATGAATAGCAAGGTGAGGACGATGGTGTTGTGCGGCTCAGGCAATAAGCCCTCAAATGCGGGAATTGCGCACTGCGAGCACGCTAAGAACCAAGTGGCAGTTTGAGAACTTTCCGCACCTGGAGGATGTCTTCAAAGTTGTGCGCAGCGAGTTGTTTCAACTCTGAAACGTTGTTTTTGAAGCGTCGAATCGAAAATCGAGCGAACACAGGTATTTGACGGAATCTACAGATGGACTGAGCAATCGCTGTAACACAAAGTTTCTAGAGCGTGTCGTACCTTCGATCAAGTTCCTCCAGCATGTGGGGATCGTGCGCTTGAAGCAGACGGAGTAGGTGCATAAGGAGCGCCTTCCACACGCCGAGCTCAACCTCATGAAGAAGATCGACAGTCATGAGCTTGAAGACGGAAAACGACGGCTGAATGGATTTTAGGACTGAAAATGCGTTCTGCGAGCCTTTGAGATTATGAAAATAACGTAAACTCAGGAGCGTACCTTGGTGGCAACATGTGACATCGGCTTGAGCACGTTCTCGACAGTCACACTCTTAAGACCGCAGATTCCGTTACGAATCCATCGGCAAACCTTGGAGATGGTACTCATCCAACCAGTGCTGTGTTCGCGTGCACGCTCCCTACGTAGTTCATCGTCCGATGCAATGCCGAGGTTATGGATTTCGTCCTTTTTCACAGTGCATCGTGGACAAGGACAGTCGCCATTGTCACGCAACGTCGCGAGAAGCATCCTGTAACATATGAGATGTACGAACCTCGCAACTGGCTCACCACTTACTTCTCAGGATAATCCGCAATGTATGAAAAGAAGCGCGGATAGAAACGACGAATCACGCCGTCCTGACATTGCGCAAGGAAACCGTGTGCGTAGGCGTGCCTGAAATCTTCGTCTAAGATGAATTGCCAGCAACCCTGCATGAGCTCGCGCCGAAGGTGCGCGAGCAGGTTGCGCTTTGCGGACTTCGGGATGTTCATCGCGTTGATCTCGTCGTTGATGGAGTCTGGCAGCTGCCAAAACCTTAGCAAGATTAATTTTACGGCGAGATTGAGCACAATACCTTGGGAAATGATGCGAAATGATGCATAGCATGAGCGCTTTTCTGAAGACGAGTGTTCTTGCTCTGGTTGCCACATCCGGTATATCCAGGCCAGCCACTTGCCGTTCCAAACTGAGCAAGATGCGTACCGTCAGAACCCTGCATTAGAAGTAGAACACAGCGCTCGACATCGTCTCCAGGGTCCCTCGGAAGCCGTTGTACCTCATCGTGGAGTGTTTGCGCTCGTGGAGAATGATATGCCTCGCCATAGGTGCGGACCTCCCGACCATCGGCCGTGCGGTACATCAGCTGAGAAGGCGTCCAGGTCCAATTACAAGCGTCTGGGTTGTTCTCGATTTCGTTCCGCCAGAGCGGAATGAGCGGTCGACGCTGGAAGCCGTCGATAGAAACATTGACAGGCTCTTTGTCACGGTGTGCTGCATACACCACCGACCAGGAGGCGTAGCCGACCAGGAAGGGTACTCAGGAGGGGAAGGTCGAACACATAATAGACCAGATCCAACCTAGGGTACATC
>NCVV01000067.1:6540-38169 GCA_002092955.1 Auricularia auricula-judae
GGCAGAACGGCGGGCGCGGGCAGCAAGCAAACGTAGACAAACGACGGGCAACGCGTTGCAGGGCCCGCCCGCGAGCGTCGAAAGGTCTGGGTGTCCCGCGCGCACGCCGACGAAAAACGAGGGTTCGAGCGGGCGGGAGACGAAGAAGAAATGGGGCGCGCCGGGGATGATGAACCCGGACAGAACGACAGCGGGCGCGCGCGGACGGCAAACGAACGCATCACACGGCCCATCGCGCAACGACGGCGACCACGGCGCGCCCACATATACAGGGCTCAAAAAAGAGGACGCGAGGTGGAGGGGGCGAGGAGTGAACAAGAAGACTCACTATACAACGACACAGTAATAATCTTCAAGCTCAAATTGCCGAGGCCGATATCGAGCCCCGTCGCCGCGGCGGTCGGGAGGACTTTAAGGCTACAAAAGAAAAATCACGCTCAGGTCAGCCAACGACGACGACGAAAGAAACACGCGTTGGACGACGCCGCGGAAACGTGTTAGACGACGCCTCGCAAACGCGTCAGACGCCGCCACGCCAACGCAACAGCCGGACGACGGCGCCAACGCGCCAGTCAGATGACGACAACGCAGCGCAAACGCGCAGGTCAAACGCCGCCGCGCAACCGCGACAGCCTGACGCCGCCGCGCAAGCGCGCCAGACGACGCCGCCACGACGCAACGGTCGGACGACGCCACGCCAACGCAACGGTCGAATGACGCCGCGCAAACGCGCCAGACGGCGACGCCGTGCCAGCGCGACGGTCAGCGGCTGGCACGTAAACGAGTCAGACTAGGACGACGCCGCGCAGACGCGACAGCCGGGCGACGCCGCGGAAGCGCAACGGCAAGCGGACGCCGCACACCGCGCCAGCCAGACGCCACCACGCCAACGCCAACACCTCAGACAACGACGCCGCCACACCAACGCAAACGCGCCAGACGCCGCCACCACACCAACGCAACATCAAGACGCCATCGCACAAACGCGAGAAAGATGCACACACGAAGAAAGGACATACAAGTAATCGCGCCTGCTGGGGTTATTCGCTGGGCGGAAGAGGTTCGGGCGCAGGTATCGGCAGGCGGACGCGAGCGCGAACTGGATGGGCATCTGCGCGAATGTTAGCGAGGTGCGCGGGACGGGACGGAGTGGACGAAGGCGGGAGGAGCAGCGCGTGAGGGACGGGCAGCGCACGATGTGATGTGGATGGCAGCGCGCGAGGGGCGGGTCGTGCGTTGCGCGGTGCGGAGCGACGTGGGCAGCGAGCAGCGCGCAGCGCGCAGCGGCGCCGAGTGCAGGAGTAGATGGGAGAGGAGAGCCCAATACAGGGCGTGGATGGCGGAAAGCGACGCAGGACGGGATCGGCAGCAAGTAGTGTGGTACGAGGCGCACAGCGAGCAGCGCGGGGCCGGTACGCCAGCGCGCAGAGCGCTGTGCCTGTATAGCAGGTGAAGATGGCGCGGGATGGGGAGAATAGCGAGCAGCGAGCGCAGCGCAGCGCAAACAGAAAAGCGCGCAAGGTACAGATGGCAGTTAGCAGCGCGGGGGTGGATGGCGCAAGTGCGAGAGGGACGGCAGCATGGCGTCGACAACGCCGAGCGCGGGCATCGACGAGTGCGGGTGGACGTAGACGGGGGCAAAGAAAGCCGCTCACCTGTACGACGGTGCCGAAAAGCGGGTAGGGAAAGTTGAAGTGGTCGGCGCTGACGATCGCCTTGTTGTACAGCAGCAGCAGCGCGGAGAACGAGAACCTGCAGCGCGGGTTGAAATCAGCATTTTGGGGAACGAGATGGATACAGGCGAAGTAAGCGCGGGCGCAGTGCAGCGGGTGGAGCTCGAGCGGCACGCGCGCGGCGGACTGGGAAGACCAGGACGAACGCGCGCGAGAGCGAGACTGGCGCAGTGCGCTGGCCAACTCCGCGAGCGCAGGCTGCTTTGCCCGCCTCCAACGCGACGCACACGCATAGACGAGCGCGCGCAGCCGTTGGAGCTTGAGCGCGGCGTACGCTGGCTGGTAAACGGCACGCGCGGCGGACTGGGAAGACCAGGGCGAACGCGCACGGGAGCGAGACTGGCGCTCGCGAGGCGCGGTGCGCTGGCCGACTTGGCGTGCGCAGGCTGCTTTGCCCGCCTCCAACGCGAAGCACACGCATAGACGAGCGCGCGCAGCTGTTGGAGCTCGCGCTCGACGTCCGCGAGCTGGCAGACGGACTGTACGCTAAGACAAGACCATGCCCAGCGTGCGCGGGGCTCGCGGGGCGGCGCCCAGCTCCAACACGAGTATGCGCGCTGCCGCGATGGACCGCGCGCAGCCACCGCCGAAGCAGTCGCACGCCGGCTGTGACACGCAACGAGGCGGCTTGCCCGACGCCGACGCCGGAGCGCGCGGTACGCCGGTTCGCAGACGGCGCGACAGCACTGTACGCGCGGCGGGCAGGGCTGCCTGGCTCCGCCTCCCCGGCGCGCGGCCTGCCGTGCCCGGCTCCGACTCGAGCAGCTCGCAGGCGCGTCACTCGCCAACCGGGTGCGCACCAAGGATACGCGGGCAGACTTGCCCGGTGCCCAGTGCCGACACCGACGCCGAGCGCAAGCCAAAGACCACCGAGCAGCCCGCCGTCTGGCAGCATATGCCGTGCGCCGCGGCCGCCAGCGCCTGCCGTAACGTCGAGCATGTCTGCCGGCAGCGCGCGCCCGCTTGCTCGCCGACGTCAAGCAAAGCGCTCGTGCGTGTCGTCTGCCCACAGCGCCCAGAACCCACGCTCGCTCGTCCAGCGCGCAGCGCAGCGCGGTAACCGGTTCGCCTGGGCTAGCAGCAGTGACACGCGCGCGCCGTAATTAATCGCCGTGCGTCCCAGCCAAGCCAGCGTCCACGTCGACCCAGACAGCGAGCACAATCCAAGTACGCGCAACCCAGAACTCCACGCGCAACGAGCCCACCAAACCAAACACAGCGAGCGCAACGGCATCGTACTCACCAAGCAACGACGAAGACGGAATTGACGAGGATACGCCTCCACCACAGCACGCGGCGCTCGGCGAGCGTCGCGCCCGTCGACGGCTCGGGCACTTCTAGCGCGTCCAGTGCCATCCCGCCATATAGCGCGTCGTGGTCAGTTGCTGGTCAAGAGCCAAAATCCGGGTGCAAGACTGCCGCCGGACTCCGCCACGTCCGCGGATCCCAGGCGGGCGCCAAGTGGATCCCCCGGGCCCGACAGACTCTTGAACGGGGCGATTGCTCAGCTCGGTCGGAGGTTGTGGTTGTTCTCCACTAAAAAACCTATGCACGTTCTGTAATCGTGGATTCAAAGTAAATGACTTGTACATGTAACTAGTTGAACTGTGAAATTATTCAAGACGGGGCAAGCATCTCGATTGGCCTTGACGAAGAGTCTTGCCTGACCGTCACGCTCTTACCAATAGCTAGCTCTTGTTCAACATCAATCGCCCCGTCTTGTTTCTCTGATGGCCGTATAGTGACTGGATTCAGACGCGGAGTGGACCTGAAGCAAACGGATCCGCGTCTCACCCGCGCCGGAAAATAGTGTACATCACATCATCATCGTCTCCTGGCGTATTATTGAGAGCTGCATGGGCTTGTTGTCGAGGCAGCCGTCGTTGTACGGAGCTCAGAGTCCGCAGGCAGCACCGCATACCTCTCGAGATTCTCCCACCCAACCGCAACATACTCCGCAGCGCATCCCCCAATTGCAAACCCAATTCTCAAAATCCGGGTCTCTCGGGCTCAACTCAGTGGTTGGTTGTCCTGTTTGTTGCCCGTGTCACCTACCTCTTGACGCGTTGGAGCTTCGTTAGAGTATCTGCTCGGAGAATGGGTATATAGATCCTTCGTCCACGGATAGAATGGCTACATGGCCGGGCTCTTCAAACCGTAATCTCAACGGAACTAGAACTCGGGATCCGTGTGCGGTGACAACTTGCCTCGACGGGCTGTGACAGGACAGTCAGGACAGTAACAAACTCCCGCTCGATCGCAGTACCTCCTCCGTTGCTATCCCAAATACTACCTACTGGCTGTTTCACTCTCATTCTAATGTCCGAATCTGATGCTGTGCTCTCTTCTCACTGTCCAGAGAATGGCGACTCTCTGGCGCCGCTGGTCCATACATCTATATTAATGAGCAACATGATGCTTTCATATTTCAATCGTACTACTTCCTCGAAAATCGATTAGGCACGCGCACGATGCGTGCCGTCCATGGTTTGTTCACACGAACCCGACGCCGAGTGGACCAAACGGCACCCTGGCGTACCGCGATCTCCGAGAAAACGCACATCCCACTCGACGTGGCATGAACCTGGCGCTATATCCAGTGATGTGCACGTGTTCCAACATCCCGCGGCTTTCCCGGCGCGCGTGCATCTCGATTCTCGAGGCCTCTGCAGGCCAGAGTTTGATCTGATTCTGGTGCTTGGACTCGCGGTGTGCGTTCCGCGCCGGCGGCTCGCACAGCTCACCGTTCCCTCCAGCAGCGCGGCGAGGATCTCGATGTTCGACCCATACGTAGTACCTACCAATGCAGCGGCACCATTTATTCCACAACACCAAGGCCCGCTGTTGCTGCAAATGGGTTTCAAAGTTCGTGCTCACGTTGGATATAGAATTAAACTCGGTCAGTGCGCGGTCTTCTCCGAGTCAGGCTGTCAATCTTTCTCTAATCTAGTACTTATCTCAGTCCACCATTTTGATTTTGCGCCGTCGTTCCAATTTAGATGGATGCTTTCTGCCACCGCGGCGGCCCACCAGAATGCCGAATGCATTTCTAACTTGACGCCGTGCAGAGAGCTCCGAGTCGTAGCACCTGATCAATCATACTATCCCGCCGTTCCTCGCATGCTGTTTCCCAATGTAGACCCGCAGCGGGCAGTAGTCCACCATCTGGATCGGCGCATCTGGGATCCTGAGGCTCAGATAATACTTTTCTTCACAACGAGGCCTCGGGCTGCCTGGACGGTGATAAACCCATCCCATCCCCCAAACACGCATCATATGACCTCACGACTGAGCCGCCCAAAATCACAGTAAACAAACCGCAGACGCAGACATGACAAGTTCAATTGACAGAATGTCCGCGGAATGCGGGGAACCCGGAGCGCCCGGCCGCGGCAGATAGATCACGTGTCCACTGCGCCCCGAGTCACACCAGCTAACACGTGCCCGAGCACTAACAGAAATGACATCGCTGCCTCGTTCTCACCATTATGCAGACTCGGATGGCCGATCCGGACGGGAAAACGTGGGCGAAAGGGCGCGCGGGGAAAGGTCGGCGCGGTGTGGGGAACGGCCTCTCATTCACGTTCGGTCCGACTCTCGCTTTCAGGTTCAGGGACAGCGCGGAGAAATCAAGGGCATGAAAGGGTCGTTTCAATTGCGGTGCGGGCGTTATACAAGTTGCAAGTGTGCAGGGACCAAACCAGAACCAGAACCAGAAACGGAAACAGCGACGTAGCAGAGCGAAAGCGTGGATCATGTGGGCGCTGGGCAGAACACAAAACCGGGAGGGGTACATGGATACAGTCGACACGACACAGAACGGTGGAAGCGAAAGGGAACATGCATGCGGGACAGATCAGCAGTCAGTGGCGATTGGTGTGCGGGGCGGGACATATGCGACGGGACGATGCGACGTGACGTGGACCAAGACCAAGGCGAAGACGGGACGGAATCGGGACAGGCGTCGGGCGCAAAGGACCCGCCCTTGCGCGTCATGACACGGAGGGAGCGCATGTGTTGTGCGCGCGGAGAGTGTCCATTGGCAATGGCGACGGCTGCGCACTATGAAAGCCCGAGGCGCGCCCGGAGCCTCTTCTTGGCGCGGAAGACGGCAAGGTCGACGCGCAGCGACAGGCCCGCGAGCTGAAGCCGGATGCGATCTTTGCGCGGGACGCGTGTCCTGTGATCCAGATCCAGCGCGTGAGCCACTGCGCCGCGGACGCTGTCAGACAAACGGATAAACGTACGGTGTAGCCACGGGCTCGTCTGCATCCTCGTACTCGAAAACAGGGACGTCATCGACCTCATCGTCGCGTCTGCGCCTTCGCGAGCACAACAACCACGACCGGCGGTTCTCCCGCGCGACTTCGCGCTCGTGCGCGCGCAGCGCCTCGCGCAGGACGGGATCGAGATCGCGCCGCGCCGCGCGACGCTCGGCTTTGCTGGGCGGCGACGCGGGCACGGACACAATGGGATAATCGAACGACGCGCGCGGCGAGTGGAACCCGCTGGACGACGACGGGCTGCGCGACGCGGGGAAGGGCCTAAAGTCGGGATCGTGTTTGCCCGTGTCGTCGCGCCATGTCGTTGTGGACCGCACAGACAGCATGCTCGGGCGCGGCGATGCGGGCGAGATGTGGTAGCATGGATCCAGGATGTGCGCGATCTCCTCGGGCTGCTGGCGCGCGCGCATCGCGTTGGACGGGGAGGAGGGCAAGGGACACCGCGCACGCTGGAGGGGAAAGGGCAAGCAAGGGACTCCCGGAATGCGCCCGCTTTAAACCGCGCGGGTGGTTGGGTTGTTGAAAGGAAACGCGCCACGTCCAACCGAACCGCGGCTATCGCCCAATCCGGCAAATCTCGCATCGTGCCCGGTGCGCAGTCCACTCCCGAAGCGCTTTCCCTACGTGCCGAAGCGCACGATTCGAGGAAGCGGCGTGCGAGGCGCGCGGCCAGAGCAGCCTGCGCCCCTCAGCTGCCGTGCTGCACGAGCCTAGAGCCCCGATGTGAGGTGGCCGACGTATTCCCGGCATTGTTATCGGTCCGGGATCATCTGCCTTTTAGGACACGTGCAAACCGACTGCAAGCTTGTGCATTGAGCTCTTTGTCGTGATCTCTCGGGAGAGGCGCGCATCGCGCTTCGAGGGGCGTGGTGGTCACCTGCAATGTGCATTAGCCATTCATCGATGAAAGGCTGCTGTTGACCTACCTGCTATCTTCAGTCCATCCCCATCGACATCGATGCAGCGTCGAGTCACTCGCCATGAACGCGCGCCAAGGGTTGCCGGGTTTGTTGAATGGATTGCTTGAACACAAAGGGCAGACTCCGGTCCGGGTGCCGGCTAGGAATCCCGAAACTGAATCATGTTCCCGACTGCCGGAGTCACTGCAGATTAGATCGCGTATCGGGGAGGACCAGACAGCGTACGCTTCGATGGCGGTAAGTTACGTGTACCTGCTTGCACAACCACAACACAGATCTTACCTTTACCACAAGATGGAATATCGCGGCCTCGTGTTACATCGGCGCACAGCGAAGCGCTGAACGGGACAGAAGTGCCCAGATCTCGGAAATGCAGAAGCAACGATGGGGTGGGATGAGATGGCCGCGAAAAGACGTCAGCGGAAACTTGTGCATACCGCGGGATGTCCACGCATCGAAGTCTCCCCGCCATGCCGGATCGATCTGCGCGCTTACACGTCGATGCAACTTCCCGCGAGGTTGGAGCGGACGTGAATATGGCCCGCGAAGCGCCAGATACATGTCAAGCAACTACCTGGTCCGCGCGGCGCTGGTGGCAGTTCGGGCGTGTGTCGGCAGCGGGGTTCTTCGTTCTTCGTGTACCCATTGTGTGCACGGCACTGGCTCTCGTGAATTTGTTCGGCACAATCTCGAGAAAATGTGCGCGATAGATGCTGCCGAGGACAACAGAATGCGACATAGAGCCTAGAAGATCCACGGCCTGCGAGCGGTCGCCCAGCTCTGTGAAAGCGGCACTAAACACTGTTCTCCAGGAAGGCCGATATCTAGCATGAGGATCAAGAGTCTACGAATTTTGGCATGCTTTCGCGGAGTCTTGACTGTCAGGTAGACGACGCGCTACAGTCAGTGCCTAGCCAGAGAGCAGCACCCCAAATGCAAGCCCTTCATTCGAGGTTCAGGCGCCAGAGTTTCCCAGTTGACAGATGCCGCAGAATCAGAAGAACGTAAAAAAAGTAACAGAGCCCCTCTTCCGGGCCAAGGAGCACAGTTTTTCGGCGCAGATAACAGATTACGAGATGGGAAGCATTGGCTCACAGGTAGAGCTCAATGTACGCCGTACGGCCGGGCGCGACGCAGGATGAAGGAAGAGACGAAAAAATAATGTCGGAGTTTCGGAGTTCGGCTTGCGACAAACCACGTCAGAGCTGCTCACCACGATCCACCTGCTTTTTCCTGCACATAAAAGGACACATTGACCGGCGCCATAATATAGGTTACGCCTTTGACGGTTGTGCGCGTTGGGCAGTGCGTACTGTACTTACTGCAGACAGGCAAGAACGCACCGCGTCGCTCACCAAATGTCCGCAGGCATGGCGTAAATTAAAAAAGAGATATTCAAGCAAAATCTATCCTCGAGAGCACGTTCACGGATTGCTTCCCGCGCGTCGAGCGCGTGTACCTCTGCGGAAATTAGGAGTAGACATGCTCGAAGTCAAGGCCGTCGCTCTAGCGGGTCTCTGCGGACTGCGCGCGCTCAAAATTTTGTATCTGAGCGACTTCAAATTAGCGGCGCGGTAGGTGGCTGCCTGGCTCTGCTCGAGTCCGTCACTGCGGCGAAACTCTCTGGTCGCGCCCTGTTTCGCACCGTGCTGCCTCGAACTGCTGTAACCCGCCTGCGCCTCGCTGCGCATTCTGTTTTGGCACCACTTCTTAACGCGGGACGACGATTTTTTCGCATTGTGACCTTAAATTCTCAATCTTGCGGCGAATTCTGTCGCGCCATTCTGGCTATCACGGGAGTAAACCTATTTCACACCAAGTGCCTCATACGGCGCAGTCTCAGCCTTCCTCCATACGTCCACAACGACGGGATCGAAGGCCAGCGCGCTATGTGCCATAAAGACATGCGCGATGCCGCTTGTGGGGTCGACGCTGTGTGTTCGATGAGCTTGTCTCTCGCAATATACGGGAGTCAGTGCGCACGCATAGTACAAATTGGCCGCGCTGTCAAAACTCCGTGCGCGTCAGATTGAGTCATCAGCACGGCTAGTACGCGATGGCCGGACGTTCCCCGCCCATGCGCCCGAGTATGCGCGTCGGCCAGTTGGGAGGTCGTCCTAGGCACGCAAAGAATGCCAGGTGAGTACAGCTTTGATTCGGAAGACCGATCCCTGGAACTCTGCGCGGATAGCTGCATAATCGTGCGAATATGAGCAGGTGAGAGACGGGAAGATGCGTACCAGAGGGAACGAGCGAGCCGTTCTCTAGCCGGGTATGCATCCCCACGAGGTTGGACAGCTGCGAGTCTGGTATGCGGAAGGCCATATCTGTGATCTAAGTGAGTTAGTCATTGAAAATATTGGGATAGCGGGATGAACTTGAATTTCAAGCTCACATTCAGCGGCGCGAAGATATGTTCCTGGCAATATGCGCCGAGAGAGACGCCCGTCATGCGCTCATCGCGCGTCCCGCCCAGTCCAAGCCTTCACACAAAACACATTTGAGCACAGGCATTCGCACCCGGGACGAGATCTCATACCTGTGCCATATGCCCAAGACGCTCCCGGCTTCCGCACAATCAAAACGGTCTGAAGAGACTTTAAATGGAATACACGCACGGGAAACACGAGCGGCCAGTCTAATACGGGCCAGAACTCGCCCGAAAACTCGTTCTGTCTGTCCGCGCCGTCGCGGGAGTCGAGGAAGGCCGCCAGCTTCTCGTTTCCGGTGGAATATCTGTCCAAAAGTTGAAATTGCCGCTAAGCTGATGATGCAGACCTCGAAGCTCGTGCGTAGATGGAGCTGGGACTCACGTGAATCCCGAGACGTGCGCCAACAGCATCCTCAGCGTCGGCGCGCGCAAGATGTCGACGAGGGTGCCGGCGTCAGTGAGCAATTTGAGCGTCCCGGGGCATGGATCTGGCCTGAAGGAGCGACATTCACGATTAATGGACGGACTGAAACTCCGGGAGCTACGAGCGTGCGCACAGGATGTGGTCGATCGGGCTGTCCAACGAGAGATCGCCGCGGTCTACGAGCTGCAGCGCACTTCATATCAATTAGCATCAACTGATCTATACCCCGAGAAGAAATAAGACAAACGCACGCAATTGATGTTACGATCTTAGTCATGGAGTACAGCGGGAAGTACGTGTCTTCGTCCATCTGCACGGTGTTGGTCAACATAACCAGGTGTTCATTCGACACGAGAGGAAACTGACAGGCTCGGGCTTGCCCAGCGCGCGCAGCCCATCTGATTCTTGAACGAGCATGGATCCATGTCGGTCCATGGCTGCAAAAAGCGCGCCAACGACGGCGCCCGAGCGTACGGCATCAGTCAGAATATCTTTAACTTTTGACGCTACTCCGTCGTTAGGCGCAACAGAGCCCATAGTCGAGCGTCGCGTGTTGCGCACTATGGATTGGAAGCAAGTAACACAAGCGCCCGGAAGTTGAGTCCCAAACACCCCGGAGTTTTGTAAAGTTTTGAACCGAAGGTAGTACTTGAACTCCGACTCCGCAACTTTGACATTGACGCCGAAGCCGCACAGTTCGTCCATCATCTCAGATCACTGCGCAAGAGCCTTGCAGGCCGCAATCCTTGCAGCGTGCTCTGAGGTTACACACTACCAACAGTAGCTCGCGTTGTAGGTGAACCCCGCGAGCCTTTATTCGAGTTTTTGATTCTCATTCGTCGCGCCGCTTCTACCAGATCATCTTCTGACTTATTATTTCCGCCATGGGCTGGATATAGTCCATCTCTCTCTTCAGCAGTACACGCAAAAGCAACAGGCGCTTCATGATGTCGATCCAATTTTCACCTGTTGGATAGACGATTCAATGACTTCATTGTCGTAGCCAAACCCTCAACACCTACAGAAACCTATCCTATTGATGCTCAAGACCAACACCAATGCTCTACATCATTGTCAAACAGGTTCCGAATTTCTGCGTGCGGCCAGCGCGACCCGGTATGGCTCCAAAGTTCCTCCTCTAGCCCCGCGCTTCGTGGATCGGACCGTAGGTTGTCGATGGCGGTTGCCAATTCTCTGACTATCTGCAGATTTAACACCGTCTGATTATAGGTCCTATCAGCACGAGTGTATCCAAGAAGCCACCAAGAGACCTCCTCTAGTACGTTGATAGCCGTTTTAATATGCTGTATGTTCAACCGGGAGCCGTCAATAACTGTAGCAGTTATCCAATGGCGTAGAAGTGCGCAGATGCCCAGGTGAAGCATGTCACGTTGATCTGAGCGGTTGGGGCTACGTATGATGAACGCTGCGTGATTCAACGTCTCCCCAAACCACGTCGTTCTGCCGCATCGCAGAGACATATCATGGACCATTTCAAACAGTCGCTCGGCGGCGTAAATGTCGAGCTGTACAGTAGGTAGGTGAGTGACAGAGTGGCACGAAGTAAAGGACCTCTTACTCGTACAGCTACCTTGTCTTCCAATGACTCGTCAAGCCAAGCGATCCGAGAGCGTAGCCACATGTCAAACTCAGGCCCCCGGTTTGACATCATGCAGAATACGCGATAGAGGAGCTCGACGAATACGTTCTCCGATGCACCGGTCTCCGCCTCATAAGCAAGAAAGAGTATGCCAGGTTTCACAAATCGTTCGGCAAAGTCGCTAGCGAATGGAGGGAATGAAACAGACACCGGCGCCTGGTAATCGAGAACACAGGATATGTTGGATGAAACGCGCATAGAGGCATATTCACACCGGTTATCGGGTCGAATGCAGTGCCATATCCAGTCACGCAGCTCCCGGTGATCCATATGTTTCCGAATCCATGCCAGCGCTTTATATCGATATTGAGGACGCGGAGACACTTCTGTGTCGCTGAGAGCGGTCCAGTCGGCATCGAAAGAGGTCCAGGACGTGGCCCGCTGCAACGAGGGGACAGAAATATCGGGCAAAAAAACTTCCATTCCCGGGACAGGGTCAGCAAATTCCTTTCGCACAGGGAAGAGAGTGAGGATTGCATTGACTGGGCGGAAGACGAGCCAAGCCTGCGGCGATTTGTATGGGCATTGCGCAGCATCTGAGTGCGGAGTTAGGTACCAGTAGATGAGCTGGAGAGCGGGGAGGAACGTCGTCAAAATATAGAACAAGGCAACGAAGCTGGCCACGCAAGTGAGTGGTATCGCCACACGCCGGTTCAGACGCCAGAGCAGGTCCAGAACTCCGATGAAGAACAGCGCAAGAGCCGATTCGAGAACCAAAGGAATGGAGAGCACAATATCATCGACCCTCCACGCTTCCAGTCCCTGGTATTTCATCTGGCGGATGGCGATCGTATCCGGATGCCTCTTGCCCGCTGGTCGGTCGTACTCGCGGATCCATTGCTTGACCAGGATGCAAAGGAGAGCAGCGGATAGACTCAGAGACAAAGACAGGAACCAAAAGATGTTGATGCGAGTCGCAGCGGCGTCCGAAATGGCAGATGTGGACGGCGGCGGACGCGAGATCGTTTGATTAGGGCTCAGTAGGTCGACGATTTGGGCCAAAAGCAGCACAGATGCATCCAAAGAATCAGTCCTAAGCCATTGATAACTCTCGACAGTGAATGCGGTGACCACTGCAGAGAAAAGACCAGCCTGACAGCCAGTGATTAGCACGCCGTTGGATGAGCCACAACCACTGACAAAAACCAGCAGAGTATCGACCTGTTCGCGGTATGCCTCGCACATATCTTTGTCGTACTTTTCTGTGAGCTCTGAGCATTTCTTCCAGGACTGAAACTCGTCGCCAGGCGGCGCGTGCGGGATATGCTCATGGTCTACGCCCACCGGCCTGGGCATGAAGTCCTGCGCGATTTTCATTAGAAAACGGATACGGCTAGTAGGCTGGCGATAATACCTTTGCGAAATTCGCCAGGAGCACATCGGATGCGTCGATGCCAGACATGGTTCGCGCCAAAGCCTGACCCGGAAGCGAGCCGGATCGAGCCGGAAACGCTTGAATTCGAAGGCCGCCACACTGCCTTTCGTAATTCTTGTTGCAGCGTTGCTTTCTTCTCCCCCACGCTTGCATACCGGATCGTTCACAGCTTTAGGCCTGCACACCCATGTGCAGACCTAGCTTTACGTTGCTTGCGGGAAGGAGATAGTTCCATGAATTACACGCATACCGGAGATAGGCACCCCAAAGGACACGTCCCTGCCGCTCAGAGAGCGCGACTCCCAACTTAGTGCGCGACGATATTGAGGTTGGAGTCAGGTTTTGAAGCTTAAAGATGAAAGCTGATCGTGAGATTCACTTCATGTCGCTAGGATGTGTTTTTCGCAGTGTGTCCCAAAAAGTGCAAGTTGGCTATGAGGGTTGACAAGGTGTGATGAGTCCTGATAACAGGGTCAGCCGACCCCCTACCTGATCAAACAGCTTCAGGGGGTATACTCGCCTACAGGCCTATTATACGGCTGACAAGGCCGATACACTTTATAATGTGGACAAGGGCCGATAAGAGCTGATCAGCGGCCCCGCCCAATATTATGAAAACTCCCCCAGCTGCCGCTCGTATGCGGCAGCTGGTCTTACTTTATGTTACTACATATGTACACTTATTACTTACTCGTATTACTACTCTGTATACATACACTGATCTTACTCCAGTTCTACATTTCTTATTTACTTTCCGACTTGACCTGATTCGAACCAAGGGCTCGCCTGCAGGCCACCTGTGTCCTCGCGCGAGCTACCACCTAGCCCATTCTGCCAATTGTCTGTAACGGTGGAGCGAAGGATACAAGCCTGCTCCACAGCTCCACTGGACATTCCGCTCCGATGACTGCGGCTCCCACGGCTCCCAAAGACTCGTAATTATGTTCTCATGGATAATTTAGTCTACTAGCAGGTAGGGCTTGTGTTGAAATTTAGTGGGGGGACTTGCTGGTGATGAAGGTTTATCACCGCTTGTAAGACCTTGTCACCGGCCGCAGTGCGCTGATCGGCACTTATCACCATTATCACTCTACACTGACGGCTTAGCAGTACTTACCAAGGCCGACAAGTAATTAAGGCATCCTATAGGTGTGTATAGACAGTTATCACAGAACATAGTGAGCTGATAAGAGCATAATCGCTGATCACCAGTTTGCGATTTTTGGGACATGCGAATACGACCATAACGGTCTCTTCTAATCATGCATCCAGTCCTGCTCCTTTGCTGACCCAGAACACAGTTGAGCACGGGTGCGTGGCTAAAAGCGACTGTAGCGCTCACTAGTGCGTACGTCCAAGACGCTTCCGGCTTCCAGACATTCAAGACTGTTGGAAGTGTAAACATTAAAAATCATCAGGACATACCAGAATCATGAGCGGCGAGTGGAACGCGGGCATAATCCTGGCCGAAACTCGTTTGGTCCAGAAGCGATCCGATTTCGCGATAGGAATGAAGTGACTTATCCCCCGATAATATTGCTAAGTGTCTAGCTCGGGGCGATTGCTACGATGCTGGCATATGCAATAGTGTTAACGCCGGCGCGCTCGGTGCAGGACGTTGGCGCTCACTCAGCCCGGCGATATCAATGTCCACGGCCGACTGAGCCTCGATAGCGCACCCAGTAGCCATATCTCTCTGACCTACTCCTCGTTCTCCGTCGCCGGTTCCGGCTCCCTCGGCTCGTTCATCGTCTTCAAGCTGCTAAAGCAGGGCGCGAAAGTCACTGTCCTCACGCGCGGCGGGAATCCCGACATTCCCGAGGGCGCCACACCAAAGACCGTAGATTACACAAGTCCCAACGAGCTGCGCTCCGCGCTCCAGAGCATCGACGTTGTCGTCTCAGCTATGTACCGCGGAGGCGTCTCGCCCACCAGCCCGCGCTAGCAGACGCCGCGAAGGCGTCCGGTGTGAAGCTGTTGGTCCCCGCATACCTAGCCATAATGTTTGTTTTCTCGAGACGGCTCGTCTGATGGGCGCGGCAGCGAATGCGGCGTCCTGTCGCACGCGATCCCTTCAAACGGTCTGCTCTCGTTCGAAACCAAGTTTCAGCAGTACCTCCAGGAGATCGTACTACGTCGGTCTGTTCTGCGGCATGTCACTCTTCTTGTAAGCTGCCATCCTTCGCGTAAGCGTGAGTTCCAGCATTCTGATTCGCTATAAATCAGTTTCCAGGGATTCGACAAGGAGAAGAAGACGCTTGGAAACGTCGGCTCAGGCGACGTCAAGTTCACACTAACCACGCGCCCCGACATCGCATACTTCATGGCCTACTCGCTGACGCACGTCCCCGCGTCTCAGCTGGAGAACGCGCGCCTCGGCATCGAGGACGAAAAGCTGAGCTGGAACAAAGTCGCCGCCGCCTTTGGCGAGAAGCTCGGCGGCACCTGCGCTGCTCAGAGGAGATCCAGCAGAAGGGCGTCGCGGCGCTGGGCGAGTATCTCTTCTGGCTATTCAGCAAGGGGCACAGCGACGTTGGGCACAACCACAATGCCCTCGTTCCCGGCTGGACGCCCACGACGTTCGCGCAGGCTGTGGGGAAATACTACACGGCGGACCCCGCACAGGATCCCGCGTCCTCATACACTGCCGCTGTTCACCTGAACCCTGTCCCACTTCGACACCGTCCATTGTGAATGACAAAAAGATAGACGAATAAAATAGTTCAATAAGAACAAAATAAACTACCTCCAAGTCCAAAATCCCAAACCCAAACAGCACAGCTCACGCTCACCACTCCTCCTCGACAGGCGGCTCGGGCGCAGGCGGCGCGTCCTTGGGGTCAATAACGCTCACAACAGGGCTCAGCCACGCCTCATAGTCCTCCTCACGGTTGGCGTCACCCGTCACGCGCAACGCGCGCACCAGGACCCGATAACGCCCAATAGGCAGCGCGGTGCCGTTGCCGAACGCGCGGACGGCCGACTCGAAGTACGGCAGGTCGTCGAGGTCGTTGCGCCACAGGTAGTCGTACTGGAACAGCGGCCCGAGCGTCGGCACCTTCGCGAAGCTGCTCCCCGCGCGCGGCTTGAACAGGCCGGGCCACCACCAGCTCGGCACCCAGTCCCACTGCTGCTTCTTCGGCGTCTTGCCCGAGGCAGCGCGCGCCTCAACCGCATCGCGTTTAGTGTTGGCGATATGCGCCGGCAACTTGGCGCCCGCATCGACCAGGTCGACCTTGACGCTGGGAGTGCCGAAAATCTGGCGCCACGCGAGCACGGGGTAGTCCTCGCCGACGAGCGTGTAGTTCGTCTCGACGTCCTGCACCCAGCCGAGCGCGTTGAGCAGCAGCGGCGTCGGGTATCCCAGCTCGAAGTCCGTGTCGTCCAGCACCTGCACGCTCTTCAGCGCGACGCCCGCGCCGAGGTAGCTCACGCGCAGCGTCTCGCCCGCCGTCGCGATCTCGATCTGCCCGCTCAGCACCGGCACCCGCTTCCCGTCCAGCGCCTTCGCGCTCGGCGGCGCAATCGTCACGCGCACCGGCACCCGCCCGCCAGCCGGCACCGTCACGCGCGTCTGCCCAAACGCCACGCGCACCTGCTGCGCGGCCGTCGTCAACTGCTCCAGCGGCGGGTACGCCGGCTGGATGCTATCCTTCTGCCGCGTGAGCGCCGTACCAGCAGGCACATGCTTGAGCCTGTACGTCCGCGCCTTCTTGCCGCGATTGCTGATCCAAATCGTGTGGCTCCCGCGCCAGTGCGCCGTGTCGTTCAGGAGTAGCTCGCCCGGCGTAACGGAGGTGGTGTACGTGATAGCGTTGTACGCGCTGATCTGGCCCGCGCCCTGCTGGATGAGTGTCTGCGGCGCGGCGCCCTCGTCCAGCGCGGCGGGCACGACCTGCGCCGTCGTCTCCAGCAGCTCGCGCATGCCCTTCGCCGCGGCCTTGCCCTTCGCCTTCAATATCAACGCCGCCACACCCCTTCACAACCACACATCAGCTTTCTAGCCGACTAATCACCGAGCAGAAAGAGGCCGACTCACGCAGCATGCGGCGTCGCCATACTCGTCCCGCTACTAATCGCATAGCTGCCCATCGTCGTCGGCCACAGACTCAGAATGCCACCCCCAGGCGCCGCAACGGCAGGCTTGAAGTTCATATCGAACGTCGGGCCGTACGTCGTGTAGTCCGACACCAAGCCGCCGTCGACGCTATTCGGTATGTATCCGTACGCGCCGGCGGGCGGGAAGCTCAGCGTGACGTTCTTGCCGGCGAGGAACTGGTCGAGCAGCCAGAGCCCGTCGGCCTCCTGGATCAGCGCGGCCTTGGGCGAGCGCGAGATGATGGGCGCGAAGAGGCCGCCGTTACTGCGCGCGCGTCAGCACGCATCAAACAGAAATGCCGCGCATGCCAAAGACGCACTTGTAGATCAGGATGACCTCCCCACCCTTCGCCTGCACATTCGCAACCTTCTCGACCTACATCCACAACCCCACCAACACACACCATCAGCACCCCAAATCCACCCAAACCCGCATCAAAACCAAAACCACTCACAAAATCACACGTCCCCCTGCGCACAATGGTCACATACTTGCTCAGATCGGGCGTCGAATCGGGGAGCGGGTTGCACGCGTCGTCCTCGACGCTCGAGTCGCGCGACGTCGCGTAGAGGGGGAACGCGCCCTCGACGGGCACCGGGCTCGGGTTGTTCGGGTCCATGAACAGCTCGTCGCCGTAGTACAGCTGTGCTCATCAGAGTGGTGCAAAAAAGCAGGGGATGGGAAGCAAAGACGTACGATGGGCGGATGCTCGACGCTCGCGACGGCCGCGCGGATCGGGCCGTACACCGCGCTACGAAGGCGCAAGCGCGTCAGCAACACGAACCGAGCGAAGAGCGCGGTCGAGCAAGACAAGCGTGTATGGTGCAAGAGCAAGGAGTCGAGAAGGCAGCACGCACTTATTAGTACTCGCAACACTAATCGTCGCGAGCCCATTGGCGGGGCTCTCGGTGTACCACGCGCCCTTAGCGCCCGAGTTACCCGCGGCGACGGTGACGACGCGGCCGCGCTCCGCGATGCGCGCGGCGACGACGCTCGCCGTGCCCTCCGTCCAGCCGTCGACGTGGCCCAGGCTGAGCGTGATCACCTACAATGTGCGCGCGAAAAAGAAGAGGCAAGGCAGGATACGTCAGCGTCAGCGAATGCCAAATGGAAAACGACGACGCACATCATTCCCGTCTTTATACGCCCTAACAAGCGCATCCACCACAACGGCATCGTCCGTCGAGTCCATGCACCCGAAAACTCTATAAGCACTAAACGTCGCCTGGTGCGCGACGCCCGTGATGTTATAATCGTTCAGCAGGGGGTCGGCCGCGAGGATGCCCGCGACGTGCGTCCCGTGGCCGTTGCACTGCGAGAGCGGGTCCGCGTCCGGCACCGGGTCGCCCAGCGGGTAGTTGTCGCCGACGAAGTCGTATCCGCCTAGAGGGAAGGGGAGGGTGGGTGTGAGCGAGAGGAAGGCGGGAGAGAGGCAGAGAGAGGAAGGCAGGCGGGGTGGCGACGCGGGGGAGGAACGATGTGGATTGCGAGTGCGTGCACAACACGGCTGGGTGACGCCTGACGCCCACCCCCGCCGCCGTCTGGCTGCGCGGCGAGCGGAGGCCAGAGCGTGCGCGACGCACAAGACGAGCTCCCGCGCGTCGCAAAAGACGAGCCCGGCGCGGCGCAGAAAGCCAGTTCGCGGGCGACGCAGAAAGACAGCTCAGGCGCGACGCAGAAAGCTAGCTCGGGCACAGCGCACAAGGCTAGCTCTAGCGCGGCGCAGAAAGCCAGCTCGCGCGCGACGCACAGGCTAGCTCGGGCACGACGCAGAAAGCCACCTCGGGTGCAGCGCAGAAGACGAGCCCGTGCGTGACGCAGAAAGCCACCTCGTGCGCGACGCAGAATGCTAGCTCGCGCGCTTCGCAGAATACTCGCTCGGGCGCGGCACAGAAAGCCAGCTCGGGCACAGCGCAGAGGCTTGCCCCGGCGCGGGGCAGAATGCCAGCTCGCCCGACGCAGAAAGCCAGCTCGCGCGCTACGCACAAGACGAGCTCGCGCGCGTCGCAGAAAGCTAGCTCGAGCGCGTCGCACACGGCTAGCTCGCGCACGACGCACACGGCTAGCTCGCTCGCACACGGCGGAAAAGACGAGCCCGTGCGTGAGGTAGACGGTCAGCATGCGCCCGACGCAGAACACGCTCGGGCGCGCCGTGCGGTTCTCTACGCGATGCAAGTGCCCTGCGCTGCGACCAGCGACGCCAGCTCGCGAGTAGCCCGCTGGCGTCCTGCCAGCGGTGCGCGAGATGACGGGGCACGAGGTCAGTTGGGCGCCTCGCAAACGTCGGGAGCGCGCGCGGGGGCATGCGGTCTGTATCGTGACGTGCGCGAGAGCGCGGCGAAGAGCAGGCTCGCGCAGCGCACATCGGCAGGTCGCGCGCGCAGCATGGAACTCGGAGCGCGCGCGGCGCATCGTCTGCCTCCGAGCCCCAGCGCGCGCAGGCAGGAAGAACAGCGCGGGATGGCGAAGGACGAAGGACGAAGAAAGAAAAACGAACGCGTAACGCACCGACGAACTTCTTGCCAGGGCCGAATCCGCCGCCGAGCGCGGGGTGCGTATAGTCGACGCCCGTATCAATACTACACCATGGCCAATCAGCACGACGCAGAGAGAGGAGGAGGAAGACGCGGGCGGGGGCGACGCACATGCCGATCTTGATGCCCTTGCCGTAGTTGCCCATGGCGTGGACCTTGTCGACGCCGGTCATGATGTTGGGCGGGAAGAGGTCCGCGGGGACGCTGATGTCGGCCTTCTTCGGGAGCGCGCCCATCTGCACCCTTCATCCACCGTCTACGCATCAGCATCATAGCGGGAGTAAGGCAAGGGAGTAAGGGGCAGGAGTCGCACTTGGGAGCATGGACGACGGGCACGGGGCGGAGCGCCTTGATGCCCTTGATGGTCGCGAGCTTCTCGACGTCGGCCGGGTCGGCGAGGCTGAGCGCGGCGCCGACGAAGACGTCCGAGTCGTACACCTTCTTCGCCTTCCACGCCGACGGCGCCAGCCTCTTGTCCAGCTCGTCGAAGAACCGCGCGTGCAGCTATTCAAACCGTCAACTCAAGCGCGGGGGAGGGGATGGGGGGACGCACGTCGACCTCGTCGCGCTTGCCGTTGAGCACGGCCGTGCTCGCCAGCTCGACGATGACCTTGCCCTCCACAAACGCCGCCTCTTTCGGGTGTCTGCCGTCCACCCAATCCCATCCAATCCAATCAGCCACGCGCGCCCACACATCGCATTGCAATCGCGCGCACCGTTCGAGCTTGATTTTCGGCTCAGCAGCGACGACGGCGGCGGCGGCGAGCGCCAGGTTGAAAGCGACGTTGACCGCCTTCATTGTAGCAGAAATAAAAAGAAGGGGATAAAAAAAGAAACAAGGGGTAGAAGAAAAGGCCTTGCGGCGAGGAAGAGGAAGAGGAAGAGCAACGAGGAGCGGAGTTGCCGCCGCCGCCGTGATGAGCATGCGCTGCGCGCTGTGCCCTGGCAGGGTCCATCACTGCCAGCGATCACCCGTCGTCGTCGTGCATGATGAGCGAGCGCGTCAAGGGCGGCGATGACATCGATTCTGGACGTTGCGGGTGCGCGCGAGGGCGGGTGTGGAAAGCAGCGGTCGCCAGCGGTCAGGAACAAGGTACGCGCCGGGCTCGGGGCGCGCCGTAAACTCCGCGCCCGACCGCGTTTCCGGCCGTCTCCTCATCTTCATGCCGGCGACATCCACCGAATTTGGCACGGCAGCTACTACTGTAGTACCAGTACTCGACGGATTTCCGAACTCAAACTGGTATCCTCCAAAACCTGTCTACCCACTGGCAGTCAATATACAAATGGCGTTCCCGGCTGGCTACCAAGTTAAGTACGCAGTCCCGCTCCTCATTCAAATGCTATAGTATGTGGGCGGGCTGCACTCCCTTGCCTTTTCTCACTGGCGTCTCCGCTCCTCAGTGCACGGCGCAAGCCTGGCAGACCTCAGACTAGGCTGTCCCCCACAACCGCCTTCCATACGCGTCCCCACGAACTGCGCGAGACCAGTGGCGTTGAGAGAGAAATAGTATTGCTGTCAGGCGGCGCTGTGTGGGATTCGCGTCATCTACCGTAGAGGCGTGCTGACAGTCTCAGTACCGAGACTCGGATCAGCGAACCTAGCGGCTAAGACAACGACTACTGGAGCATACCGGAAGTACTCAGCTCCGAGTCCGAGTCATTGCCGGAGACACTGAACAACGCGATCCGATATGGTCGCAGTGTGGGGAAACTGTAAGTACCGGGTCCGCAACTCGAA
The DNA here is from genome assembly GCA_002092955.1 of Auricularia auricula-judae. Classification (NCBI taxonomy): domain Eukaryota; kingdom Fungi; phylum Basidiomycota; class Agaricomycetes; order Auriculariales; family Auriculariaceae; genus Auricularia; species Auricularia auricula-judae. The sequence continues at coordinate 27,741 of NCVV01000067.1, forward strand.
CACTTGTGCACCGCGAACGGGCCAAACCGAAAGCGATTGTCGGCGCAGAAGCTTGAGGGCGTGCAGGCGTATGTTCTGCCAGTTGAGAGCTTCTGAGACAAGTTGTCGGGCGACGGGATACACCGGCAGCACGGTCCAGGCTCAGGATTAGGATGCGTGGGCACTTGGGCTGACAAGGAAGCCGCGGACAAATATCGAAAGATGAGGATGATTGAGCGACGGAACGAATATTTTCGAGAGCTGCTTCAGCATCTGGCATCGGTTTCGAAATCCCGTCCCAAGCAATCGTGAGCACTAGCGCTAAAAGCCGAAACAAATCTGCCATGTCGAGCACATGGCCGCCAGCGCCAATCGCGCACACAGTCACCAAGCCATGGGCGCGCGGAACGGCGCAGGGTCATACAGCAGGGCGGCACCGTGCACGGGTGACTCGGAGGAGGTCGGAGCAGAAGAAAGCAGAATGTCGGATGTTTGAAGTCCGACACGCTTCGCACTCTTGTCCTCGCACCACCACCCAGTACAGTATGTCGAGTCTGCCGCCGGTCTACATGCTCGCGCGCACGGCGCACGGCGACGCGTCGCTGCTGCTGCGCACGTTCTCGCCGGCGGACGCGCCGACGTTCCGCGCCTACCGCGCCGACGCCGACACCGCCCGCTTCCAGTCCTGGGACACCGCCACATACGAGGGCGACCGCGGCCTCGCCGCCGCCGCCAAGTTCTGCGCGCAGCATCATCTGTTTGGGGCGCATGTCTTTGGGCGCATCGGTGCGTCCAGCTGCTAATTTGTTTACTTTATTCTTTCTTGGTGCTGACTGGTTGCGGGTTGGCAGATTACACGGCGCTGCGCGGGCGGTGGATCCAGCTCGCGCTGGAGTGCGCTGACCGCGGGCACGTCGGCGACGTCGGCGTGCTGCTCAGCCCGGACGGCCGCCAGGCGACGCTGGGCGTCACGCTCGCACCGGCGGCGCGCGGCCGCGGCTATGCGCGTGCCGGCCTCCGGATGGCGCTGGATTGGCTCTTTGCCGCCGTGCCCGTCGCCGACCCCCGGCCACAGAGCAAGGGCAAGGGCAAAGAGACGGCGGAGACGGAGACGGAGACGGAGACGGAGAAGGAGGACAAGGCCGCGGAGGCCGAGGACGGCGTGTACGTCCCTGGCGTCGCGGTGCACCGTGCGAGCGCGATGATCGACGCGCGGAACGAGCGCAGTGCCCATTTGCTCGACTCGTTGGGCTTCCGGTGCGTCTTTCCTTCTTTTCTGATGCCTCGTTTTATTCACGCAGTCCCGCTTCTGCAGGAAAGAAGCGCATCATGTGCAGTCCTCGTTCTACAAGAACGAGTGGTGCGACGACGACGTCTGGGCGACGCTCCGCACCGAGTGGATGGAGCGCAAATATCCTGCCGTCGCACAATGATCCCGCCGGCGTATAATCGCCGCGCCGACAACCGCCCACGGACGATCGACAAGTATCAACGTCAAATGTAGATTATTCATCTCGTGTACTGGGTATAGTATATTGCCGCCGGCTCGCTATTTTCTCCCTTTCATGTTTCACCGCGCGACTCAGTCTCGCGGGGTCCACCGTCAGCATTTCCGCGACACCTGCGTGCGACGACTACTGCATCTCCCGGCTGAGGGCTGCAACTTGAACCCATTCCACCGGCTGGGCGGATTCAAAGGGCCTGGCGCGCGCGATGCTTCATTCTCAGATGCGCCGTGGATAACGTGAACGGTGAAGCCTGCTGCTATCAGTGCTGTAGTATTCGACGCAGTGCACCGTGCACGCGTCCGCCGCTACGTCTGCGCCCGGGGAATGAGCAACGGGTAGGTATCTCTTTCCCGCTGCTTCGTCGCCGTCTCTAGCGCGCTTTCGGACTGTCAGCCGCCGCACCGTCGCGTCCCTCCTGCTCGGACGACCAGAGTGTTAGATAGCTGCGCTTGCGTACATACTGTAGGTCGCAGGTGCGGGTGCGAGGCTTCTGCGTTCCTGAGTTGACGTTGGTCCTCTCCGCGTCATCTACAGTATCTGCGGTGGTGCTGGACGCGCAAGGGCAGCGGCTACCTGCCTTGGAAGCGCTCAATGTCAATTGCAAAGACTTTGACTTCCAGCGCTTCCAAGGATCCAACTCAAAGCCGTGTTGTTCAATAATCCGGGTCTGCGCTTCTGTATGTCGAATTCTGCTTCGACTTGTGAGCGTATTTTTCCATTAAAGGCTGTTCTTTGCTCGGTTCCTCTGCTGTTCCTGCTTCTTCTGGGCGATCTGGACAGCCGTGTCTGACTCTCGCTCTATGGTCTCCTTCTCTATATCACCTTCGTCGTCCGTGACGTCCGCTCAAATCCGTACGCATCGATCTAGCGCTACTATGCCAGCAACGTATGCTTCTTAAAGTGTACATTTATTATTGCCCACTGAAAAGGGGGTCCCACACCAATTTGAGGGTTTCTCACCAGTATAAAGAGTTGGCACATTACTTTTGACGTTCGGACACACTCAGTCAATGAGTGGACACACTTAGTCAGCAGTGTCGACACTCCCATCAGAGTGCCGACACTCCATCAAGGTGCCGACACTCCAATCAAAGTGCCGACACACTTGGAGGTAAGTGGAACACCAATTCCCCTCACCTCCCAGACATGCTCCAAACACTCAAGTATGCTTGGGAATCATGCTCAGAGTGCATTTAAACCTATATTTCGAGTTTAATTAAATATTATTTTTTCCAAAGAAGGCAATTTGGACCCTGAGGAGGCCTCCTGATCATGATTCCCAAGCATACTTGAGTGTTTGGAGCATGTCTGGGAGGTGAGGGGAATTGGTGTTCCACTTACCTCCAAGTGTGTCGGCACTTTGATTGGAGTGTCGGCACCTTGATGGAGTGTCGGCACTCTGATGGGAGTGTCGACACTGCTGACTAAGTGTGTCCACTCATTGACTGAGTGTGTCCGAACGTCAAAAGTAATGTGCCAACTCTTTATACTGGTGAGAAACCCTCAAATTGGTGTGGGACCCCCTTTTCAGTGGGCAATAATAAATGTACACTTTAAGAAGCATAGCAACGGCTCTACTTCCCGTGCAACTCCAATCCACTCAAAGTTCTCCACCAGCTCAGGCATGCCGCATTCATCATTCCGCTGTATCTCTGCCCTCGGGCTCCCCCTTGCGTCAGATGCCATTTTCTCGCTCCTTATTTGCCCTCGTTTTTGTTCGGCGGTTCCGTGTGCTATGAGCGACTCGCCGTACGCGAGCGTTTGCTCGCCGGATGCGGCTGCTTTGCTTGGAAACGCTGAACTGGCGCGTTCTTATCAAGGAGACTCGCGGCAGTGGGCACGAAGGCCTCAAAAATGCTGACGGTGACAGTAACTTCGTTCTGCGAACTCGACTCGCTTCCCGGACTTGTTGCCAGTGAAGACTTGCAGTGCCGAATCGCTCTGCCAGTGATCGGCACGTCGCTTCACCATCTGCTGCTCTTACAGTAACCTGGGCGCTATCCTCGAACGCGCCCATCCTTCCTCGCGCCCATAACACATTCGGCTCTCTCGTATCGCCGTACCGTACTGTTCTGACACTGGACGTCTGTTGTCGTACGACCAGATGGATGACAGCTGGCTCTTGCTCTTGTCTGCTGCGCAAGCCGCGCGGAAATGACTGGAAATCTCAAGGGGTGCCCAAAAAAAAAAAAGGGACACAGGGTCCAAAAATCGAAATAAGCACCTCAAGAGACCCCTCCCCCCCTCCCACCTGCCTTATAAGGCAAGTGCTGCGGACGATCATGACATCATCACTGCCTCTATACAGGCGCAGACCTCGTGTATACAAAAAATGGTTACAGTATATACAGACGACTATAGTAATAGCTTAGTCGCGACGGCGCTTGCCATGTGTTGCACCTTCTGCCTTGCAGGAGGCACAAATAAACCGGCTAGGGAGCGCTCTGGTCTTGAGCTCAACAAGAGCACATGCTTCGTGATACTGTGGCAGCGTCAATACCCTGTACCTCGAACAAGCAACATACACTCACGAAGCGTGTTTCGCATCCGTCAGCGATGCATTCGACAATGCCCGAAGGGACGCTGCCCTCAAAATAGATATCCTCGCCGCAGTTACAGCTTTCTTGAACTTGACGGCGTGTAGTCCTCCGTTTCCGCTTTCCAGTGATAGGCGGCACTGGAGGTGACGGCACAACCAATCCAGTGGGGTGCAGGACAGCAGGCTGCGAGGGTAGAGCGGGTGCTGTAGATGCCTGCTGGGGTACGGGAGCTTCAGCGAGTGCCGCCGATCCAACGAGGCTGAGGGGGGCGGTATCGGGGGCACAAGAAGATGCGCAACTGCGCGACTGATCTGCGGATGCAGATGCCGGTGGTGGGCTTTCAGTGGCCAACGGCTCAGGCAGTACAGTCGAAGATGGTGCAGAGGCATCTTCGGAGACCGTTCCAGGCGGCGAAGTGTCGGATGGGCTGCCCAAATCTGTCCGTCTGAAAATCGCATATCAGTAGCGGACACAAAGAATGAAGGACACAGTACCTTAATGCTAAATGCGATCCATGTGCCTCTGAAAGCATCAGCGCGCGAGGTGGTGCTTTCCGTGTATTGCGTGCATTTCCAAGACGTTCCCAGACCTCGTGGAGACCGTCTTTTTCCTTCTGCGACAACTCCCAGAGTTTCCGGTGCGCTTCAGCATCTGCGGAAGCATGACAGTGTTGGAGATGTTGCTTGAAGTTGTAACGCCAAATCGCGGGTGCTCGATCTTCACAGAGTGGGCAATGCAACGGCACATTCGTGCCCGGCGTCTTCTTGCTCGACTTTGAAGCAGGGCCATACGAGATCTGATCGGGCAACTTCGGGCACTTGCTGTTCTGAAGGTCGATTTGTTGATTGGACACGTCGTTCCCCGGACGTTTGAGGTAGAAGCGGCAGGTTTGCGAGGTTGATAAGCAAAAACCGCAGTATTCGATGTTCTTCCGAAGCGAGGAGTCGTAGAGTAGGTGAGCAGCATTATGCGTGAGCAGTGCAACAGGGCTATCAATCTTGATCTTTGCCGAGCTGCAGTGCGCGCATTTCAGCTTGTCCGCGCCGACCAAGGTATTGTCTTCCTTGCGTGCCGAAAAACAGAGCTTTCCTACACAACTAGTTAGCTTGGGAAGACAAAACGAAGGTGCACCAACATACCCTCAAAACGGTAAGGATAACTGTCAACTTTGGCGATGGTTGGTAGCTCAAGATCAGGGTAAGCCTCAGAATTCTCCAGGAGAAGCTTGGTCAACGCATTCAGCTCGTCGGTCCGAAATTCGGCCTTGCAAACGGACGTCGCCTTGTCTTGCTGAACCTGAATGCCCTGATCGACAGGTTCTACGAGGCAGGCGGATGTCCAGAGGATTGACATTGTTGTACCAAACTTGATGGTCTTGGCCACGCATCGCCAATCGTATTCGTTCGGGGGAATCGGCTCTTGGGGAATCAAGCGAAGCACCTGGAATCCCACCTGGCTCGACGTAACTGCAGACCGAGAGAGAGTCTGCGTAGGGCGGTTGTCGGTCTTCATGCACGATACAACAATGAAGGCGAGGAACGCGATTTCTTGACACCGCAGTAACGTCGACGCAGTGTCTCCGACCATGAGAAAGGTATCCTCGGGTTCCGCAGTGGGATCTACAGCTAAGGGTGCGCCATAGTCGTATTTCTTGAAACCTGCGAAGCGCCGCTTACGATCCGTTGAACTACCACCGGCCAATTGAGCAGGATCAGACAGCAATCGACAAACGGATGCCTTGAAGATCTTTTCACCACCATCGAGTACCCAAGGCTCGTGAGCAGCCAGCGGTCCCTGTTCCTCGATCAATGCAGTCGCAAGTTCCGCGCCCGCAACATCCTCGAGGTCCATCTCTTCGCAGCCAGTCCTGGTGGTGCCTGGGGCTGGCAATGTCTCGCTAATCTCGTCCACTTCGCCATCCAGTAGATCGTCATTAAAGCACCAGCGACCCAGAGGACGCAGTATGTCAATATTGCCTGCAGCCTGCATGCGTGCGAACGGCGGGGGATAATCAACCAGTTCAAGCTCTTGCTCTGCGGCCCTACGACCTGCGTCCCAGCAGGTAAGCAGTGATACATGTTTCACACGGACATCGCCAGTCCATGAGCGAGGGCTGATGTGATCGATGTTGCGATCGACGATGTCGCCTTGTGCGTCGAGCGGAGCAAGATAGAGCCGCCGTTTCGTCCTGTCCCACTCGGGGTGCTCAGAGAATGCGATGGCGACCTCCATTCCCGCTGCAAAGCGAGTGGTTCCCTGCAAAATATCCGCATTCGAGTCGTTGGGCTCCATGCAGCGCATGTTTCCGAAGCCAGCTTCGAGCCTGTCGTCCCCTAGCAGAATGAGATGCATTTCCCCCTCTGGGTCGTCCTGCTGAAGTTTTGCTACACAGAAGTATGCGTTCTTGATCATATGGGCTGTATCAGCGTAGAGCTGAACCGGCATTACGCTGCCGCGGCCCTCGGAGTAGAGGGCGAGTAACATGAACATCGCCGAAGATAGCGAGCGCAACTGCTCTGAAAGCGACATCGACAGCATTGTATACGGCTTGAGCAGGTACCCAAACAGTGCGCCAAGGAAGTTGAGTCGTCGACGGACCTCGATGTAGCGTTCGTCGTGGATAGCTGGATCGGCCTTCGGTAGCTTCATGATCGCGACAAGAAGGGAAAGAGCGAGCACAACATCCTGCTTGTCATTCGGGTTCATCAATGCGTCAATGTGGGAGGGTGTCATGCCGTTGCGAACGAGATACTGGCGTGTGGTGGCAACTGCGGTCTCAGATGGCGAGTCTGTAAGATCGACGAGTGACTTGACATGGGACGGTTCAAGGCCATAGTCGAGCAAATGACGCTTGATCATGTCTGCAGTCAACAGGAATCCGAAGACGTTAAGCCCCTGCAAACGTAGCAACATCGCACGGAACCGCTTGAAGACGTGCTTAAAGTCTTTGTCCAGAGTCAGGCCATCTTTACCACAGAGCAAATTGAAAAGCGCTAGTCGGAATAGCGCGGCATAAATGGGGGAGGACGGCGGAAGCATATGCGAGAGGGTAATGGGGACAAGGGCAGACCCACGCTTTGCCTCGCCGTCGGTTGCGATGCAAAGTAAACGCGCATTCTGAAGTTTGGCGTGGGTAGCAGACGCTTCAACGAGCGTGTTGATCAGAGATGCATGTTCCTGCGCATTCTCACGTTTGCACGTCCCCGATATTTGAATTGGCCGAGCTACATGCTCACGCGAGTCTGGGACAAGTAAACCAAGTGCAGCCACCGTCATCTACGCAATAATCAACACTTGAATCAGTGGATCAGGACAAGACTAACGTACCTCAGTAGCGTAGTGAACTGTTTTCTTCTGTAATGCGTCGGCAACTGCATGCGCCTGATCCATGCTTCGAAATATTAGGTCGAGGTGATCGGAGTGCTCGCGGCAGGTTCCAACAATGGCGTTTGTCTTGGGGTACCATCGAAGACGCTCCTCAAGTTTAGTCTCGTCAATCATGAGGACGAGACCAGTCTTGGAGCCATGTGCGGGAGCAGGAACGGCCTCCGGGAAAACGGAATCGATATTTGAGGACACTTCGGCGAAGGTAGGGTACCCATGCGATATGACGAGACTAGGAATCCGAGTGTGACGGTGCACGGTCGACCGCGTTGGAAGCCCACATGCGCGCGATGCAACTCCGAGTGCCGCGTCTCCTCCGAGCCGTAATATTAGGTTCGCTAGGCTGTAGTCTGCTTCAGTATAGCTGTGAGGCTTGTAGACCCCATCCTGCGCGCGCTTGATCTGCTGAAGGATTCCGCTGGCACCCCGCTTATTGCGAAGTGCAACAGAAACGATGACTTGAACGCGCGGTACATCGGCTGATCGAATAATGAGTTGCATGCCTCGACGGGATGTTGGAGACACATACCACCCGCTATAGCGTATACTAAACGCTTGTGCGTGTCCAGTTTCGACGTGACACGCATAAGCTTCCTTGCGAGCGTGAGCGCGTCGAGTTTGCGGCTGTTATTCTCGCGTCGCAGCCGGGCGTTGCTCTCGCGTATATTGCGCCACGAGAGATGAGAGCTATTGGTATTTTCGTGGACGCCGTGTAGAATGCGGCGTATAAGATTCTGGACGCTCGCGGTTGGATATACAGCCTCGCAATCCATGCACGGCGATTTCACTGCGCTCAGACCAAGGCACGACTTCGCTTGAATGTAGAGATTCCCCTGATAGACGTTTCCGCGCCATGGCATTGCTATACCTGTTTCTGACGTTTCGTTTCCCCACTCGAAACTCTGCCCGGCAGGCAAATCATCGGGCAACGCAACGTGATATCCCAGACAAGGCACGACACACGGTACGCGCGCCTCAGGAGAGTGCGAGAGTGCGCGAGCTGACGAGGGTGCGTGAGAGGTCAAGAGAGCCTGGGGCGCAGCAATAACACTTGGAGTTGAAGCGCTTGGGAACGGCGAGTCATCGTCGGTGAGGTCGATCACAGGCTGGGAATCGTCGGTAAGGTCGATCACAGGCTGGGACGCAATTTCGGGCTGACGGGGCGTCTGAGGCGCGCGATGCGAACCGCGAGGTCTGCCGGGCCTGCAACCAAGTGAGAAAAGGATTGTAGAGAAACGAGAGTAACGTACGTGATCTGAATAGCGTCCATAACCCTGAGTATGCGCGCCTCGAACAGTGCCGCATCGAGACCGATGTCAACGATGCACGCGTTGATGTAGTTTGCAAAGCCATCGAGTCCAAGCTCACCGCGCCGCATGATTGCGACAAGATCTTCGGGGCGCTTTCCGTAACCGATGTCGCGGTCGAGCATGGTATTGATTTCGATCCACAGGTCTTCCTTATCCGCGGACGGGTCGAGAACAGGAGGAACAGCGTACTTGGCTAAAACGTCGGAATCCATGGCCTCTGGAACTGATGGCGAAAGCCATTCGATTGCTGTGCGAAGCGGAGCTATGAGCTCACAATCGGGCGAGCGGGCACAAGCTGAAACGACATGAATGCCATGTTGCGGGTCGGTGCAACAACTGCGTACCTTGAACCGGACGGGCATCGCCAGCTGTCAGAAATGCCTCGGTGTCGACCACAGTCGCGTCTTCGGGCGTGCGTGGAGACGATGCGCCGATAGCAGGTACTGCTGTTGCGCGGCTGCCAAGTTTCGGAGGTGCGGGCGCGCTGCACTTCTTCGGCGCACTGAAGAAGGACGAGATGTTGCCGTCTTTGAGCTTCTTCACAGCAGGTAGTCGGTCTCGACGATGTATTCCAGCAGCGTGTTCCTTGCTCTTCTTGTGCGCGTCCATGTTGCGCCAGCCACCAAAACTGACGGCGACATCCATGCCGCACTCTTCGCAGTGCAGGACAGAGTCTGCATGGAACTATATCGCTCATGAGCGATATTCTAGTATAAATGGACGGCGAACTCACAGGTTTGCCATCGGGCGCAAGGGCCATCGGCGTCGAGGTCTTCTTCCTCGGCATGGTGGGGAAACAAGCAGTGAACGAACCGAACCACAGCCAGCTGATGTCGAGCCGGACACATGAACTCATGAGTCACAGCACGGCACCAGCTGGCTGAACGTGGTGGGCAGCATGCAAATCGTGGTGCAGGTTGCGGTGGGACGCCAACCTGATCTAAGCGCCGGACATCACCGACATCGGGCCGCGGACGCAGATTTTGAAGCCCAAAATCCGCTCAACATGAGAAATATATCGCTGGGAACTGTGCACAATAATAATCTAACAGGTTTCCGAACAGAATTTATTGAAAATAAAAAAACGAAATAAGGGGCCCTTTGGACCCCTCCCTCCCTCGTCCTCGTGCTATCGGAGTTTGCCGATGGGCACCCCTTGGGAAATCTGCGGCAACTCTGATCACTTGGGTGTCCCATTTCCCGTCGGCGTGCTTTTCAACCCTACCATCGGTAGCTTTATCATGTGTGACAGGCCCCCGGCTTATAGGATGTGAGGTCTCATCCCAAGACCAGCCCATGTGGGGGGGTTTGAAATGGCCGAGCAGCTTGACTTCTGGGGGGGTTTGGATGAGACCTCGGAACTTGCCGGTACATTTCCGTTATCACCGAGCGCTCCCACGGTGTCAAATCCGGTCCAAGCCAAGTTAATATCCAATATTATCATGTGTATTAGCTACCAAATTAAGCTAAGAAGCCTTATTTGATGAAGTAAGAATCATTCCATGAGTCAGCATATGTACCAGATGTGGTGCAGCAGGTTTGGCACCACAATGTCCGGGTGCTATCTGGTCCCGGAACAGTCGGCACACCAGGCCGTGGTGGGGGGGTTTGGCTGAGACATGATGTCCAAACGTGGCCCCATGTGGGGGGGTTTGGATGCAAGGTTCAGCCTTCAAGGAGCTCATTTGTGGGGGGGTTTGGAWGRRWG
>NCVV01000067.1:38175-69712 GCA_002092955.1 Auricularia auricula-judae
CKATCGGGATAAGCCGGGGGCCTTGTGTGACTCCCCAACCGCCCTCTGCTCACGCTCTGCCAATGCATCTGACTACGTGCACTCTGCTATATGACGATTTCTACGTGCGTTCTGCTCTATGACGACTCCTCGTCGCACCTCAGAATGGACCAGCCTCGTGGGCCTCTGTCTCACGAGTCGATGCCATTCGGCCTGCGATAATAGCGCCGTGCCGAATAGGACCCGCGAGAAGTGTAATGTTCTCCAGCCTCAACTTATGCGTCGGCGCCCGCAGCAGCACGCTGAACCCGACCCGAAACGGAGCGACCGTCCTGCCCGTGCGCAGCTCCATTGTTTCGTCGAGGATAACCCCGGTTGCGCGCTGCAGGAATAGCCTATCATTTACGGCGCCGCTCAGCCAATTACAACTTCTGCCATTCGAGTGGACTCGGACGAGCCTGAGGTACCTATTCCTGGCCCCTCCTACGCGCGCGTGGCTGACATAACGCCTCCGTGCCTGTCTGAACGTGCGGTCACCCTGCTGGCGGGGGTATATATCCTCTCCTCGCTCAATCTGCGAATCTCACCCCCTCAGGCTCAGACGTCGCCAACGATGCAGCTCACCCGCGCGCTCTCCGCCCTCCTGGCCTACACGACGCTCGCGGCGTCGCTCTCCCTGAAACCGTACGACTCCCTCGCGGGGCTCACGCACGACGAGGTCGAGGCGTTCGCGCGCGCGGTCCAGCATACAGTGCCCATTATGGGCGGCCAGCCGCTCCCGCCGCCCATCAGCGACACCGGCGCCAAGGTCGTGCAGGACGCCGCGCACCCGTGGATGCCGCTGAGGAAGGGAGACCAGCGCGGTGGGTGTCAACTTCCACTCCCTTCGGGATGATACTTACATACGTTGCGAACGATCAATCATACTGTAGGTCCTTGCCCCGGTCTCAACGCCCTCGCGTCCCACGGCGTGAGTCCGATCATTACAGCGCAGGGGAACACTGCAGTGCTACCGTATGTTATGCTCATACTGTGTGCGTAGTATCTCCCGCGCACGGGTGTCGCGACGCCGGGCCAGATCATCACGGCCGTCCAGGAGGGCTTCAACATGGGGTTCGACATCGCGGTCTTCGTCACCTACGCTGCGTTCCTCGTCAACGGGAACCAGCTAACTAACCTCTTGAGTATCGGTGCGCGCATATTGACTGATACATCGTCTACGCGGGTTCGCGTCTGACAGGGAAATTGTGCAGGTGGTATCTCTGCATTAACAGGCCCGCCGCCGGCGAAACCGGCGCTGGCGGGCGGACTCAATGTTCATGGCACTTTCGAGGGTATGCTTATGACAAAATTATAGCTTAGACGAGACTGACCCGCATGAAGGTGACGCGAGTCTCACCCGCAGCGACGCGTTCCTCGGCGACAACCACGATTTCAACGCCACTCTCTTCAAGCAGGTACGCGATCCCAACCAGCAGCAGTTCGCACATCCTCACTTGTCACCCTCGCTCAGCTCGTAAAGGCGAGCAACAAGTTCGGCGGCGGGCGGTACAACCTGACCGCGGCGGGCGAGTACCGCTTCCAGCGTATCCAGGACAGCATCGCGCGCAACCCGACCTTCCGCTTCTCCAACCCGCGCTTCAGCACCGCATACGCCGAGTCCGTCTTTCCCTTCGCATACTTCATCGACGGGCGCATCGTCGGCGACGACGTGCGCGCGGCGCGCGGGCTCGACCTGGACGTCATGCGCGGCTTCTTCGAGCACTCGCGCATGCCGGTCGGCTTCGTGCGGCGCGAGGGCGCTTTCGGGCTGCGGGATGTCGGAGACGCTAGTAATCTGGTGCATGCTCTCCACCCGATCAAGGCGGGCTTCAATAACGGCACCGTGAACAACTTTGTCGAGGACACCGACTTCTTTGGGAGCGACACGGGCACGCGTTGCGCGCTCTACCGCAAGTTCGTTAATACGACCGTCGAGCTGTATCCGAACCCACAGGGCCGGCTGCGCGACGCGCTCAACGTCAACCTCGCCAATTTCTTCACGACTGCGTCGACGGACGCGAATTGCATCCCGTCAAATCCCTACCCGTAGCTTGTGACTGTGCTTGCTCGTGCAACGAATATGTATTTAGATCGAGCCATACTTCCGTGCCGGAATGTATTTTTGAAAATTTGAATACTAAGTACAGAAGATACGCAGATAAATGTCTGTGTATTTCGACAACGTCCGCGGAAGAGGTTAGGTCGTCGGACTCTGAGACTGTGATTCTTCCGGCGGGCGCTTGTTGACGCTCCCCCTTCTCCGCGCGCGTCTTGGACCCAAGCTTGAACCGGGCGCGCTCACCGCTATGATGACAGCGCTCTGTACACACTTGGGCACTTGCCCTATGCATGTGCCGTGCGCAAACAACGAAGCGATTCGCGTCGCCGAATTGATGTCTGCCCCGGCGCGCCTCTTCGCATCGGCTCCATCTGCCCGATTTGCCTTCTTGGACTTGAATCGCGAGCTAGTAACGCCCACGATTGAAGCAGTGCTATGTATTGCAGCAAGCGGTCTTCAACGCCTGGCCGTATACGACCCCTCAGTGCGGATTTGCGGTCCGACATCCCCGGGCACACTCAGCTCGCTGACCTTCGATTCGCTCACCGATTTGGAATGGACAGTGGGCTTTGGAATGAATGTCTTCAACCTGCGCGTCTTCATGAATCTCTTGCCCCTGCTCCCGCGTCTGCGCCGGCTCAGCATCGGTCCCGATTACCACGCACCACACGGACACTTCCGATTCGCCGCGAACCATTCGCCGGCGTCCTTTGCGCTCCCCGCGGCAGGCTACCCCTTCAGATTGACAACATTTTCGTGCAAATTTATGCTCAATAACACCGCGGTCCTGCTGATCCTTGCATCCTCGGCCAGCACGCTCAGGCGGCTGTCCCTTCATACGAACGCGTTCGAGCTCAAGACCCTCGTCCCGCATTTCCCTCACCTCCCCGCACTGACCGACATCGCCGTGCTGACTGCCAACCGCCTTGTCCCGCGCGCCGTCACGGAGGCGCTGCTGCAGCGCTGCCCGCGCGTGGAGCGCGTGCACCTGCGCACAAATTTCGGCGACCTGTTCGAGGTCGCGGCCGTCGCAGATATGCCGGTGCGCAGGCTCCGCGTACTCAAGCTTTCGTCACTGCACGAGTTCTCGTCGGACGATGCGGCTGAACGTCTGGCAGGCATGTTGCGCACGGCGATGCCGAAGCTGCGGCGGATCGAGCTGGTCGCGCCCTATTTCGAGCAGGCGGTCCTCGCGCGGTTGCGCGCGGAGTGTACATCGCTGCGCGTTGTGCTTTCGGAGCAGCTCTTGCTGCGGGAAAGCGACTTACTCACGCTGTAATCTGCTGCAGGTAAATATGCCCCGTCCCGCTCGGTCCCATATTCGCGCTTCATCGTTCTTCATGCATAAACGAGCTATTTATATTGTGTACTTGGCCTATTCTCTGAATTCTCAAAATGAGAAGACCGAATTGCGATCCAATCTAATCGCATTCGCGCGATGTGCGGTTGAGAGTCTGGGATACAGTGTTACACGGTGCGACCAAGGACGACAAAGCTAAGAATACAGCTCAAGAACAAGTTTCAAAGTATGAAAATGGAGAGGTTATTGAACGATTGTAAACGGGTCAATCGGGACGTCGGCAGGTATCTACTCGATGGTAGACTCAAAGTGGAAGGCGTTACGCCACAGCCTTTGGCAGGCGAGACCGCCCACGAGGTGTAGGGCTAGCAGTCGGTACACGCCAGTCCGACGCACGGCTAGACGGCGTGGAGACGTCCGAGTTCGAGCGCGCACGCGCACGAGAGGCAGACCGGAATGCGTTGCCCACAGCAGACCGCGCGAGTGGGGAAGCAGTCGCCGTGCCGAGTGCAACGGGACTGGAAGGAAGAATCAAGGAGCGTGCGCGCGTGACGGGTGAGGCCACCGCGGGAGAGAAGAGAGACCCGGCCGGGGACGACGCTACGAAAGCTGAGCGCGTCACCGTTCCACGCTGAGCGCTCGCAATCGTACTGCGCGGCGAGCGCTGGAGGAACAGTTTCGAGTCCTTCTGAGCGCGGTCGGCCTGAGGACTCATCACGGCGCGCGGGATGCGCGACTGTCCACGAGCGGCGCTCTTGATGCGAACGGGAGAGACATCTACGCGCCGACGTGTCTGCGTCACAAACATCCACGTCGAGGCACGAGGCGTCGACTCTGCCGTCACAGCAGAGCGGTCCGCCAGCCGCGCACAGGGAGACGATGGCGCTTCTGACGCCGTGCAATCCGACTCTGGCGAGCGAAACCAGATGCTGGCGGACTTGAGCTTGGCGTACGCATCGTTCTCGTCGTCTGTTAGGGCATCCGGGTCAGCGTTGAAAACGTCCTCGTCCCGCTCCTCGGTCGGCGAGCTGGATGACGACGACGATTCGTACGTTGCGCGGTGAAGAGGTGTGCCCGATTCAGATTCGGACGACTCGTCCGTCGTGGTATCCGTATGCAGGGACACCGATGCCGCGTCCGAGTAACCATCGCTGACCGCGGCCTCGTATTCCACCTCGGCAGTCGTCAGAACGCCGCAATCGCCAGTGCCCTCTGCCTCGGAGTGAGTGGCATCCGGTAGTGCAGAAGTAAAGGCTTTCAATGTCGCCGTCGACAGCGCATCGCGCACCTCGGTCGGGGAGGACGACGCCGACCAGTCCGCCGCGTCCTCCTCTGCGTCAATCCTCGCGCATCCAGTAGGGTATTCCGGCTGAGTAGGTGTCGACGAGCGCGACGTCGCAGGCGGCAGCGTATGTGCACCAACTGTCGACTGGCTAGATGTGGACGCCACGGAGTCGCGACGCGCGGGATTGCGGGCAGGGCGGGGCGGCCGACGCGGGCTCCAGCTGACGCTGGTAGAGAGATTTCCTGTGGCAGACATGGAGCGCGTCACGCGCATATTCTCCACCGCCAAGCGCGCAGCCAGGGCACGAGTCACGCGCCGTTCTGCATTCGCGTTGGCCATTGACCCCGTCGTCTTCGTGCGCCGCAGGGTGCCGACCTCTTCTGTGGCTGAGCCACGCGTTCCAGAGACAGTCTGCGAAGCATTACGCAATGAGTGAAAGCGCGCAAAGGAAAGAGAAAGAGCTTACCCGTCTACGTTTACCGCGCGCGGCATCCAGCTGATCCTGTCCCTCCTGTTCGGCGCGAACATCCTCCGCGACAGGTTCGAGCATCCTCTTCCTCGACACCGGGGTGAAAAGCGGTGATTCGCATGCGCTGCGCGTTGGCGTGGACGGCGGCTCCAGAGAGCGAAGGCGTTCGGCGTGTCCGTTGAGCAGCGGCGCAGGGATCCCTACCGGCGGCGGAATGAGGAGTGCAGTAATCCCGTGCAGGGCGCGCGCAGCAGCAAGACGCGTCGGGGAAGAATGCCCGTCCGGAGATGTACAAGCCGCGGATGGGGAGGGCACGAATTGAAAGGGAGACTTCGCAGGCGCATCCCTCCCGTTGACCAGTGGCGAGAGGGGTGTGCGCGGCGTCATCGTGGATATAGACGATCTGCGGGGAGCCTTGGGTGCCTCAGACCTGCAGATATTCGATTCAGGATTAGAGTTGGCACGCGCAGTGCAGTTTGGCCTACGTACTGCGAGTACCCGAGGAGGTCCTCGAGGATGGCGAGGAGGCCTTGACGCTCGCCGGCGCGGAACGATACGCAGAGCGAAGACGGGAGCCGGGCGTTGATCGCGACGAGAACCTCCTCCATCTGCTCGGCGCTCAACGTACGCAGCTGGGAGTGGGAACCAATGGGATGCGGAAGCCCGTCCAATCTGGAAGCGCGGTGTCAGCAGGGAGCATAGCGGACGCGGAAAGATAATGCACGTCGTCACAAATACGTTACCATCCTCTCCGACCATTTGCAGGGCAGGCGAACAGTCGGCGACGCGCTTGAGCCACGAGCGCAGCGCGACTTGGCGCTTAGGGGTATGCACGCTGCCGGAGGTCTTAAAAGGATTGTGGACTGTAAGGAAGGAGAAGCGGTGGCGTCTGCGCGGAGCGACGCCCGTCTTGGTCTTGGTCTTCATGTCGGTAAGGCGTCAAAGTGAGTAGCGGGAGGAGGGAAAGGGAAAGATTGAGTCGGAATGCTCCGGCACTCCTGAACTAAAGTCGATGTGCCGCGACCAAGGTGACTGCAATCACTGACGAGCCGAATGAAAAAAGGCAAACGATAATCCTAGTTGAAGTTCTGCGAGTGAAAAATTCTATTATGGAATCGGTGAGAACAGTACTACGGAAGATACTTTACGTTACATGCTCTGGACGAATGCGACACGGACGAAGCACAACGTTTTTCAGGAAATTCACGCCGCCGCGCTTGTCGTCGACTGCGAGACACAATGAGCTTTGAGTCAATCTTAAACATCCCGGGGAAGAATACGTACGCGCGGCTGGTCTTGTACTGGGGCAAAATCAGAAGTAGTTGACCAGTCCTCGTAACTCTGCAGGTCTGTATTGACGACGTTTTGAGACTTCTCGCCACCGCCGTCGTACATCATCGTCGAGGTAAGCGGGTCGGCAAACCGGACGCCAGCACCGCCTTTACGGGGCGGGATGACTGCGTCGTCGCAGTACGGTTGGATGTTAGGGTGCCGACTAGTATTGAGACATCAGATTTGTAGGCTTAGATGACGGCGCGAATGAAGGCGTACTTCGAGAGAATAAAGACGACGGATAGGCTGTACAATTTACAGGACATGTTATGGAAGCTGGATGGAAGTGTCAGGTTGGCGCGTGGGATACGAGGAAGAGCGGCGCACATCACATATGCCGAATCCGTCTGGAACGTAGTGAGGTACAAGACAGTTTTGATCAACTCGGATATCAAGGGCAAAAGTGCGGTCGACCATATGAACGAGACGATCATGCTCCGCCGAGAATCTGTCCTGCGCGGCGTCAGTGCCAGTCCGCATGAGCGGACGAGCTACACACGGTTGAAAGCCAACGCGGGTCTTCAGCATGAGATAAGATGCTACATTTGGTCGGTGACTTAGCTAGGGCGTGGATCTGAGTGTGATACACTTACCCAAGCCCGTGATGAGTAAGTCAGCAGCCACGACGCCGCCCATCGCAGAATTTGCAACCTTGTCGTATGTCGTCTTCCCGAGAATCGATCCTCCGGTAGAAAACACAGAGACAGTCTAGAATAGACGGCCGGGTGCGTCAGCGGGGCTTTCTCCGGCGTAAGTAACGCGAAGGACGAACCATAGTAATGTAGGCGCTAAGTCCGAGCAAGATGCATAGCGTGATAGGAACAAAGAGCAGTCGCAGCGCGCGCATCTGCGCTGTCTGTTGCCACAAGCTATCACGGTACTGAGTAAATAGTGTTCTCGTGTATCTGGTTGCACGCACCGCACAACAAAAAATGCCTGGCCCATGACGAGGAGAAGCTCTGCAAATGCAAGTTAATCTTCATCAGCGCGCGTCTTCGTCTTCGCATTGCTGAGTACATACGCGTCTGTTAACGTGGAGCACCATCCGAAATCAGGACAGGCTAATGCGGAGTGCGACTAACATGGTGAACCACGTACAAAAAGCGGATCGAGCATGCCAAACGTCGGAGTGGCGAACGCAGCTCCAGTATAATCTCCAAAGTTAAGGATGACCTGAAAAAATCAGGCATCAGCGTCGCTTGGCATTGGGTGATTGGGCTGCGCACGTACACGGTACCAGACCAAGTATACTATCTGGACGGACTTGGCGATATTACTGGCGAGAAGTGCGAATACAAACACTTTCACGCCTCGAGTATCTCGCTTGCTCAGGTGCGCGAAGTACTCGGCAGCCTGTATGATACGACGGTTAGAATGGTACACACTATCGAAAACGGCAAACGCGACAAACAGAAGCTATGAACGCTCCAGTGAGCAGAAAGTCCACCATGCCGCCGACTGCGAGTATAAGACGGGATCAGTTGGATATAGTAGCTACCTGAGCAAGTAGATTGACTGACTGAACCACCGTCCGATTGTTCTGTCCTTGTGATCCTTGATGTACTGCGCGAAGGGCGGGAGAGCGTCGGTCGCGTTCATGTTTCTCGATGGGTGAGGGGAAGGAGAGAAGGGTTAGAACATATTTCTACTTGCGCGCTGTCCAAGGTAGGTCAGATCGACCACTGGCGGCGCGATCATGAGCGGAACGGAAAATCCGATGTGCCCGGCAGGAGTCCTATCATTGGACGAGTAGAGCACGGCTAGGAGATGTAAACAGTAAAGAGGGGAAGACTGAGCACTTCCATCTTCAAGCGTTGCGAATACAGTCGAACGACGGATTGGGAAGTCGACACGGACGAACAGAAATTCAACCTCCGACTCCGGAAAACAGTAAGACAATAAGTAGGACGGATTTCTGAAGGACCAGTGAAACTGATGAAAATTTCGCCACTGATTCAAAGCTTAAAAGGCACAGATGTTACCATTCGATGGGTAAGTAATGAGGAATATTTACTATGAAAGTATGGCTCCAATACAACACGGACCATTGGCACAGAGTCTTGCTATTTGTAACCTGTGTCCCACGGGTACACCAGCTAGTACACAGTTCAGTGTTCTCTGTGTAGGGCGAGAGTGCCCGGATGTCAGCGTTCAGCGTGAGCAACTATTCACAACCATGGAGGGGCAATGGCAACAATCCTTGCCAAGGTAAATAAGGAAATCAACGGGCAGGGGGAAAGCATGGGAAAGTATCAAGATCTTGGGTTACAAAGACGCGGCAACGCATGGCGACAAGCATGCGCGGCTGCAGACTGCGGCGTGGGTCATTTCCTCCGATGATTAGCGTGAAGCAAAGGTGGGCAGCTGGTCCTCGAGTCGAAGGGTCTTTGCATGCGACGTTTCTAACTTTAGAGAGCGTCGCCGGCCTCTCGGGGAAACTAGTCTCTGCCGAGACTGCGGATTCGAATGGACCAGGGGATTCGCGCATGTCGATATACATTGCATACGACTGCAACTCGATGAAATGCGCCGATGCGCCTCCAGTACATTATTTCGCAGATCCCGTTTGTAATACCTTGAAGTCACTCTCTATGAGAATACTCCCTTCTACCGGTCCTCGAAGGCTCGAACAGAGCTTCCACAAGGCGTGGAGGAAGAGATACTCTCTCCGTTCCGCATCGCAGTAAATCGGATACCTGAAGGCGTAAATGCTTCTCCAACGAGGGCCCGGGATATGAGAAGAGTTTTGGCCTTGGAGCTGGTGGTGTTGGTTCCGTCTCACGTGACCCTCAAACTTTGCACGGTTCCACGACTGATGGAGTCGGCTCTTGCCATCGAAAGAATCCCGAAGCCCACCCCGATCCGCGCCGGAGTGACTGTCTGTCGCTGCGCAATTTTCTCCAAGGACCATGGCCATGGGCAACAGCGTTGGGGCTGAATAAGGTAAACGGCTGGGTAACTGCCGCACGAGTCTGGGAACCAATCATAATGACTGTAATTTGACCAGCCGACGCCCGGTGCCCGATATTTATGAGACTGCCGATCCCTTTTCCTCCGAGGTATAAAGCTCTCCCCAGTGGCACCCCAAGAACCTCACAAATATACCTCCCTCTCTCTCTTTCTGCCATGCGTTTCACTCCCGCTCTCTCAGTCCTCCTGGCTTACACGTCGCTCGCGTCGTCGCTCGCCTTGAAGCCTTATGACTCGCTCGCTGGGCTCTCTCACGAGGAGGTTGAAGCGTTCGCGCGCGACGTGGATGTCCCCATTGTCGGGGGCCAGCCACTTCCACCGCCGATCAGCGACACCAGCGCCAAGGTCGTCCAGGACGCCGCACACCCATGGCAGCCGCTCGCTGATGGAGACCAGCGCGGTGCGTGTTATGCTACTACTATTTTCCTATGTATTGTACTTAGCAGACACTCGCTTTCAGGTCCCTGCCCTGGCCTCAACGCGCTCGCATCGCACGGTGTGAGTCTCTGCAAAACAGCGCTAGGAGATGAACTCTTACTTATTTTGCGCAGTACCTTCCGAAATCCGGCGTCGCGACTCCCGCGCAGATCGTCACGGCGGTGCAGGAGGGCTTCAACATGGGCTACGACATCGCGGTCTTCGTCACCTACGCCGCCTTCCTCGTCAACGGCAACCACTTGACGAACCTCCTGAGCATAGGTGCACAGTCTCACCTATGAAAATGATTGACGCAAGCTAATTCAGTCTTGATATAACGCAGGCGGTCTGTCAACGTTAACCGGACCTGCGCCGCCCCTGCCGGCTCTAGCGGGAGGATTGAACGTGCATGGCACTTTCGAAGGCGCGTCCATCTCTTCTCACCGTTCAACATAGCGACCCTTATACTGCGTCTAGGTGACGCGAGTCTCACGCGCAGCGATGCGTTCCTCGGCGACAACCACAGCTTCAACGAGACGCTCTTCGACCAGGTGAGGTCTCTCAACTAAGCTATCCATCAGCCTCCTTGCTCATAGTATACTCCTTCAGCTCGTTGAGGCAAGCAACAAGTTCGGTGGTGGGCGCTACAACATCACCGTCGCGGGCGAGTACCGCTTCCAGCGGATCCAGGACAGCATCGCGCGCAACCCGACGTTCCAGTTCAGCAACCCGCGCGTCGGCACCGCCTACGCCGAGTCCGTCTTCCCCATCGCGTACTTCATCGACGGCCGCATCGTGGGCGACGACGCGCGTGCCGCGCGCGGGCTCGACCTCGACGTCATGCGCGGCTTCTTCGAGAACTCGCGCATGCCGGACGGCTTCGTGCGGCGCGAGGGCGCGTTCGGGCTGCACGAGGTCGGCGACGCCAGCGACATCGTCCAGGGGCTCCACCCCGTCCCGCCGGGCTTCAACAACGGCACCATCAACAACTACGTCGAGGACCCGACGTTTGAGGACGGACGCTGCGCGCTGTACAACAAGTTCGTCAACAAGACCGTCGAGCTCTACCCCAACCCCCAGGGCCAGCTCCGCGACGCCATCAACGTTAACTTGGTCAACTTCTTCTTCACTGCGGCCAATGCCACTGGCTGCGTGCAGGCGAACCCGTATCCTTAGACATTGCTGTTTATCCTCACACGTAGAGGTTCATAGTCGTATGCTGCGAATTTGGGCCTACTTGTTCAATTTACGTTCCTTCTTCCGTGCTCAATCTCCCTCAATGTGACCTGCATTGCTACAGGGGACTTCTACAAACTGTTTTGTCCCCCTCATATTACATTCTAATCAAGTATGTCGTGAGTCATTCAGGGTTAAACGAGCGGGCATTCACTCCGGCTACTTGCGGGCTTTTCCTGCGTTCTATCCCCGCGCGATGGGCAACTATGACTATACTTCTTGGGACTGTACATTGAGTGTGCGACTTACAAGCTTACCCCGGCCAGTAATGACGTTCGTGACCGCAGCGCCAATTAATCTGACGCGCTAACTTGGCAAGACAAGTGCAAATGTTTTAGTGGGATATCCGCAGCTTCCACACAGCTCCGAGTTGCTCACGCGAGCCATCTATCAGTACATCTTCTTGTTTCCGTATGCAGGGGACTGTGCGTACAGTACATCATGATACATAAGTACACACCCATCGCGTCAGCGAGGGCAAGAGGGAGGTTAGTAGCAGAAAGGACCGTGCGGGGTATGCGCCAGCGTGCGAGAACGAAAACGAGAACGAGGACGAAAGCAGAGAGCGGGGAGAAAAGTCCATCTACACAATGCGTCGGGATCCAAAAACACAAAACACGGAAACAACAGACAGAAAGAGAACGAAGGAAGGGGCGGAAAGGAATGGAAGGGAATAATGACAGTGATCAATTTCATCTCGAATCGACTCAAACTCCATCTTGTCGAAAGAAATCGACTCGAATGCAAATTCAAGGGTTGCGCACGACGAGCGGCCGGGGAGCAGGGGACGCGGCGGGCGCGGGGAGGCTCATGGCGACGAGCACGCTGCCCGCGCGCAGCCGGCGCCCGGCGTCGGTGTGCACGGGCGCGCCGACGTGCGAGTGCACGGACGAGCCGCGCGAATGCGAGATGGGCATGGGCATTGGCCGCGGGCCGATGCTCGCGTCACTCGGACGGCGGGAGGAGGCGCCGCTGCCAGGGCCGATGTCCACGCTCGGTTTGCGGCTGGGTGGCGGGCGCCGCTGCGGACTTGCGGTGCCGGGCAGAGACGTAGAAGAGGCGGAAGCTGTACGGGACATGGGGAGTGGGCGAGACTCGTGTGACGATGAGGAGAGTGTCGTGGTGGGGCGCATTCCGGACGTGTACGCCCGCAGGTCGATGAACTGGAAGGATGCCGCCTGAGGCGGGATGTGTGATAAATATGCGGCGTTAACTGAGCATGCAGTTAGTATCGGTTTTGCAGGACCAGGTGCGCCAACGTACCTCCGTCAGGCGTCAACCATGTATGCAGTGCTTTGAAGGCCGGGACAATATCTGCGGATGGCGTCTTGCTGTGCCGCTGATGGTCCGAGGCAAGTCAGCAACGTAGATGCCAATCAACCCCAACGAACAAACAGGGGCCGTAAAACGCACTTCTTCGTAGTCAGATATGCACGACCAGTCGCCGACGGCGATGTCGATGCTGGGGTACTCGCGCAAAATATTGTCGAGCAGGCGCTCGAGCAGCGAGCGGTCGTCGCCCTCGCCGCCGGGCTCGGGCTCATGCTCTGCGATCGTCGGCGGCGCCGTGTGATGGTGCCACGCCGGGTCGTCGGGCGACAGCGGGCTCCTGATCTCGAGGTCGTCCTCCGTCATGGGCGTCCGCGGGTGAAGGCGATTCCACTCGGCGAGCGCGCGCACGCTCAACCGGCGACCGGAGCCCTTGCTCCACGTCGAGCTGCGGCTGCGCGAGGACGTTGTGGAGGTCGACGCACGACTACCCCCGCCCACGCCCCAGCCCGAGCCCGAGTGCGGGCTCGCGACGCTCCACGTCGAGCTGCGGCTGCGCGTTGACGAGCGCGACGACGCCGAGCGTCTGCGCGCGACGATGGCCTTCGCGACGACGCAGCACGTCGGCGTCGACCCTTCGCTGCGGCCGTACGTGAACTCCCAGCGCACGCGTGCCGGGTTCTGTCGTTATCACCATCAGCCACGCGCGCAGGGATAAAAATGCATCACGGGCGCACCTTGAGCGCGGACGGGTCGCGCGGCCGCGGGAGCGTGACCTTGGCGCCCTCGCCATCGAGCGTGAACGTACCGCTGACGGCGCCCCCTTCGGCGTACGCGACGCCGCCCAGCCACGCACCGGCCTTCGTCGTCTCGTGCAAAATCACGACGGCGTCCTCCTCAAGGCCCGGCGCGTCTGCGCGAAAGCGCTCAAAGATCTTGCGCCGGTTTTCGGCCAGATACTGTGCGAGCTTTTTCGCGGGGCCTGTATCGACAATGCGCGAGTGCCCGCCGAACGCGAGGAATGCGCAGGCCGGCTCTTCGGGCGAGAGCTCAAATGAACCCGTGACAGTGTGGCTACGCTGTGGGTCAGTACAGGCATTGCACTTCATAGCAGGCGGGGCGCACGGAGGAGGTCCAACTGGCACGCCACGCGCGAGCATGATCTTGCTCTTGGAGGACGACTGCAGCACGCTGGTGTTGGGCAAGTTATGCCGCTGAACGTCGCCGCTGTCGAGCTGCAGCATAGGAAGGCCCAGCGGCGGGCCAAAGACGCTGAACAGCTGCAGCATGCGGCGTCAGCGTGTGCTGCCGCGGGCGCGGAGGGGGTCCATCAGCGCACCTTGATGAACGAGCCGTCCATGAAGTAGCCGCAGTCGCCCACGGAGCCCGAGTTGGCGCGCGGCTTCCACAGCGCGTTGCCCTTGGCGGCGTGGGCGAGCAGCGCCTCGAACGCGACGGCCGGCGGCGGCGACATGGCGGTCAGAAGGCAAGGAGCAGTCCCGGCGCGCGGGACGGGGACGGGGCCTCTCGCGCGAGGCGGTGCGGCCGCCCGGGGGCTTATGTACCGATGCTGGCTCTGCGGTTTGGCCTGATGAAGATCCAAGATGGCGATGTGGAACGCTGGCAGAGACGCCGTCCGCATCAAGCTTCCCTGACGAAGAACCCGTCGCCCCGGCTCCGTCCCTGCGCTCCCAGCATACGACAGCAGCTCTCTCCCACGCACAGCAACGGCCGGGCGCGCCACGCACGTCGTGGCCAGAGCCAAAACGCGAGCGGCGCGTCCCCGGAGCGCGCTCGTAGCGCCATTTGCGCTGTGTCGGCGCTAGATCAGAATAGGGATGTGATCAGCAAGAAACGAAGGGCCCCTGTGCTGTAATCAACGCGCAACCGAGGCGCGAGCAGTAAGCTTCGGAAGAGCCTCGCTGGAGAAACTGGGTCCATTCTGCCGTAGAGCGGGAAGAGACAAGGCTACTGAGCAATGGGCTCGGTTTGGATGCAGGGCTGCCACGGTGCGGGATCACTCGGCACTGAGTGCACAGCCTTGGGCCATCAGGGCAACTGAAAGGGATGGCCGGATAAGGCAATGAGCTGCCGCCTAGATAAGGTTACGCGTGCGGTCCGCATCACGGCGTTGGAGACAGAGGACGCGAAAGTACAAGACCGCAGGGCGAATTACAGCAGTTGAGCAGTCCATAGCACACATAAAAACGGTAAAGCAGCCGAAACTCGTGCAGTTGCTGCCCAGGGAACTGTGCAGATGTCGAGCTGATCCGAACCGTGTGGGCGCGACATGTGCACCATGACCAGTTGTGTTCTACACAGAACGCAGCGCCCTCGTGCCAAAACACAGCTGCTGACATCCTGGCTGTGGCGCAGGCGCTCAGATTAGCCCGTTGTTGTTGTGTGTGCTCGGGAGAAATCCATTCCAAATAAAAAGCGCGGCACAGTTGTAATACCTCGAGCAGCAGTGCGAGTCAGCCCATGTGCATCCAAGGAGTCGACTACAGAAGGGCGAAAATAGGAAGGCGGATAGAATAACGGTCCAGCAGGTTAAGAGATTCAGAAGCAAAAGCAAAACACGCGGCTCGGTAAAACGCGTTTGACATCCGGAGCGCCAACGCCGCAAGCAACCAGATCCTCAGCTTCACATGGCATTTCTAGGTATAACGCCGGATTGGGCCTCAAGTTTTATATCTCGGCTACTCAGGTGTCATCGTAGTCTCACTAACACCTCGATATGTTAATGAGCTGCTCTGCTTCTCTTCTCTCGGGCCCGTACGGATACAGAAGAGAAAGACGCACGTCATATTGAGGTCCTTGAACAACCGTGCCTCGTTGGTATTCCGTGCCATATCTCTTCCTTGGAGCTCGTCCCGCAACTCGCGGCTCCGAGGTACGGGACACTCCGCATCGCAATTTGTTCCTGACTCCCGTTGCAGAGGACTAGATTCTTGCATTTTTCCGCCTTGTATCTTCCTCCAGCTCCCGTACGATCAATGATCTACGTGATTTCACGACCTCTGACCGCCCGACTCTGAATTCAAGGCGCGAAACACTATAATCACTGGGCACTACAAAAAGCGGGGGAATGCTTCAATTATCCCAACGGAAATTTAATTGATCGAGATGTCATGCATGTGGGCGAATATCGGCGTTGTTCAAGTACATGTTCTACTCTCTGCTCGCGATGAGCAGTGCGGACAGACCCGCACCCGACAGCATCTCGTGACGGCCAGTAGCCGACGCACTTTCGTGTCCTCGTTCCATCTCATAGGGCACAAGATGACGGCCTGGGCTACTTGTTGTGCTTGATGTTCTGGGTACTTGTTGCGACCGCGCCTGCCTGCGCCTCACCAATCTAACGGCTCCGAGTCTCACCACGGCCAATGGCGTCGCATCTCCCACTCGATACGAATTCCTAAGCCAGATCGCGACTCAGCCATGCGGAAGGCCTCAAACTGCTCTTCCCCTAGTATATTGTCAATGATAACAAGCGAATATCGAGCGGATTGTCCAGTAGACAATTAGCCTTCTGCAAGCGCTGTTTTCAGCATGTGAGGAGACTATAGTCGAAGGCATCAGAATATTGAGTTAGCTCCGTGCCCAGAAACGCACCAGTGAGATTGATGGTAGTTGTTCAGTCTATGCGTTACTCCGGTAGCACGTGCCAACGTTGGTTCCACATAACATGGCACTCCGGCCAGGAGTCGCCGTCGGTCCGCATAATCACCGTCTCGGCAAATGTACGCAGCAGAGAGAGCGCGTCGGCACCCGCGTTCGAAATGAGGTCAACGTTGTCGAGCTCGAGTAGCGAGAGTCTACGCCCGGGGATGGAATCCACCAGAAGCGAGAGGACCGCGACGACCGATGGTAGCTGTACGCGGATGGGATAGCAATGCGCGCGCACGCGCACGGTGTGCAGCACAGGACATGCGCCGTAGGGCCAGTCGAGAGCGAGGGCAGTGGTAGCTATAGCCATGCCAGGGTCCACTACGGAGACGTCCAACGTGAGCTCTTGCAGTGCAACGCATGTGAGGGAATGGTCGATCAACGAGGCATGAACAAGCAGCCATTGAGTCTGGGTGTTCAAACATAGTCTCTCCACATTGGACAGCATCTTAAACCAGTTTACATCTGGTTGGACACTCTGGAGAATACGCTGCTCTCCGGTCCGTTTGGTGACCATGAAGCTGATGCACTGCGACCACGAGAGAACGACGGATACGAAATAACCATGGCAGAGGCGCAGAACTTCCCGAAATATCGGGAAGGTGCGGCTGAAACACATCTTCCAATGTGGGACGCGTCCGACACTCCCAATGAGCGATTTGACGAGCAAGCGGAAAATGTCATGGTCGGTGTCAAGGTGAAAGCGTTTCAAGGTATGTGGCAATGTAATGGAGAGCTGCGGTGCGCCCTGCAAGTAGAAAAACCTGCCCAGCCTGACAGCCAGCACCTCGAGTGCCGGGAAAGAGGACAACATCGTCCAGTCCTTTACAGGAAACTCTCCATCCTGCGGCACATCGATGACCAGGGAACGAAGAGTAGACAGCGCTGCACATGGCGCCAAACATGAGAGGTAGAACCTGTACAGCACGACGGAGCGCAGTTTCGGGGCCGCCAGAATGGGCAAAGGCTGGTGACAACATTCGTCATGATCAACGAAGATGTGTTCTAATTCTGGCGCGGGGAGCTCCAATAGGCCGTTAAGCTCAGTTTTCCACTCGTGATCTTCTTCCTCGTCCAGTCGCGTGCTTGGTTGCACGAGCTCCAAGCTCTTGATGTGATCCATATGCTGCCCGAGAATGGACGAAACATAGTAAAAGGTACGTTTGTTGATATAGATGCGCTCCAGAGTCACAGGCAGGTTGCAAGCGCGATCCAGCAGCGCAGTCCAGCCAGCCAAATTGGCTAACGCAGGGACCGTGGTCCAGAGACGTCCGGGGGCGTTGAGCGATACCGAGCGCCATCTATGACATACGGTCGCGGTACGAATCCTGTCGTAGACGTCCAGGTGCGCGAACGTGTCGACCAGTAGCTCATCAGGCAACCTGACAGCTGCGCAACGCAAAGCTGTTTGCTGTCGTGCATGAGTCTGGAGAGCGGAATAGACGATGTCGAGCACAGGCTTCCGGAAATCTTGAACGTCAGAAGATGATCTAGCAAAAAAGCAAAGCAATGATTTGTCGTGCAAAATCGTCGAGCAACGGCATCACACACAATTCTGGCTGCTGAAGGTAGCGCGTCACTTCAGCGCACGCAGCGAGCACCGCCGCTTGCAGTGTTGTCGCGCAGTGCTCCGAAATAATGAACATCATGCCTGCGACGGCCAGGTCAAGTTGCGGAGTCGGGGTTTCAAACTTTCATCAACAACAAAGGATTGGAGCAATTTTTGCGAGGTCCGAAAGATGCGTGAAATCTTCAACGAAATGAAACTCTTTACTTGGTCAATGACTTGTGATGCGTGAGCGATATTATGCGACGACCATGCGAAGGTCATGTACACAGCTCGTCTTCGTGCGAGCGCGATTTTCGGCACACAAAAGCACTGATTTCATGAAGGTCAGTACTAGATGTGTCAACATGAGGGCGAATATCCATCCAACATCTTAGCGCGCGCGAGAATCCCGATACTTGACGTTGCTGCTCCGCGTTACTCGAACAGATCATCCCACGACGTGTTCCACAGAAGATGGCACTCCGGCCACGATTCCCCATCGGTCCGCATGCATGCCATCTCCGCAAATTCCTGCAGTCCAGCATGCACGTCAGTATCCGGGTCCGCCACAGCATCAACGTTGTCGAAGTCGAGCAAAGCGAGTTTGCGTCGGGGCGTGCTGTCCGAGTCCAGGATGCGCTCGAGGACTGAAAGCACCGACTGCAGTCTCACCCGGATGGTGTGCCCGAAAGCACGAATCCGCACAGTGTGCAGGAGGGGGCATGGCCCATAGGGCCATCTGAGATCGCGCTCGCGATCTAGTTCGTTTTCGCTGCGCTCTTTCGACATGTCGAACGTGAGCTCGCGCAGAGCGGAGAACGCGAGGGAAGGGTCATACAGCGCGCTGGGGATACCAAACCAATGCTCGGGCATGAAGTTGCAACATAGCACCTCGACGCCAGACAGCATCTGGAACCACGTCGGGTCGGGTCGCAGGGTCCGGAAGATGCGCTGCGCACCGGTGCGCTCGGTGATCATGAACGTGACAAGGTAAGACACATAAGTAAATGCGACGCGTGAGAGAGGACCGGGGAGGGCGGGAAGAACATCACGCAGGGTTGGACTGGACGAGAAACCGAGCTCCCAGAGCGGAACGCGCCCGAGACTAGGAATAACACCATCGAGTACTGCGTGAAAAATGCTATGAGGAAGCTCTAGACGGAAATGGCGCAGGGTTTGCGGCAATATGAGGGGAAGCTGTCCATTCTCGAGCTGCGAGATCGAGCGGTCCACCAGACTAACGGCCAACACGTCGAGCGCTGGGAACGACGACAATAACGGCCAGTCCGAGAGCTGTGCGTCTGCATGACCATGTATGATTAAGGTACGAAGAGTCGACGATGCCGCACATGATGCCAGGCACGAGAGGGGAAAGTAGTTCAGCTTCACGGATTGCAGTCGCGGGGCCGCCAGAATGGGCATAGCATATACATGAGTCCCCGCCTCGTAGACAGATATGTGCTGCAGCATTGGCGCTGAGAGCTCCAATATGCTCTTGAGGCAGGTAGCTAGGTCGGCGTCGTCCTCGTCGGAGAAGGAAGAGTTGAACGAGTCGCAGTCGTATTCCGAGGATTGAAAGAGCTGTAGACTTTTGACGTGATGAATATGATTCCTGAGAATGCGCGAAACTCTGGGAAAAGTGCGCTTATGGAGCGCAATGCGTTCCAGAGTGACGGGTGTGTCGCGCGCGCGATCCAGCAACGCGGTCCAGGCGTCCAGATTGACCGGAGTGGGGATCGTGCTCCAAAGACGTCCCGGGGCGTCGAGAGATACCGTGCGCCATCTGTGACACACGGTTGCGGCGCGAATCCTGTTCCAGACGCCAACGTGTCCAAACACCTCGACAAGGAGCTCATCGGGCAGCCTGGAAGACGCGCTGTGAAGGGCCGTTTGCGCTCTTGCCCATTGCTGAAATGCTGAGTACACAATATCGAGCACGGGCTTCAGGAAATCGGCTGTTGAACTGGTAAAAAAAACGACCAAACGCAGTGAGTGGGCAAGGGTTTTCGAACGGCTGCCACGATACACGTACAACAGTGGCAGCTGCGCCTGGAGCATCACTTCAGCGCATGCAGCCAAGGTCGCCTCCTGCAATATTTTTGCACAGTGATCAGAAAGAGTAACCATGCGGTTCGGCCGGCTTCGGGGTCAAGGTCAGAACGGCGGAGTCTGGTTTTCGTGGGTTTCAACTGCTATTTTGCTCCTACCAATTGTTTCTGTGGTTTGTAGCTGGGAGACGCGCTTATGCTGGCGACAGCTTCAGGACGGTCCCGGTCCCCTTGCTCTACCCCCGCCTGCTGCTCGTCACTGACCGCACTAAAGGGCTGGAATGTATCTGTCTCTGCCGTACAAGAGTCTGACTTTGATTTCATGGATATAGAGTTCTCACCTGACAACCGCTTCCTAGCCATCAGCGGGCGGAAGGAGGCCTGCGTGCAGGAGATTCAATCAGGGACTACTCCCCGCCACGGAAAATAACCGCCGCTCGGGGACAGCCGCTCGCTTCAGGCTCACACTTCACTCCAGGGTTTGACTGTAGAAATAACATGGTATATTAAAGATTGTAGCTTACCTTCCTGGGTATATGATGCCCTTCCAAGATATTGAAACGGGTACCGTATGACCTCGCTATTGTGAGATCTTTCAGGTGGCCCGATATTCACGCTATTTCCGCAACCACGCAGCATCGGGCTTTCCCCTAATATAGAACCCAGGTTAATTTTGCATGGAAATGATGTTTCAGAAGCAGCGTAACTACGCGTGCAGTCTCTGTTGCTGTAGGAGCTCAGACTGTGCTCCGGTTCACCAGCCGACTTCCCCTCCGGAATTAATGGATGCGGGAATCTGCAAGAGAACCTCACCAGTGGACAGCATTATACCTAAGCATTATCCGCTTATATAAGTTCCAGGTGAAGAAATCTAAAACTGCGGCAGAAATCCAGCATTTTTGATCGGCGGTTATTTTCCGTGGCGGGGAGTATCCGGTCCTTATGCTACTTGGACGGCGGGGAGTATTTCCCACAGGTCGCGCGATGGACAACCTGTGACCCTCATGGCCCTGTGCTCCACTTCCAGGACGAGCATTTGCACTGGGGTGGAGGGGGGAGCGACGGGAAACTGGGCTTCTCATCAGAGGCTGTCCGGTTGTCACGAAACATCGCTGAACCATTCTCGGGGGGTATCCTGTTCCACGAAAAGAAGAATGCGAACGGTCCACGGGGGCTGTTTCACTTGATCCAACACGGCGTAGTAGCATCCAACATAGATTGATTGCGTCTAAGCCTACCATACTGTACTCCTACACCATACCACGAGATGTACATACTACTGGCGTCGCGTTCCCTGGATCATCACGCCATACAAGAACTATGTATCTTCACTTCAACGCTCACGCCCCGCCCGAGCCCGAAGGCGCCGGCGGCGGCGGCATATCGACCTGCATAGTGTCGTCTCCCAAGTACGACTTTGAGCGGCACAAACCAAAAGTCAGCACATGGCGCTCCAAGCGGGGAGTAGGCGACGGTACATACGATAGCCATATCCCCGGGGAAGTTTTCGAACGTATACGACTGCGTCGCAGTCGGCGGCGGCGCAGGAGCGGGTGCCGGTTGCTGCGGCCTAAACACACACACGCTACGCATCAGTAATAGCGCGCGCCGATAGATAAGAAGGGGACGCACGCAGGACGCTGCGGGCACTTGGCCTTGTGTCCGTTCGGCCCAAACCAGCGGTGCGCGGCGTACATGTGGTTGCTGAGCTTGACCCAGTTCGAGCACATGTTGCACAGCACCGTCCCGTCGCCGATCTCGCGCACGTCCGGGTCCATCTTAAGCTCAGCGATGCGCGTCTGGATCGTCTGCCGCAGGATATCCGACGCCAGCGCTTCCTTCATCTCTACACAACACGTCAGCCAGACTTCGCGCGAAAGAAGGGGCAGGATAGTACGCACCCTGCGTCATGACGCGCCCAGGTCCAGGCGCGGCGCCAGAGATGTCCTCGCGACGGAACGGCAGCGCGCTCATATCGTACGTGGTACTCGAGCCACCCACGCCCGAGCCAGACGCAGTCCTCTGCCCGCGCGACGAGGACCGATTTCCATTATCGCTGCCTTCTCCCTCCGACGCCGCTTGAGGCTACACCAACAATCAGTAATGCCCACATCGAAGCGACAGCGTACCTTATGCCTGCATCTATTCTCCGAATGATGCTCCCAGCGATCGATCGCGAGCCACTTGCCGCAGTAATGGCACTGTAGCCGCTCGCCCTCGACGTTGCGCACCGCGGGGTTCTCCAGCAGCCGGCGGCGCAGGAGCTGGTAATCGACCGACGACGTCGCGTCCGCCGCCCGTGATGCTGCGGTGCTGGGCGTCCCCGTTGATGGCGTAGACGTAGACGCTGCAGCAGCAGCAGGAGCCTGGGACGACCCAGACGACGCTTCTGCAGAAACGGGAGCAGGAGTAATAGCAGCAACGGCTGCGGGCGCTGCAGGAGGAGCCAGGTTGACAGCAGGCGCTACGGCCGGCGCAGTCTCGGCGACCATCGAAGCGTCATGCACCACCTCGGGCGCGACTACGGCGCGAACAGGTTCTGCAGGTACGGAACCCGAACCAGACGGAGCGCCGGCAGCGCCGAACGTCAACCGAATCTTGTTGGACGACGCCTTGTTCGCATGCTTCGCGCTCGCCGTCGCCGCTGCCGGAGTCGCCGTGCTCACGACAGGCGACTTGCTCGACGATCCCGCTGTGGACGTCGTGGCAACGGGCGACTTGCTCGACGACGGGGCACCAGATGGCTTTGCCGCGTTCGAGGCGCTAAGGACAGCATTAGCTTCCCGCGCCCTTTAGTAGATACGATATGCACGCACCGTCGAATCTGCTTCTCCTTGCCCTTCGCAACAGACGGCAGGGCGGCATGCTAGAACCATCCGTCAGCTCGGAAACACACACACACGGTGAAAGCGCAACAACATACATGAAGCGAGAACGTGCCATCATCCTCGTCCACCTCGCTCAACGAGCTCTCGGAGCTGACCTCCATCGGGTCCACAGTCTGGAACTGCAACGACGACCTGGCGCGCTTCTGCTCTCCGCGTCAGCAAAGAGAAAATAGAAGGGGCAGCCAGACGCACAAGCCGCGAGCAGCGCTGGTCCACATGGACCTTCCAGTTCTCCTGCACGAGCCACTTGCCGCAATGGTTGCACTGCACATAGTCGCCGTCGAACTGGCGGATATTCGGATCATGCTTCAGCTCGGGCGGGATGTAAAAGTCCTCCTGCGTCGGCTTCTTCTTCTTGGGCGGCTGCGCCTGCTGCTCCCTGCAAACGCGCGGCGTCAGCAAACGCGAAGCTCGCGCGCCGGAAAAAAAATTAGCACGCACTTCTTCAACAACTCCTGACACCGCGCCTTATGCCCCATCCGTCCATCCCACTTATGCGCAGCATACATCGCCTCGCCCAGCTTGACCCACGCCCCGCACGCAGCACACTGCACCCCGTCCGGCCCCAGCGCGCGCACGGCCGGGTCGCGCTGCAGCTCCGCGCGCCGCGCCGCGACCTGCGCCGCGGCCTGCGGCGGCGGCGGTTTCTCCTTCTTCGGCGGCTTCTCCTTCTTCTGCGCCCCTCCAGACTGCGCGGGCGGCGCGGACATCAGCTCCGCGGGCGAGATCGTCGTCGGCGGCAGCGGTGGGGGCACGGAACCCGGCCGCTCCTCCGTCTTCGTGGCAGTGGCATCGAACACCGGCCCGGGCGTCGACTCCTGCTGCTGCTGCTGCTGTTGATGGTGTTGGTGGGGACGGTCTTCGACCTCGGGCGTCGGCGTGAGCTCGGGCAGCATGGGCGCGTCGTCCAGGTCCATCGGCAGGTCCATCTCCATCGGAAGCGGTAGCGTCTGCGGAGGCGCTGGCGGCGAGGGCGTGAGCGAGTTTCCGCTGCTCGCGACGCGTGCTTCAGGCTGGGCGGGCGCCTGAAAAAGCAAGACGAATCAGCACCAAGTCATCGAAACAGCAGAAACACCAGCTCGCTCGCAACGCGAGCAGCAGCGCATCCCCTCCACCAAGCAAAACCAAGAATAAAAAGAAACACTCACAGCAGCACCAACCCGACACCTCACACCCACATGCTCCGCCCACCTCGCCCTAAACGTCCACTTGGCGCACATGCCGCACTGCACGCGGTCCCCGTCGATCTTGCGCACCCGCGGGTCGCCCTCGATGTCTGGCTGCTGCTGCGAAGCCGCGTGTTGGTGTTGCGAAACGGATGGTTGCTGCTGCAGCGACGCCTGCTGGCGCGTCTGCCGCGCAGCTTGTTGTTGCTGCTGTTGTTGGACCTGGGCGGGGAGCGGGCGGCGCGGCGGGATGTCCACTTTGGGCGGGACGATCGAGACCCTACATAGACATAGACATAGCAGACAACTGCGTGAGCACCCAACGAGACACGCTGAAACCAAAAGAAAAGAACGCACCGTCTCCCCCCAACGGCCAAATACGCACACTTCCTCTTATGCCCCTTCGGCCCATACCACCGACTGGCCGTATACAGATCCGCACTAAGCTTAAACCACCGTCCACATCCATGGCACTGCACAGCATCGACACTAATAGCTCTGACATCAGGATCAGCTTGCAACTCCAACCGCCGAATATCGCGCTGGTGCTGCTCCTCGGCTGTCAAAGCTGCGAGCCGCCGCGAGAGAGTTGGGAGGGGCATCCGCGCGGAGTCGAGCGGCCGCACGGGGTCCGCGAGGAGATTGGGTTTGCGCGCGAAGCGCGGCGGGAGGGAGGGCCGTTCGTAGGCCGCGAGGAGCGTGACGGACGGCGCGGTGCGCGGGTGGACGAGCCGGGGGAGGTGGGCGTCGGAGGTGGAGGCGGTGCGCGTTTTCCAGTGCGAGGTGGGGCTTGTGGGCGGCGCGGGAGCGTTCGTGTTCGTACCCGCCGCGTCGCCGCCATTCGCAGCCTGGCCCGCGATATTCGCCATATTCGGGTCCTCCACGCCCGCACCCTCAGCAGAAACAGCCAGCGGAGGCGTAGCATGCCCAGCGGCGGGCGTAGCCGGCCGCGTGTGCCCAGTCAGCAGCTGGAGCCCGGTCGCCGCCGCAGGCGTCCCCCCTCCGCCAGCAGCGCTCCGCGGCGACGCCAAAAAGTCCTCCATAAGCAGCCCATACGCCGCCCCTCCCAATCCCAATCCCAAGCCCATAGACATGGACGGCGATAGCGGCGGCGGCTTGAGGCCCATCCACTGTTCCTGGTCTTCGTCTTCGGTCGGGGCGCGGCTGGGCGGCACAGTGTTGGAAGTGGCCAGTGAAGCGGGTGGCTCGTTGGCGAGAGATGAGGAAGGCGCGTCGGCCACGGAGGTGGAGGGCGCGTCGACGGCGGCCGCGGAAGTGGTGGACGCGTTGGCGTCGCCGGCCTGAGAGGTCGAAGGCGCGTCGCCGCCGCCGGGAAGAGAGGTCGAACTTGCATCGTCGGCAATTGGTGCAGCATCCAACGTCGGCGCTGGCGCGGGTGCGGATGTCGGCGTGCTGGCGCCCGCAGCAGCAGACGGCGCGCCCGCAGAGGCAGACGGCGACGCCGCAATTTGCGGCTCCGCAGACGCGCCGACCGTAGCTTGCGTATCGGTCTCCGTCTCCGTCTCCATCTCCACGGGCACGACGACGACGGTATTCTGCGAGTCCTCCTGCGTCGCGACGAGCTCCTCTGCCACGTCGTCAGCGTTCGTCGGTGCAACCGCGGTCGCAGCCGCGTCGTTCGTGGGAACCTCGGTCGCGTCGTTCGTCGCAGCGGCAGCGGCATCGTTCGTCGCGGCGGCGGCATCGTTCGTAACTGCTGCATCGTTCGTAGCTGGGACCGGATTGTTGGTAGCCGCAGGCGCGGCGGCGGGATCGTCCGTCTTCGAATCCTCCAGCCCAGCGAGCAACCGCTCCACCCGCGGTTCATCGTCCACATACTCCAACTGATCCTCCTCCTCCTCTTCCTGAATCTCCGGGCTGCCGACTGCGTCTTGCTCCTCGTCTGCAT
The DNA here is from genome assembly GCA_002092955.1 of Auricularia auricula-judae. Taxonomy (NCBI): domain Eukaryota; kingdom Fungi; phylum Basidiomycota; class Agaricomycetes; order Auriculariales; family Auriculariaceae; genus Auricularia; species Auricularia auricula-judae. Next base: position 63,763 of record NCVV01000067.1, read on the forward strand.
CTGCATCTGCGTCCATGGTAGCGTCGAGAGTCAGGTCGATGTCCATCCTGCGCCATCGCATCGTCAGCATCGGTATCTATACTGGAAGAAAATGGGAAGGAAGGAAGGAAGGAAGGAAAATCGCACGTACCGCGATTCATCCTCTGCTGGTGCAGGCGCGGGCTGAGCTTGAGATTGAGGCTGGCGCCGGCTGGAGAAGCTGCTAACGTCGATAGGTTGGATGCTGCGCACATTGGGCGGCTGGATCCTATCCCCAAGCCAGTGGTCAGTCAAGGGGAAAAAAAAAGAGAAAGAAAAACAGCAAAGCAAGGACGCACGTAATCCCCGCCTTCTCCTCAACCCACACCCTCCGTCCCTTCCGCCCCCCAGGCAGGGGACACACCTCCTGCCTCGGCACGACGACATCCCAATATCCGCCTCCGTATCCATATCCATATCCATAGCCCCGTGTCCCACCGCGCAAGAACACCACGCCCTCCTCCTTGGGCGCGGCGTTCTGGCGCAGCTCGCGCGCGGTGACGGTACGCGGGGGCGAGGAGGCGGCGGCGCTGGACGGCTCTCCGGCGAAGCGCTTGCGCAGGTCAGCGAGGCCGGCAGTGGTGTGCCGGCCGAACCAGGCGTGCGACTTGCGCATGCGCGGGGGGAGGGGCGGCGGTGGGCTGCGAGCGTTAGCTATGGGATAAAGAAAGAATGCAAGGATGAATGAAGACGCACGTTTTGTCGCTGTCGCTAAAGTCGTACGGCTCGGGGATCTCGTCTTCGTAGTTGTACTTGACTCTGAACAACCGTTAGAGGATAGAGGAATAAAATGGGAGGAGGGGGGACGCACGGCAGGCGGGGGTCGGGCAGACTAGGCTTGCCGGTCGCGCGGGTCTCGTACGTCGAGCGCGTCGCGGGCGGGGCGCCGGGCGCGGCGGGCTTCTTCGCCGCGGCGGCGTTGGCGGCTTTGGTGCCCGCGCCGGCGCCGTTGGGCCAGCGTCCGCCGCCCGTGCCCTTTCTGTCGCCACCCATGAGCGTCAGGTCAAAAAGAAACAAAGCAAAGGCACACGCACCCTTTACCCTTCTCCTCCACGACGGGCACCGGCACCGGCTCGTCCTCAACGAGCAGCCCCGCGGCCTTCAGCGCAGCAGCCTCCGCGGCGTCCTTGATGCCCTGCTCGACGATGCGCCCGGCGGCCTCTTTGTCGCGTTTATGCACGAGCGCGCAGTGGCCCGCCCAGTGCTTGATGCGGAAGCGCACGCCGTCACCCAGCTTGACCCACTTCTTGCACTCCGTGCAGAACACCCGGTTCGACTCCACCGTCCGCGCCAGCGGGTCCGCGCCGAGCACCGCGCGCCGCTCCGCCTCGCTCAGCTTGACCGACGCCGGGTTCGTGTAGTCGATGCGCGGTCGTTTAGGTGGGAGCTCGGCCGCGGAGGGCGAGGCGCTGCGCGCGCGCTTGAGCGAGCTGGTCGGCGTGGGCTGGGGGACGCCGCTCGCTGCGAAGGGGAGCGGGTCGGCGTCTGCGTCGTTCGTGGGCGCGGGCGCGGGGTCCGCCACGATTTCTGCTTCAACTTCTACTTCGCCTTCGGCATCGGCGTCGGCGTCCGCGAGCGGCGTCAGCGCCAGGTCGAGGTCCATGCCCATGCCGAGCGCGACGGGCTCTTCCATTGTCGTTCGCGAAATTAGACTTTTGGGATCAAAGCAGGCGTAAGGAAGATGGATGGACGCGGATGACAACGACGGAGCGCGGACCGCCAATTTCTGATCCCGGCATTGTCCCGCCGCACGCACGCAGCTCTCGAGTCTTCTTTCCTTCATCTCTGCACGAAGGAATCGTGGCTCAACTGTCCGCAATCTTGGAGATGAGTTTTTAACTGTTTAATACTTTTCAATGGCCCCCCAACGGTGACTATCGTCCGCTATCCGGATTCATATCCCGAGTCGGAAAAATTCCCAGTGGATCCGTCCCTATCCCTCCCTTGCGCCAGCTGGGATGAAAAAATAGTACACGACGGGGGAAAATGACGCCAGTAGTGTGCACATTTCGCAACTCAGAGTACAGTACAGCAGCCTGAGACGCATCACGCAATCGCCATCTGCAATGAACTTCTGTAAAATTCCTCGGTGCTCGTGAGCGTTCACGGTGTTCACGAGCACGTGAACAAGAATACAACTCCCCTTGTTCATGAACACGCGTGAACAAGCCCATTTGTTCTCAGTGCTCACGGAGTGTTTACGGGCACCCTATCATGTTCACTGAGTGCACAGGAACATGTGCTGAACACCTCAAATGCTCTACTTCCTTTTTATGGATTTTCTTGTCTCATTGGCAACAGACGGAGTAATGGGATGATTAAACTTATATATTATGCAAGATGTGAAGTATGTACAAAAAGCGACATAGAGTGAGCCCATCACCGTTGCTCGACCACCTTGGCAAGCAGTCGAGGATAGAATAATGCTCGTCGTGACCCGAGGGCACTTGTGGTGCAGTCGCCGTGGTGGTGATAAGAGTTCGGCGCAGGGTTCGCGGGACCCACATCGCTCAACGGCGCCGCTGAGCTGCCGTCAGTGGAGAAGCGTCAGCGCCGCTAGAAAGCTTGAGGACGCTGTTTGTCTCCGACAACGTCAACGCAGCTTTCTAAATTGTCCACGGTGTTGCTCGCGGGGGTGTCGATGACGAGGACTCGGGGGTGGTGCGGGCGGTGTTCAAGAGTTGTGGTCGTCCGAGGGCATCGTATCTTTGTCGCAGCGGCTGAAACGCAAATCGCGCAGCCTTTGAAGCTGTCGTCCGGTGCTGCTTCCGGACGGTGGTGCAGGTTAACACAAATCAGCGTCTATCTTCGAGCTCGAACGCGCGAAGGGGAACCCACCAGAGCCAGTGATGCATGGAGTCAACCACTGCGCAGACGCTGATGTCGCCTTGCGTGTGATGGTTTTCGGAGCTGTCGATAACATTCAAGGTGGCATTGCTGTTGATACCATCACCATCGTGACCTGATGATCCTAAGTGCTGTAAGCCCTCCGTGATTCATTGCCAACCGAGAGCTTACTAGTCACACCCACGCCCCACGCCCAGCTCACTACATTCCATGCTGCAGGCGTCGGCGCAGAGCTCCCCGCAGAGCTCCCCGCAGTCGCACCAGTAGCACAGAGGCCACCCGATAGTGATACGCTCCGGAAGACAGGCCTGCAGCATCAAGATATGTGAGTGCAAAGTTCAGTTCGGGGCGCGGAAGGAAACAGAGGACAACGGACACTGTGACAGGGGAAAGGAAAAGAGTGGGGAGTCGGACTGTCAAATTCGGGGCGTGTTCTTCACTGGCGGGTATCGTGGTGGGTGCAGAGGACAAAGTGGTGCGCGGGACGGATTTTACCGAGAGCCGCGAGTGATCTGCGACTCCGCCATTCCCAACAATTTCAACACCAAGTCGCATGTGTTCATGAATGTGCCTGAGCAGCACACCAATCAAGAGACATTTTGGTCAACTGCTCCAGTTTTTTTGTGCTCAGTGAGTGTTCAGGCATGCTCTCGAGCATAGCAGTCATGTTCATGAACGCGTGACCGCGTAAACAAACCCGGTGTTCATGAACGTCCCAATTTTTACAGAAGAAATTGCTCAGTCCGACGGTCCCATCACCCTGTTCGCGCGTAGACAGCACGCAAAAGCCTGGTGTATTGGCGCTCTGCTGCTATTAGGTCTGTGTAGAGAGAGAGAGAATCGAGCGCGCGACTACGCTACCGCCTCCTGGGAAGTGTCGCAATAAGTACGAGTCATCGAACACAAAAGAGGAAGGCTACAAAGACATTCTCGAGGATTTTGCCGCGCCGAGGTAAATACGAGTCCCAGTCGTTCAAAGAGAGAGAGAGAGGTTGAAAGAAATTTGCGTAGGCCCAGCTTCCCGAGCGGGCTGCAATTGATCAATCAGATGCAGGATTGAGACGGAGATCGTGCTTACCAGTACGTCATGCCAGAAGCTCGCTCCTAATCTTGTCGCTCAGCTTGAGTATGCTCACATTCCCGTTCCTCTGCCCAATGGCTAGGAATTGCGCATCGTCCGACAGCCGTAACAACTGGTCGAATCCGGTCAACTCGTTGAAAGATCCAAATGCCTCTACATCGGGGTACATGTGAGGTGGGAGAGGGCAAATAAGACGCCAATCGCCCTTTGCTGTGCGATAGCGTAAAAATTGGTTGGCGGAGTTCCAATGGAGGTTTTTGGGTTGCTTGCCACCTCCGTCTGTCCACGTCTCATGACAACCAGACTGCCGCTCATGAGAAACCCATTTGCGCAGCGGATCTCTCATCATGGGCGAGTCGCCGCCAGGATAGTGCCGGACGTGGAGTATAGCGCCATGACAGTCACAGCATGCCCATCGCACACTCGTACAGGTAGACTCGATTGCGTCCAGGCGGGGTAGGACAGACTGGAGGTCACCGGTTTGGATCTCCAGAACATGGGCCTGTTGAAAGCCGCACGTAGCCAGGGAGTGGTCGAAAGGTGAGAACCTCATGTCTCTGAGACCGGTAGGCTCGAGGTAAGACTCCGGTGAGGCAGAGACGGATGCATCCCAACCCTGTAGTAAGCCCCTGTAGGTGACGAGAAGTAGGCGGTGGTCGACCAACGAGGCCGGCGGGAGAAAGACTAGGGAGGCGTTTATGTCTTCGTCATGATAACAGGACCAAACGCAGTCACCGGTGTTGAGGGACCAAACCCTGATAGAGCGGTCCATACCGCAAGTAGCGGAGGCAAGCAACTCCGAGGTGCCATGCGAGAAAAACGCCAATGAGCGCACAGCGTCGCCTAGCGGCCGTGGGATCCGGTCGTCGTTAATGCAAGGGTCGAAGGTGTGGATAAGGCGCATGTCTTTCTGGGACCATACGTCGACTAGGCCATTCCCTTTACCGATAGCCAGACGCAGCCTGTGGTCATACGAAAGCGGCGCGAATTCCAGAGCAGTTACCGCATAATCAAGTTGGAAAGTCGCGATACGTAATGCATCCTGATAGATGTTGACCTTGGTATCGAACGCAACGGCCGTATAAATGCCTCCAACTGCGTGTGACCCGTGCACTGTACACTGCTCAGTTTCCTCGCCGGTCAAGAAGATGTGCCTCTCGCCCCTATGAAGGCTGAAAGTATTCGGCAGAGGATCGTCAAGAGGGATGAGCTTAGCGTCGTCCAAGCGCATGCCAGTACTATTGTCGCTGATAACGGAGATCCTTGTGAGAACGTCAGAGGACAGTATGCTGAGGCAGGAGTCGTCTGACGAAAATGTCATGGAGAGTGTGGCATCGGGGAGGTCATACTGGTACGACATGGACGTGTCTCGCTCTAGATCCCAGACGAGTACCGTTCGAACATCGGGAAAAACCGCGGACGTTCCGGAGCGCTCTCCGTGCTCAGGAACGGCCGGAGCCGGGGAGCGACCCTCCCCGTTCCTCAGAATCAGGAGCAGATCAAGAGCATCAGGCAATCCGCCGACTCGCTCCGGAGCGACTGGGGAGCGGTCAGGAGCGATGGAAAGCACGCTAGAGTTGGAAGGAGCTCTGTGGGAGTGGCTTGCCGCAGTTAATTACTTATTATAATATTCATTGATTGTGCAATGCCAAAAATGAGACGGGTAAAAGTCAGAACACAGTATATTGCGAAAGGCTAGCTACAAGATGAGAGAGCACAGACGGGGTAACATGGCTAAGCCAAGCACCGTCCTCTGCGCTGCTCAAGCGGAAGCGTAGCGAGCAGCTTGTTGCGGTTCCTGGCGATGTTCTTTGCCCACGCCACTCCCGCGTTGTTTTATCGACGCTCAGTCTGTGCTCGTCGTCCTCTATTCCCACCACCGCTACGCGCTCGGATCCTTGACCTCGGTCGACACGCTCCCGCAATGCCCTTCGGAGTCGCTCGCCGGACGTCACCCCTCTCTCGTCGCCGCGCCAATGCCCGACGGTCCCATCACCCTGTTCG
>NCVV01000067.1:70187-168062 GCA_002092955.1 Auricularia auricula-judae
CCGCTATAGTTACCGGCTATCGCCGAGCTGTGTACCCTAGGTTGGATCTGGTCAGTTATGTGTACGACCTTCCCCTCCTGAGTACCCTTCCTGGTCGGCTATGCCTCCTGGTCGGTGGTGTATGCAGCACACCGTGACATAAGATCCAACCTACCCCGTCCACTCCGGGTACTCAGTTCCCTTCTCCCCCTCTTCCTCTTCTCCGCCCCTCACCTCCGGTATATCGTTTGGACACCCCCCCCTTCCACTCGGTGGCGGCCCGGAGGTTCCACCCACGCCTGCGGCGACCACCTACATGCACACCGGTCGCTTGGTGGCCGTTATATCGCAGCCGACACCCTCGCTCTCTTTCAAGTCCGCCGACTCCAACCCGACCCGAGCACCTCGGCCCTCCGTGGGTAGAGCCCAACCAAGCGCGGACCCCGAGGTCATGACCCCGACCATTCCACTCTCTCTATTCCCAGTCCCCAACGACATGTCCCTCGCTTTTGACGACGTTCACGACGACCGCCGGTCTCGGCCGGTCCCCCTCGGCAACCATCAATTCCCCACCAGGACGCTCCCCTCGGCCTCCTCCCCCTCCCGGACCATTGGTATAGGACTCTCGGCAGGACCCAAGGACCCTCGGTGCACCTTTGGAGGACCCACCCAGTACAGGACTTGAAGCTCCCCTTGCCGATGCAGAACTCCCGACGAAACCAGGCCCCGACCTCCACGGTTTCTGGTCCGTTCGGCGCGCTGGAGGTCGCGTTCGATGCGTCTCGTCGACGCGCATCTCTTCCGTAATGGCGGCGTCGTCAAAGGAGTTCAAACCATCGAACGCGTCGCCAATCTCCGCCGAGCACTGCAATTCTGCACTCCACCCCCCGCACCTCGCCGAATACCTCACCTCCCGGCGCGCTCAAGAGCTCTTTCGAACCGCACAACCAGGGCGCACATTCCAATGGCTTGCAGCGTGTTCGTCCGCGCCGTCGTCGCAGAGATCGCGGGCCCACTCCCGGAGGACAGGGTGCGACGCTGATTGGACATTTCCTCCACGGTTTCCTGTCCGCTCGAGACGCGCAAGAGCTCGTTCGACGCGCAACGCCCCGTCGCACACTTCCGCCATTGGCCACTAGCCGCGGGTCTCTGTCGTCGTCGAGATCGCGCGCCGATACCGTCTGGCAGTCGCTCTCACACCATTTCGGCGATATCGCCTCGGCCCCTCCCTCTTTCGGCGTCGCGCAGGGCGCGTTCAATGCGCGCGACTTAGAGCTACAACCGGCGTACTTGTGGAGTAACGTATATCGCCCTCCCCAATATCCTATGCCCGAAATCGGTGGCCAACCTCGGACCCCTATGGATTTGGACCGCAGGACCCTGGATCCAGGCTCTGTCGGCGCGCGCGGACCCTCGTTACGATCGCACAGACGTCCTCCACGAATTCCTCGCTGGTGGCGAGCTCGTCGTCGCCCTCCTCGCGGAGATCGTTGGAGTTGACCCTGGTCATCCGAGGTTGACACCAAACCGACCGCCCCGCGCCCACAACACGTCCGTTTGGTGCGCGCCAGCCCTCGTTCAAACCGCCTGGTGCTCCTCCATCTTTCCGCCGCTGACACCAAGCTCACCGGAGTCGCCGTCGTCGAGATCGTGCCATATCTCGGTCGATGCCATGGTTTCTCGGCCGCCGCTTCGCTTCGCGCTTCGGGCCCGTTGTCTCAGACATGACTGCAATCAGGAGACGCCGGAGCCGTCCCTCGCTCTCGGCCACGCTTCAATGGTTACCACCCGCGGACGTCGGACCGCTCCCGTGTCGTCGGCCATGGTTCCCCACCCCGAGGAGGTTATAGGCTCGCATCCGGACCCGGTTACCCCCCTTGGACCCCTTTAGACTCGTCCCGGACTCCCATGGAGCGCGCACAGACCCGAAGGACGAGCATTGCGTATGGGACGTTGCCGTTACCCTCACGCCCCTCGGCCGCTGCGGAAGCGCGGTCCGATACGAATCGCACGACCCCTATGCCTTCGCATTTTGTTATCCTTGTCGTGCCCTTTGCCGGGACTGAGGTTGTGACCTACGGGGTGCACATTCCTCAGTTGTGTTGGTCACGGACCACCACACCGACACCTCCGTCACCTTCGGTCCCCTTCGCCACCTCGGCGATATCTTCGGTGTACTCGGTACTTGCGACCGCTTGTGCCCGAGCCGGAGGATGCAGGAGTCATTCCTTGGGCACGCAGTGTCCATCCCCGCTTTCCATTACGACCCGACCGCCGCCGCGCTTCGTTCGGCTGCCACGAAATTCTCTGCGCTCCTCCCGCCCCGGTGCGACCTCCGATGGCCGCTGCGATGGCCGCTGCATATCGAGATGCTGCGTGGGGGTGCCCACGAGTGGTGCCCTTCCCGTCGGGTGTTTTGCTCGGTCGCGTCTTCCTTGCCCACCGGAACGTCTTCGTCATCCGCGCTGCTCCTCGGAGCGGTGAAGGCTAGTTCGTCGTGCTCTTATGGCCCGTCTACCGTCATCCCCGAGCGTGCTCGTTGTTACCGCTGGCACTTCTGACACAAGGATTCGGACTGGTTCCATTCCATGGGTCCCCAAGGCTTTGGTGCGCCCTTTATTCCATGCTTACGACTCCCCGAGATGGTTGGTCGGATCAGGACCCTTCGGACCGACTCCACGGACTTCGCGTCTAGAAGGGGGGTTATGTTGCGGTTCCTGGCGATGTTCTTTGCCCACGCCACTCCCGCGTTGTTTTATCGACGCTCAGTCTGTGCTCGTCGTCCTCTATTCCCACCACCGCTACGCGCTCGGATCCTTGACCTCGGTCGACACGCTCCCGCAATGCCCTTCGGAGTCGCTCGCCGGACGTCACCCCTCTCTCGTCGCCGCGCCAATGCATCCCAGCACCGTCGGCGTGCTCCCACCACCGTTCGGGCCGTCGGCTGTGCATGCCCGCTATCGGCCTTCGGCACCGTCTTCGGTCTTGGTCCTGGGTACAGTGCCCGTTGCACTCTCGGACGATCGGACCCTTCGCTCGGAGTACTCCCATGGCGGATCCCGACCACTCGCCGCGCCGCGGCGTGCGTTCCTCGGTCGGTCTCGACCATTCGCCGCGCAGCTGCCGCTGCACTCGCCCTTCTCGGCCCTTCCCAGATACCCGCCCGATACCCCCCATAGGCATGGACTCTAGTTTGGTATGGTTTCCTTCACCTTCCTTTCGTCACCCCCTTCGGTGGTTCCACTTTCATTCACTTCGTCGCTGTCCCCTCGCGCTGCCGCGGCACCTCGGTGTCCTTTCTATTTGTGTCTTTCCCCTCGGTCGTCGCCCCGATCTTCACCCCTTCTATTCCACACCTCGGTCCGCTTTGTAGTGTGTTGTGGCTGCGCTTCCATTGCTTCCGGACCCGCTATAGTTACCGGCTATGGCCGAGCTGTGTACCCTAGGTTGGATCTGGTCTGTTATGTGTACGACCTTCCCCTCCTGAGTACCCTTCCTGGTCGGCTATGCCTCCTGGTCGGTGGTGTATGCAGCACACCGTGACACAGCTGGGACGGTGCATTCATCAAAGCCATCAGAGCACGGCTGCGCGTGAAACGAAACAAAGTCGTCGATGTGTACGAAGGGAGCAGTCAGACGTGCGGCAAGCTCAGCGTACACAAATCAGGCCTAATCCTCGACGTGAGCAGAGTCCTGAAGCCCAGTCAAGATTGACTGAGTCATTCTGCGGCAGAAAGCGCCAAAGTAGGAATTGCTACGCCAAAATGCGGCGCACCGTGCCAAAAGAGCCGAGCTGTATTGTCTGGCACATTCTCTGCGGCACCTCCTCCTACTTCCTTGCATGTCTTAACTACATGTAGTGCAAGCGATGAGGTCATTGTTGCAGAAATCGGAGCTTCAATCGTGTTCTTCATGGCCGTCGCGCTTTCCCAACTCCGCCGTCGCTCCTTGTCCTTACGCTTCCCAGATCCCCGCGCCGCTGGGCTCGGCCGTGCTGCTCGCGCGACAAGTCCGCTACATTCTGGTGCGCGTCGACCACTGCTCATACATCTTATCGTCGCGCTAAGCAGGCCGCAGCCACGATGCAGCCTTACCTGCGCACAACGTCACGCGCAACAAGCAGCATGCGCCAGGAATTTGGTTGTGGCGGTTCTCGTGGTAAGCTGTGTCTCTGCCAGCTGGATGTGCTCAGCCGCCTGTGCGCACAGTGTAGACTCGGCGCGGTCGAAGATTACACGCACGTATGAAGGCCTCGACGCGTCCGGCAAAGGAGCCACAGGTGCGCACTTACTTCCCAGTGGTATCAGGATTGTCGCGGGCCATGCTGAAGCCCGTGCAGGATGTCGATTCGAGCCCCAGCTAGCCTCCGTTAGTGCGGATCGCACGTGTGCTACGCTTCAAGCAAAATCCGACCGACACTTCTCTATTCTCGTCATCTTACATGGTGCGTTTATTATCAGCGGCGACGCGTACGGCTCTGACTCACGGCTCCAGATAATATTCGCAGGTTTGTTCCTCTCCAACCACGCGTGCATTTCAGGTGAGTAGCCAACGAGCTTAGATCCTTTTTGCGCTGTCTGACGATCTATCAACTTGCAGCACTGCGGGCGCCTGGGTACGAGTTTCTTCACCTTCAATGCCCCACTTCCTGTTATCAGGTGTGTTCTACCCTTTGGTCCTGTCCTTCATGCATCCCAGCGCGCATCACAACGGCGGTTTTCTTCCCCTCACCCCCATCGTTCCTCGATTCTCTCCACCCATGTCATTTATCCGCATCGGTGTGCTGTGATGTATGGTACTGTCTAATAGCGAGATAATTATCACTGCATCACATTTGATTCGATAAGTGCCAGGATGCGGCAAAGCAAATGCAATAATAGCTCAGTGAAACAGCAATGGTCAATGTGTCGTTTTAAACTTTGTGTGCAAGGCGACACAAGGCGACACAATGTGGATACGACGTAGGGACATTCACGTATCCATAATGTGTCGGCTTGGGCCAAACGCGGCGGCGCTCAGAACGACGCGACGTGTCGCAATTTGACTCAGTCAATCCTGACTGGGCCTGAAGTCTCGAAAATACACGTACCTGGGCCCAAAATCCTTGAGATCAAAAACACCGAGATGGTCTTGATGAGCTGACCGAGAGGTGACCGTGTCAACAACAATGGATCCATCGCAGAGCATCGGAATGCTCAGAGGCACACGAGCACGCACTGGTAAGCACGGCTCGCGGGCCAACTGCGATAGGCATCGAGGTCGACAGGCGACCCTGTGCGGTCACACCGCCAGTCACCCGAGCAGCCATGGAATAGCGTACACGTCGCCGAATGCCAAAGGCACACGGAGCAAAATGGCACGCACAGCGGCCTTGGGGAGCGCGCTGTACCTCCATAAGCTGCACGACATGCGCAAGACCAGCGGCAGCCCGCAGTGACTAGCGGTGGGTCGCGGTGGTCGTCGTGGGGACTTGGGAGAAAAGTGGTTGAGTCGATTCAAGCTCCGCTCATCCTCATCATCCCGCCATGCTCGCCCGATCCCGGCGATTAGAACATTGATGCAGAGGTTGAATCCTTGTAACTAATCATAATAGAAGTCTACTCACAGTTTATAACAGCATTTAACTATGAGCATCGGTCCACAATAATGAAAAAATATATAAGTAGTGACTTCATAGCCCTGGCACTTTGAACGGCGCTATAGAGCTCTTGTACTACTCGAGTTACTATGAGAGTCTCGATACAACCTCACTATATTCTGCCTATGCATGATACGGACGGTTGGAGATCATGCCTGCGATCCTTTCGCCTAAGTCGCCAGCACCGTATTCCACAGTGCTCCTGGAAACAAGTCGTAGGGAGCGGTTTGCTCCTCGTCGCTCCCGCACGCTCCCGAACGCTTTCGTTGTTCCGGGAACACAGCCGATCGGTCGGCCGCTCCCGAGCAGCGGGATTTTCCTGATGAATGTCGCAGCAAATTGCGGCGTGACCCCCCCGAGACGAGAAAGTAAGGGCGAGGGGAGTCGTTTCGATATCCAGATTCATGAGAATGGCGCCTGAAAATGCATTACGAATCTCAAGAGCTGTTTGCAATGAACGCAGTGGGGAACTCCGAACAGTGATAATCCGGGAACCATCTGGTGAGACGGCAAATAGTCCCGGGATGGTACGGTATGCCCAGTATCTGTCTTTCAGATTTAGTTTCAGCTTCAGCACGAGAGTGTTCCAGGTTGCCGCCCTGACGACGGGTTGTGCGGGTTTGAACTTGTCTTCTATGCTACCGGCGACAGCGTCCAGAAGAGCACCATTTGGTAAGAATAACGAAGCACAAACGTATGCCTGAAGCGGCCGAGTAGCAATGTGGCCATAGAACGTGGACAGGAGGCGACCGGCGTCTCGCAGGATGGCTGCGATCCTAGCCAGGTTGTGAGGCGATAGCTGCCCGTTGTTCGTCGCAGCCTCGTTCCCGATCCATGCCTACCCATTTATCAATCATAAGTGCCGCATGTGTACCTTCATCCTGGACTCACCTGACAACACTCTGCTGCGGAAATTATCAATATTTCCGAGCCCATGAGATTTCCAAGCAGGCTGCTCGCTTCTATCCAGTGGAGTAGGTGAGTCGTGCAGAACCTTTCCAGCGCCGCCTGGAGAAGAACATTTGACCCGTTCTCGCCACACCTTGTCAGTTGAGACTGCTTCAAATGATGGCACCAATACTTGCTCGCGTAGATGAGCACCGGAGGGAAAGCGGCTGAGATTCTGTCGCTCAGCTCGGGAACGTCCTCAACAAGCGTAGACGGGTCGCCCAGGTCCGCCATATCGCTCCGCAACGAGTTGTTCATGTTCGCGAAGCATCCAGTGGCGAGTGTGCGGTGGGAATCCGTAGGATCGACGCGAAAGCTGGGATTGACGCATCGATCTTTGTCCAGCAAATAGTCGCGGAAGGATGCATGGTAGAAAGATATAGACCCCGATCCGTCCACAGTAAGCACTGCAGCTAGTTGACGGATAACGTCAGCGACTTCGACCTTGGTCGCTCCAACCTCAAGCAGCGCAGCCAACTTCTGTAAATTTGACCTTCGCTCTGGCGCGCTCTGTGCGCTCTGGAGCGGCAGAGCGCGGAAGATAACCCCCCCCTTTAGAGCAGCCACTGGCTGCTCTGGCATGCTCTGGAGCACGCTGGAGCACCCCCTACGAGGTATACAATTATATAGCTTTCTGGTTACTTGTTCACTTGCTGCACATTTCGGGCAAAGGACAGATAATGGCAAGAAAAAAAATCGATTGCGCGACAACTGGGCAAGATATAATACAAAGAACAACCCCGCTCGAGGGTCCAAAATAGAGCGTATGGTATGCAGCCTGAAGGGTGCATATAAGAGAGTGAAAAAAAGGGACGGACACGTCAGACGTACCACGTGCCACGGGCGCGAGTTCCACTCCGAAACGCGCGATACAAGTCGTCGGCGATCTGAAAAGAAAATTTTAGCGACTGTTGCGCGCGGTACACAAGGAGCGACATACCGTGACGCGGCGTGAGCAAAGCGATCCTTTCTGAAAAAAAGACAGTTAGTTACAAGTAGGTTGTAGCCAGCACAGAATCCGCAGCAAGCCCAGCAAAGCACCACGAAGCAAGAACGCGAGACGTTAGCAGCCCAAGTGCAGAAACTAGCCCAATAGCAAGCCCAACAAGGAGCACGAGCCACGAAGCACCAGAAGGGTCACCGCAGGGCAAGAAACGATATACGAAGGAGCCGATGGTGGGGAGGGGTGCACTGATGCGCCGGGGGGCTACGTCGGCAGCGACGACGTGTGGAAGGGAAAGGGGCATTTTAGACTCCGACCGACGGTCGCTCCGCCTTTGTGACTGCGCACACGGACGGACTTGTGAAAATTTTTCGCGCCCCGATTTCGGTGCCCGAAGCCCTCCGATGGTCCAGCACCAGCCTCACCAAGTTCCAAGTCATGAAAATCGTGTTTTTGGACACCATACGGAAATTCGGTTTTTCTTCATTTGGAACAAAATGGATTATGATCATTTTTTTCGAGTTTTGTAGTACACTTGGACCTGGTGCCCGACAATGCAGCGGCGTGGCTCATGGCTGTGGTTGCTTTGGCTGCTCTGATATCTGCCAGAGCATCGGAGCGGCCGGAGCGGCTGATAGCCGCTCCAGAGCAAAACGGGATTTACAGAAGAAAGCCGCAGCGGTAAGCGGTTTTAGTAGTACGACCAAGCCGCTGAGGACAAGCTGGATCACGGCAGCCTTGTGCGAAGCAGCTCGAGGCCCCGCAGTAGAAGAAGACGCAGTCGTAAGTACTCGGTCGTACATGCCGTCAAGCGTGGCGTATTCGGGCGATGCAGATGACGAAGCGCCCGGAGCCATGATAACTTCGAGATTGTGAGCCGGATCCAAGCCGTCGCCGACAAAACGAACGACTGTAGCAGCGTAGATGAACAGCCTGTTGGCCTGCTCGACAAGGATTCGAATGTCATTTGGCGCAGGCCAATCGACAGGAACGAGCTCCTTCTTCTCCTCCACAATATTCTTGAATGCCTGGTCGAAGTACATCTTGATGTCTGCATGAAGCAACGAGAGTTCGATTTTGTGCTCATACAGGAACGGCACGCAGTCGATCGTGCGGCTCCCGGACGCGGGGAGCGGGCGGTAATCGTGGAAGGCACCATCGATAAATGGCATCTTACGACTAGAAAAGAGCAGGCGGACGTGCACCTTGCTCTTCTTAACGACCCTCAAGAGCGAGCAAAGGAATTTACGGCGTTCTGTTTTCTGGGCGTGATCATCAGCGTCGCACTCGTCGAATGCGTCTATCACAAGGACGACCGTCGGATGCTGGTCACTGGCGCAGTGTTCAAGCGGATTTTCGATAAGCTCGTCCCACAGTGTGGAGACATCGCGAGTGGGCAGATAAGGGCGAGCGTCCAGACGTGAGAGCACCTCGGCGCGGAAATTCGGCAGAGCGCGAGCAAGGTAGTAGCTGAGAGTGTGTACGATGCGTCGAGGAGTCCGACGATCGGCTTCGTGGCGGCTGGAAACAAAGAAGCTGAGGACGAACTCAGACTTTATGTCGGGGGATTCTTCGAGTCTGTAGCAGAAGGTTCGTGCGACGGTCGACTTGCCCGTGCCGGCTTGTCCAGAGAGCCAGTAAACGCGCTGCGCATCACGGGATGTTACCCATGCCACGAGCTCGTCCAGCAGGACCGCGAAGGTACCATCTGAACACGTCTCTTGAGATGTCGAGAAGAGCGCGTCGTTCACGGGTTTAAGTTTCTCCAACAGGAGGTCTAAATCTAGTTGAGTGCCATTCTCGATGAGTCTGGGGTTCGGCGTACCGTCAACCCAGCGCGCAAATTTCTTCACATATCCTCCTATTTCATCGGTTTTCAACAGCTGGCGCATCCCCGATAGGAGCTGATGCTGTGAGAATACGTCTACCGCCCCTGTTTAACACTCACGAGGAATTGCTGAATTGCATCGTCGAGGCGTTTCGAAAGTTTCTGCAAAGCCTCCTTGTCCGCACTGGAGCGCAACAGGTTCTTGGCTTTGCGCGAAACTTGCCCCAACCTCGACATGCGTCCAGGGTTAGCCTGCCGCTGCTGAAAATAAGTATGCGTCTCTTTGAAGGAACTTGAAACAGTCAGGAAATTGGTCGATACGTAGTTGACGGACGTACTCGAGGAGCGCCTTGAGCTGCGGTTCCAGCTTCTTGTCGTACTGATCTTTCGGCACGCCCTTCAAGTTGTCGACGATCGTCAAAGACAACGATGCAGCGCGGTCGACGAGCTCGTCAAGCGTCGTCTTATTGCTTTTTAACTGCTGCAGGACCTCAGTCAGAATCTACACGCAGCGTCACAGAGCAAGCACACGCTTCGTACCTCGTGCATTTTCAACAATTCCATCAAAATCTCGAGCGAAGGCTCTAGGTACTGGCCAGCGACAGGTATGAGCTTTGCCACTGGCTTTACCATCCCCAAAACTTGAATGAGCTTATCCATCGCTGCGTGGGCACAGAGGATGAGGTGATTGTAACACGCGTTGTGGGTGCGGCAGAAAGAGGCGGCGGGCGCCAACAAGGCTGTGTCGGAACATGTACTTCGTATTTGTCCCAAGGCAAGGCGTTCTCAGACGCAAGTCGCAGACCTGAACTTGCTTGGATCACGAACAGAAAAAAATTCCTCGACATAAAAATGAGAATACTGCGCTGCAACTCTTGACGTTGGCCACTGTTCCGACGGACAGTTATATCGGACTTGAATGTGACTGTGTATCGACCATATGTTTGGCGGAGCTCTCGCGCAGGCACTGTACGCGCCGGCATGGACACCGTTTCGCTGAACGGCTCGCCAGCGTAGCGCAGATGCATGTGACGGTCGAAAAAAGCGAGCGACTGCGCATGAGCAAAGGTAGCGTGCTGCGCGATAAGTGACCCGTTAGCTGCGCCAAGTCGCGCAGAGCCGAGCATTGGCGACCGCGTCTTGCGACGCGAGGACGTGGGAGAAGATGAATGAACGGGAACGGCAGGACGGATGTACTGTATGGGAAAGGATGTGGGAAACAAGCGCACGTTCGGTCACGGTCGCTACAGTTTCCTCGAACGGTTCGACGAACGGCAACAAGTCCGACCTGCGCCGAGGGCAGCGGCGGTGCGCGCGCGCCCTCCACCTCTTCCTGGTCAGCTGAACCGTTGCGGCGGTATGTGCAGACGACCGTGACTTCCCCGGGCGACATCGTCTTGCGCGCCGGCGGGGACACAGATGCCAGACACACTTCCGCTTTGGCGAAAACAGCGGCCCAGACGTCAGCTCCTGTTGCCGCAGCTGCATCTGGAGCTGTTCTTTGATGTGCTGCCGTTCCTCGACCTCAGTTGACATGAGCTCGGGAAGCATAGAACAGACACGTCGCCCGAGTCCAAAGGAAACACCATCAGATAATGCAGCAGCCTGATCTTCGACGCCAGCAGACGAGGGGGCAAGAGCTTGGACCGTCTCGATCGACGGGTGTGCCTGAAGAGCAAAACAAATAAATCAGTAAAAAGCCATAGACCGAGAAGAACATGCAACTGAAAGTAGCAGCAAAACATTGCGCCGCGCCCGACCGAACCGCTGCCATCGCAGCAGCAGCGACAGATCGCGGCGCGGAGCAGCCGCTAGCAGTCACGCGAGGAGTAATACATCGCGGCTGCTAGCAACATTCACGCTCCACGTCGCCGCCGCGAGCAGCACCGCCGCGCGGCTCCTGCACAAACGACAGCAGCTATCGTCACTGTCGACAGCAACAGGGTACAGCGACCGCCCGCCTCAGCACGGGGAGCCCAAAAGAAAAAAGACAAGAAGAAAGAAAAGAAGACTCACCACCGGCCAAAGCCTCGCGCTGGCATGCTTTTCCCAGCGCGCGAATAGTCCACCTTGCGCCCACCCCATCTTAGCCGACCTCGCGCAAGCGCGAGTGGGTCTCGACCGGGACAGGCGGCTGCCGCCCGTGCTCTTGCCATTGCCGCGCGCGAGGCGGTCGTTGTTGCCCGATTGCTGTTGTGCGGCAGCCGGCGCTTGCGCGTGCTGCTGTCCGAGTTCAACTGGCAGCGCCGGAGCGGGCGGCGGGGTGGCCCGCGCCCATGGCATTATTCGGCGTCGACCCTCATCGCACGGACGGTCCGGGTCGCGCTGGCGGATGGCGCGCCACGACGGCGTGAGCTCGTGCAGCATCCGCGCGGCGTCAGGCAGGCGCACGGCGTCGACCTGGAGGTTGGCTTTGCGAGAGAGTCGCGGCGCGAGAGAGACGGTTTCTAGGCGACGAGGAAGGTTACGGCCGGCGCCGCGCGTGTGTGCTCTTTGGCAGTGAGTCGGTCGGTGTCGCGCGCCTTCCAGAGCGATGTGGGGCTTGCAGAAGGCACATCCATCGCAGCCGCCTCGTTCGTTCGTAGTCGTACCCGCCCAGCCATTCACGTTGCTCCACTCGACGGCAGCGGTTACACCGTCCGGGTCAAGCGCCTGCCCACAAGGCAACTGCTACAGCAGCCCTATCGCCGCGCGGGACCCGGGCGTCATTTGCCCCAGCCGGGTGGTGGGCGGCTGCGCGGCGACGCGAGGAAGTCCACGGCGCCGCGATTCCCACGGACACGGAGGGCGGCGGCGGCGGCTTGGAGCCCGTCCACTGCTCATGGTGCGTCCTCCATCGGCGGCGCGGCGGGCGGTCGGAAGTGCTCGTTAACGAAGAAGAAAGATGCGTCGTTCATTTTGAGCGCAGGCGCAGGGCGCCGGGTGCAGACGGCGACGCAAGCGCCGCCTGTACGGCCGAAGTCTGCGACTGCATGGGTCCGGGGGGCATGTTCTGCGACCCGCCTGCGTCGCGCAGAGCTCCTCCTCCGCGCGCGCGGCCACTGGCGGTGCGGTCGTGTCGTTCGCAGTCGCAGTCGCCTCTCCTGGTCCTCGTACTCCATAGGCGGCGCGGCGGGCGGCCGGACATGCTCGTTAAACGAACGAGAACGATGCGTCGTTGATTTTGAGCGCGGGCGCAGGGCGCCGGGGGCAGCGGCGACGCGAGCGCCGTCTGTACGGCCGAGGTCTGCGATTACGTGGGCCCGACGGCTGCCTTCAGCGACCGGCCTGCGCCGCGACGAGCTCCTCCTCCGAGCGCGCAGCCAGGAGCGTCGTCCACGTTCGCCGTCGCTTGCCGTCCAGGGGTTCGCGATAGCCTCCGTCATCAGCGCGGCCGCGCTGTTAACGTCTGTAGCAACCGTCGTTGGCACAGTCTCCCCACGCGCGTCGCCCGTCATCGAGGTGGCCTGAGCGACCGTCTTCCCCTTGTCCTGGTGCAAGCTGGCCAGAAGCAGCACCACGTGCGGCGCATCGTCGAAATACGTAGATGAACTGGTCCTCTTCCTCCTCCGCGAGCTCAGCGTCTGGGTCGCCGACTGCACCCACCCTCTGGGGTCAGCATCGACGTCCGTTTTGATCCTCGAGCGTCACATCGAGATCCATCCTGCATCCCTGTCAGCATACTAATTGCAAATTGAAATGCCGGTCTGAACGCACCTTGAATCATCCTCGTCTGCGCACGGAGGCGCGCGAAATCGTTGACGTGGGCGTCGCGTTCGCGCGTGCGGGCGCGAGGATCCGGCGTCTTGCCTGGAGGGCGGCAAGTCAGCTGGGTGCGCGGGATCAAACGCAGGGTGGAGGGGAGGAGCGTACGTTGATCATCCAGTTGGAGACCTGCGACATGGAGAGACCCGTGGCGGCGCACAGCCGCTTCTTCTCATCTTCAGACGGGTACGGGTGGTCGGCGTGCTTGTGGAGCCAGTCCTTGAGATACTCGGTGGTCTGCTTGGGCAGCTTGCCGCGGCGGCGCGGAGGCGCGCCCCCGAGCGGCACAGGCATCGGGATGGGCACCGGCGGCAAATGGTGGTGGCTGTTGAGCGGCATGGCCGCTGCGCACGTTTGGTGTCCCAGCTTTTCGCCACAGTTCGTTCTACGGCTCAGATGGCGAGCACACTTTCTGCCGCGGGACGAGGTCCGAGCCTGAAGGTTCCCCTGCGGAGGAGACGATCCGCTCCTGACGAAAATATCTGAGCATGCGTTTGGCTGGGTTCGTGCGTTGCTGCTCGAACGCGGCGGCACTGGACGGCTCGAAGCCGGGACGTGGTGCGCCGCGAAACCAGGCGAGCGGTTTGTGCATTCGCGATGGCAGCGGCGGCGGGGCTGCGAGAGGTTTGGTTAGTTAGCATGAAGAATTAAACGAGGATATGCAAGGTGCACGCGCACATTATGTCGCTATCGACAAACTCCTGCGGATTCGAGCGCGTCACAGGCGCGGCGTCGGGGTTCTTCTTCTTCGCCGCCGCCGCCGCCGCGTTGGCGGCTTTAATGGTGGGCGCGCGGGTCCGCCATAAGCTTAGAGGCTCTTTCCGCAACTGGTCGCTTCTCGTCAACCAACAGCGCCGCCCAGCTGGAAGATGCGACAGGATGCCTTGTGAATGAGAGCGCAGCGACAGGTCCAGTGTGTGATCATGCTGTCGCCGACCTCGAGCCGAGCACCATACGCCGCCGGACCTCGCTCAGCTGACGCCGAGTTCATGTAGCCGAATTCTGACGGGAGCTTTTAAGAGGAAGCCCTGCGGGCGCGCATGAGCGAGCGCAGCAGGCTCGCTGCGAACGGGAGCGCGTCGGCGTCCGCGAGTGCTCCTGGGACGGTAAATAAGTGCCACAGGCCACGTACGATCCGGACTGCTTCAAATATTGCGTCGCTTCAGCACAAACAGCTAGTACTTCCGCCTGCAATGCTTTTGCGAAGTGCTCCGAAATGATAGGCATGCTGGTGGTGCGGGGCGGGCTACAACCTCGTTCAAACTCCGCTCATGCAAGTCAGTCCCATGCACATCGGACGCGACGCCATATAAACAGGGCCAACTCGTAGCTGCACTAAACTCTCAACGACCTCCCGGTGGAGATCTCGAGTCTGCATCTCGACATGCTCGTAGCTTGGATATCACGATTTCCGTGCGTTTTCCCTCAAATGGAATCTGCCCAATGCATCGTCCGGCACCGAGCAATGCGATGCCTCAACTTTTATGCGCACGCGGAGGATCCATCCAATTGCCCAAGATTCGCTCCTCCGGCCCCTGTGGTCGCAGTCTCACACACACGATTGTCCAGGCTTCTCTGAGCTTCTTGATCAATTTGGCCGTCGCTGAAGATTATCTCGCCCAATATTGCAGTTTCCATGTGGATATTATCCTACCTCCCGCGGGATCTTTTGTCCAGGCGATATTCCTCTCGGGGGTCGAGGATGACGGGTCCCCATTTGAGTCGCTCAATTGACGGCACGAGTCGACATAGATTCCGAACTTGCAGCTACGATTTTCTGGGCCCGGCTCGATCAGTGCTTCCTCTGCTCAATCATTGGAGCCACCTTGCATGTCTAACACCCATGGCTGGCAACATTGGCTCACTGGTCAACTGGGTGGACCCTAGAAACACTGCGCCCGGGACAATGCCGTACCATAGATGTCTCACCCTGGCTTTCTATAGCACCACCTCCCAGGTTGGTGTAGCACCTTGCAGCGCTCCAATTCCGATCACATTCATGCTCGTACACAACGCACGTTTTCTCGCCCGCAATCACCGCGGAATCTTGCCACAGCTATCTATATATCTCTTTGGATCTCACATCCTCCATGTCTCCATGCATCTTTGACCTCCTCATCCCTATGCCAGAGCTTCAGCACTACGAACACGCGGCGCCAACCCAAGTCCAGTGTATGCATGATTACATTTTCTAACTCCAAGCTGACACTAGGGGCCCATGTAGTGGACTGGGTCGACCTTCCCACCATCGACCTCTCGGTGGCTGGCAAGCCAGATGACCGCGAAGGGCTCGCAGCGACGCTCCGCTCTGCTATGCATGAGCACGGCTTCTTCTCCGTCATCAACCACGGACTCACGCCTGACGAGGTGCGTTCCACGAACTCTTTAAGGGCTCGAGGCTAAAGTACTGCAGACGAGCCGCATGTTCGATATCGCAGACGTTCCATTCTCCCAAGTCTCCCAAGCCGACAAGGCGCTCTTTGCCGCAGATATCAAGGGCACCGGCAGCTACGAGGGCTACAAGCTGCGGCAATACTGGGCAAGTCATGCATCCCCAAGCTGCGCATTTTAGCTTTGGCGCTGACTGCAACCTCCTGTCGAACCTCGCAGCACATCTCCGGGGGCGTCCGCGATCAGATCGAACACTACAACGGTGGGTCTCAGATAAGGAACACTCCCGGAGTACTTACGGACTGACCACATGTTTCAGTGAACCGCGAAATCGGGAAGCGGGAGCACCCCCCTGCGCTGAAGCCGTTCTTGCCTGAGATAGCGCGATTCGCAAAATTTAATCACGAGCGCGTGCTGCACACTCTCCTCCGGTATGCGAACGACGCTCGCTTTCCGGTGTACTCACTCTATCAGCCTGTTCGCGCGGGGCATGAACCTGCCCGAGGAGACGTTCGTGGAAATGCACAACTTCGACGCCGTTGGCGAGACATCCGGTGCGTATTCAACCGCACAGGGGCATGTAGTATTCTAACGTGGACTCCAGTCAGATTTATGAAATAGTTGGTAGACAACGCGGTCAGAGGGCTCGTGACTGATCGCAGCGCAGCTACCCGCGTGATGATGGCGATGAAGACAAGACGAAGAACGTCTGGCTCAAAGGGCACACCGGTCAATGAACTCCAATATCGCATGGGCACGTTGATGTTGACCACCGTGCCGCAGACATCGGGACGGTGACGATTCTGTGGTCGCAGCCAGTCTCAGCGCTCCAAATTCTCGGCAAAGACGGCACCTGGCGCTGGGTGCGCCACGTGCCCAACGGGCTGGTGCGCATCTAGTACCCTCTCGCGCCTACGTGCATTCTCTTCATTGCGGAGCCATTATTAGGTGATTAACGCCGGCGACGCGCTCGAGTTTCTCTCAGGCGGATTTTACAAGGCCACGATCCACCGCGTCGTCCAGCCCCCGGAGGACCAGCGCAAGCAGACGCGTCTTGGCTTGTTTTACTTCTGCATGGCAGACGACAGCGTCAAGCTCGAGCCGCTGCGCGAAAACTCGGAAGACGAGGCTGAGAAGCGCTTCGAAATTGGTGCAGCGCCGACGATGGAAGAGTGGCGCAAGGGCGTGACGAGGGCGTACGGAAGAACGAAGCTGACCAAGCAGGATGAGAGCGGGCGGATTGAGAAGGAGACCATTTCTGGCGTGCTGGTTCGGCATTTCAACTGAGCGCGGCGAGATCGCGAATAGATACAGTAATACGATGATACACGTACAGTATACAGCGCACCTGCCGTTGACTTATCACAACAATAATATCAATCCCAAGACTGCCTCGAATAGTATTCTTGCGAGGCTAGATTGAGGAAGAGTCTGGCTGCCCTTGTTGACTGGAAGTTGCGGCTTCTTGGGCACTGTCGCAGTGGTATTGACGGCAGCGAGCGGGTACGGTGCATTGCCGTCCGCGGACGATGCTCCTTGCCGGACAATGGCACCTGAAAAGTCCGCGAACCAAGCATGGGTGTCGAATGGAGCTGCCCAATCAGGGCTGCTTCCTGAGAACTTTCATCAGTCCATGACTCGTCTGTAGACAGTCTTGTCGACCTACCACCGAAGAACGTTTGTGCATGGATCCCGCGGAACGTGGCCGCATTGTTGGCGCGAATCGACAGGCCAGTGGCGTGGATGACGCTCTGCCCGTTGACCCAGAGTTCAAGCTCGCCTACTGCCACAATTAGCAGGCTTCACCGCGAACGAACAACATACCGTCTTTGCTGCCGAGTTCATTCATCCTCACGCGCTGTGCAACTACTGTCCACTGACCCGCAGCGAATTTGAACGCGCCGCGGGCGATAGAGAGCCCGTAGGTTGGGTCCTTCACGGAGCCAGTCAGATTCATTGGGTTGTCGTTCTCGGGCAGTTCTGGCAAGTAAGCATAGATCTCGCCGTCGCTCTCTGCTCTGATTAAAACGGTCAGGAAGATATCAATGAAACACGGCTTGACGAACCGCCACATCAAGCGCAGGGAAAAGCACTTGTTGCGCCAAGCTCGTACCCAGCGGCTTGCACTCGTTCGTTCGCGTTAGGCATATCGGCGGTGAATGTAGTCGTGTAGATACAGGAGAAGACGGAGGAGCGAATTAAACAAGGATCCGACGTTTAACCGAGAAGAGTGGGCGAAGAACTTCGTGCAACCGCTGGCACCAAAGTTCTAAGCGCCCGCCAAAGCGCCCGTA
Source organism: Auricularia auricula-judae (assembly GCA_002092955.1). Classification (NCBI taxonomy): domain Eukaryota; kingdom Fungi; phylum Basidiomycota; class Agaricomycetes; order Auriculariales; family Auriculariaceae; genus Auricularia; species Auricularia auricula-judae. The sequence goes on from NCVV01000067.1 coordinate 87,953, forward strand.
GCTCCGGCGGGCAGTTCCGCCGTCCCGCTCTCTAAAATTCAGTGAGGCACTCAGATGTCATTTTCAGCATATGAAAGGTAATGTTGGCTTAGATTCCAGGCCAAAAGTCGATGAGACGGCGGAACTGCCCGCCGGAGCTACGGGCGCTTTGGCGGGCGCTTAGAACTTTGGTGCCAGCGGTTGCACGAAGTTCTTCGCCCACTCTTCTCGGTTAAACGTCGGATCCTTGTTTAATTCCGCTCCTCCGTCTTCTCCTGTATCTACACGACTACATTCACCGCCGATATGCCTAACGCGAACGAACGAGTGCAAGCCGCTGGGTACGAGCTTGTTGTTGCGCCCCTTCTGACGCCCACCAGAGCACCCTTCCGCTGTTTTCTGGTCCGAGCCACCAACTACGGGATCGAGAAGTAAGTGAGCAACGTTTCGATGGGCTTCGCAGAACTCACAAGGGCCCGGCATCTTCCCGCCTTTAACCCAAGGAAAGTCAGCTGGAAAGTAGACCGAGTAGCTAAATAAGATCTCTTCGGCATTCGCAAACGAGAAGCCGCGAGGGCCTGCGAAGTAGAAGCCGAAGCCGCCCGCGATAGCGCCAGACGGTTTGTACGAGCCCTTCGGGTATGTCGCCTGGTACGCGAGCGTGCCGTCCAGTGAGTCGACGACGGGCGACGCTACGCCGCCCGCGCGTGCGAAGAGGCCGATGCCCTTGTCGTTGAGCGGCGTTCGGATTAAGACATCGGGAGCGATAGTGCCAATGGGGTCTTTTCCTGGGACAGTCGTAAAGCCGTGTACAATGTCGATTGGGAATAGATGAGCAGGATTGCGCTGGGCGAGCGAGCTCAATGCGAAGAGCAAAAGAGCGTGGAGGTGGAACATGTAGATAGCAGGGCAAGGGGAAGCCATGATCAGGGGCGCTGCTTGCTCTATAAGAGAGAATGCGCGATCTGCGAGGCGCGCCTACACATGTTTGGCTGATAAGCATCCTATGCGCCGGTGTCATTCACATCCTCCTGCTTTCACCTGGAATTTGGGGCAGCGTGGTTAGCATGACGGCTTGGCCCAAGAGTCGACATTTCACGCACGCTTGTGTCTGATGGTTCGAGCAGAGTATGATTTCGTGGCCGGGCAGGGAAGCCCACGTGCGGTGCTATTTTTGCATCTTCCGCACAAAAGTTGAAGGCTGTCCTCAGGGCCAGAAGGGACAGAACCCGCGACCTTCCGAATATATGGGCGCTGTTTGCAGCGCATTCAAAGAACGCAAAACGAGCGTCTCGTCAAATAACCTGTCCGTATATGCGAGCGCCTGCGAGATGACGGTTTAGAGCCCAGCTTGGCGACGTGGAATTCGGAAGGAGCGAGAGTTGCGCAATGTCCACGCGCCAGGGTCGTTACAAATCCCAGATGATGTCTAGCCGCTGTATCTCCGTGAGTCGGAATCGAGACAATGCGTGCGACCGACTCATGGCACCGCGTATCTCGACACGCTGCAACACGCGCCCTGCAGGCTGTTTCGGAATTATAATTCCCTCAGACAGGCCCTGTAACGCGAGGCAGGTCATATTGGGCAGCACGTCGTATAGATTCCGAATCTCACGAGACGCGACGGCGTCGTTCGTGTTATCGTGTAAGGGTTAGCTTATCTAAGCCCTTGCGGAAAAGATTCAAGTCTCAAGAGCGTTGCGCGCTCGGGTCGTGAGTGGCAACGTGATTCTCTGTAGAAAAGAACCTGGGCGGACTCTGCTCGCAGAGCCCGCCTTATATACAGTACCGGGATACATCAAGTCATACATGAGTAACCGGTACCGAAACGTAGCCTGACCAAAGTCCAAGGCGAACAAAAAGAACAGCAAACCCGGCGGGAGGCCCTTGGCCTCCCGCGCCTATCTCCGTCCGCGAGGGAAGCGGTGCGCGGCCTCTGCACCACGCGCTCCGCGTCCGTGAGCGTTGTCGTCGGCGAGGAGACCCGAGCGCCGGCACCGCGGCCGTCGCGAGGGCCTCCGAGCCCGCGTTCTTGCATTCGCCCTCCCGCGTCGCACAGCGACGCGCCGTAAGCCCAATAAACGATCTTGAAATCGAAATTGAAAGTCGTAATGTCGTAATCGTAGTCGTAGTCGTAGTCGTGATCGTAGTTGTCCTGAAATAAATGTCGTTAGCCGTTGTAGTGGTTGATGCCTCCTCGGCGTGCTGGTAGATCTAGCCGACGGTGGTGAGCTGCTCAACGACGTTGCCGCCGGCCATGTCGACCTGGTGCTGGACCGTGCTGGTCTGCGGGTCGGTGGGCTGGCCGTCGCCGATGCTCTGCTCGAYGCTGATCTCCTGCTGCGCGGGCTGCATCGAGCTGCTGGGTTGCATGTTGTACAGCCCCAACGCGTTGTCCTCGCTCAACGACATGGCCTGCGTGCCGTCCGCGAGCGCCTGCTGCTGATCGAGCGGGATGGGAGAACCCGCGAAGCTCATCGGCGCATCCGCGCCAGTGAACGTCGTCGCGGGGAACCCAAAGCCCGCCTGCAGCTCTGCCATCTGCTGCTGTGCTGGATGACCCACGCYGGGGTGAGCTGGCGTTGGCGTCGCCCAGTCGAACGGTGTGGCAGCYGGGGCGCGCGCTGGATCGTTGGTCCAGTCGACGTCGAACATCGGCTGACCGTACGCTGGTTGAACCGGCACCGGCGCCGCGTACATCGGCTGCGCYAGCACTCCTGGAGGCAGGTGCGGCGCGAGCTGCGGCACACCCATCGGGTAGAACGGCATGCCGAACTGGAACGGCGGCTGCGCGTACTGCTGGAACCCAGCGGCCTGCTCGTTGCTGACGGCGTTCGTGACGTCCGTAAGCGGGACAGCTGGCGCAGGCGTCGCATAACCCGGGCCTAGCATTGGAGCTGACGCGAGTCCTGGCACCGGCACGGGCGCGGGCGCTGGAACGATCGTCGTCGGCGGGGCCTGGTTCTGATCCTGCACGGGTCCGCGCTTTGACCGAACGCGACGCCTCTGACCGACTAATCGTCGAGTCAGGATCGAACAGCCAGCTRAGTATGTCGTACTCACCGGCAATGTTGTCGGCCTTGCCGTCGCGTCCCTCGYCGTATGGCTTCGCGCGAGGCGCGCGATCGTTGAAACCGCGACTGGTCGGCCACGCTGGCTGCCGGAACTCTTGCTGTGGAAGTTGGTCGTGCTGCCCACCCCCGCGCTCGAGCAGGCTCTGCACGGCGGCCATCGCGGACGTCGTGACCTTGACGTAGGCGTCGATGCTGACGTGYCCGCCGTCGCGACGCCAGTTACGGTTGTTGCGGTTGGTCTTGTCGTTACGAGACATGAGGTTCGTGAGATCGTTGAAAGACGAAGTAAGAGAAGGCCCGAAGGTGGGGCATTTCTCGTGCGAGTCGGTGCGATTATAAGGAAGAGAGGTGCCTGCGGACCTGTAAATCCCGGTACCTTGTCCCAGTACGGCCATGCCGATTCGGGACACCTGCAAAGGTTCCGACGGTTTGGCGCTCTTCCTGCCGAACGCGCGATCGGGCTCGATGCCCATCGCCTCGCAGTACTCGCGCAACGGCTCAAGATGCGCTACGTCTTCGTATTTTTCGATGGTACACTCTCCTGTGGACCATTGGACCTCAAACTGTGCCTCTTGACCGCTTCCAAAGTGCGTAATTATTTTGTTGACCTGCACATGCGTTGGTCGTTCTCCCAGACCCAAAATCTGATGCCATTGCCTTCCAGGAAAGCGAGAATCATCATTGGGTACGTACTCTCGCAACAACGACGCGTGAAATACTGGATGAAGTCCTCTTTTCAGCATTTCCCTGCTCAATTGCAGCTTGTACGTCGCACCCTTYTCTATCGTCTGCACGATCTTGAAAGGCCCAATATACTTAGGCGTYAATTTCCTTGCGTGCGACTTCGGCAACTTCATGTTCTTCGTGCTCAGGTAGACCCAGTCTCCTGTTTCAAACGGTGCGTATTTCCTCTTCTTGTTTGCCTGGGTGGTTTGCTTAACTCGAGCTCCGATAATTGCATCATGAGCGTCGAGTATCGCTTCCCGCATTCTTTCGGCGAACTTTTGCACCCCAGGGAACTCGCTCTGCTTGTGCCAGAGCACTGACCTCGGATTCTGGCCGTAATTTAAGAAGAACGGTGTGTAGCCTGTAGTTGCCGATCGTGCACTATTCATGGCAAATTCGATCGCCGGTAATTTCTGAACCCAGTCCCGCTGCGATTCAGAAACACACTGACGAATCATTTGCCCTAGTGTACGATTTGCTCGTTCCGTCGCGCCATCTGTCTGCGGATGGTACGCTGACGACATGCGCAACTTCACACCGGTGAGTTCGTGCAGTTTTTGCCAGAATGCGCTCGTAAATAGCGTATCCCGATCGCTCACAATCGCCTCAGGCATCCCATGTAGCTTGTAGATATTATTAAAGAAAGTCTCAGCGATTTGGTGAGCCTTGTCCGTCGTTTTCACTGGTATGAGATGCACCATCGCGCTGAGATGATCTATCACCACACAGATTCGGTCGAACCTCCCATTTTGGCCCTTCGACTGCGGCAGAGGACCGACGAAGTCAATTCCTACAACCTGCCACGGCCGACGCGGCACTGGCAGCGTCTTCAGCAGGCCATATGGCTTCTGCGTGTTGTCCTTCGTCGTTCGGCATATCGGACACGTTTCAACGTAAGCTTTGATATCTTTTATCATCTCTTTCCACCACACCTGATCGCGCATATACGCCAGGGTCTTGTGGGCGCCCAGATGCGCCAATATCGAATGCGCTTGTTCGATCATGGCCTCGCGCAGTTTCCTACCTCGGACAACTATGTTCGGTACGCATAAGAGATCCTCATTTCCGCTTGTCATGAAGATGATTCGCTTATCTCCAGATCCTTCCACTCGGAAGTTCCTGTAGTGCTCGGGATGCTGCAAGATCTCCAAAAAGAATTTGTCTTCGGCGTATCTCCCGGCTATGTCATGCGGCAACGACAGGCCAGGGTTCGTGTCCATCACGATCCCGGTGAGTCCGCGTCTCACTCCATCTGTCTGCTGCTCATTCAAACTCGATTCTTCACCGCGCAGACCTGCTCGACCACCCTCCTTTGACTGGCCCTTCTCATGGCGCTCAGACCCATGCGCAACATGCTGTGGCGCGGGATCTGATGCGAACTCTTTCAGAGTTTCGCCCATGTCGGATTTGGACTCATCGAAGGTAAGCTCATCATGTCCACTGCTAACATGAGATCTCTTATTCCTCGTTGTACTCGAATCTCGTCTCGACCGTGGTACCTTACCAGCAAGTCGTCTAGAACGTCGAGGTACGCTCTCGTCCGTTGAACTCCCATCGGTCTCCGATTCATCCACAGATTCGGTTTCCGAGCTGGACTGCGGCATCTCCTGCCTTACTCTGCGCAGCCTAATCTCCTTGATAGGCGGTGCTTTCTCACCGCGCAGGCGTGCCGAACGCCGCGGCGGTAAGTCACCCTCATTGTCCGAGTCTGAATCCGTCTCACGCCCTCCAGCTAATGCACTTGGCAGCACGACTGTCCTACCAACAAAAACGGGGGCTGAGATCGATTTGCCCTCGATCTCGTCAATCTCAGAATCGTCAGAGTGATCCTATACGTATTCACTCTGCGCGCGCACTATACCCGGTTGCTCATCGCTGTATAACCGCGATAACCCGTCCGCTAACACGTTATCCTTCCCAGGTATATATGTTATCTCGTAATCAAACTCGCTGAGCAGATGTAACCAGCGCGCTTGCCGCGCGCTCAAATCCTTCTGCGTCATAAAATGTTGCAAGGTGCGATGATCTGTGCAAATGCGAAAGCGCGCGCCATGTAGTAAGCCTCTGAAGCGTTTCAGCGACTCTACTATGGCTAGCAATTCACGCTCATGCACAGGATAGTTCTGCTGCGCGCTATTGAACTTTCCCGACCAAAATGTGATTGTTCGCGCTGTGGCCACATCCTCACCCTGTGAGATGTATCCACTCGCTCCCGTCAAAGAGGCGTCTGTTATCAAGTTTATAGGCCCACTCTTCAGCGAGTAATCGATCGCATGACGGCGTTTCTCCCGGTGAGCATGAACAATCTCCTTGATCTGCTCAAATGCGCGCTGCTCTGTGAATCCCCACCTCCAGGTCTTCGTAGATCCGACCAAGCGAGTGAGAACTCCCATCGGGATTCTGATTCCCTTGCAATCCGATGCTAGAAAGCCTACCGCACCGAGAAAGCTCATGAGAAGCCCCTTGTTTGTCGGTGTCGGCCATGCCGTGACTGTAGTCACCTTTGTAGGATCCATTTTGATTCCCTCCGAATCAATTACATGTCCCAGTATGCTCAGCTCTTCTGCAAATAACTGCATCTTGTCCGGATTCAAGTAAAACTTCTCCCGGCGGAGAACATCCAGAATGAGTCTGAGATGCTTCAAATGGTCTTCCGCCGTATCTGAGTACACAATGATATCGTCAAGGTATACATCCATAAACACACCAATGTAAGGTGCGAAGATATGATTCATAAGCGTYTGATACGTCGCAGGACCGTTGCAGTCCCCAATCTGAAGTACCTGACTGACCATCGTGCCGTCCGGCGTATTGAATAACGTCCGCGGTACGTGCTCTGGCACTATACGTATTTGCTCATAGGCGTCTTTGCCGTCAATGAGACTTCGATAGGGCTTTCTCACGACGTTCCGTAGGATHGCCTCAATGTCCGGCAARGGCGCBGCGACCTTCTTGGTATTGGCATTCCTCGCTCGACAGTCTATCACTGTCCGGATCTTCATTACCCCATCTTTGCTCTTTGGCTTGGGGATAATGAGCATCGGAGAGCAATTCCCGCCAGCCGCCAGCTGCCAACGACCGTTCTCAAGGTACGCCATTTTCTTCTCATTCCACTGCGCTCGCATCGCGTCCGGACACCGGGATGCTCGATAAGGATACACCTTATTCTCATCTATCAACGGAATTTCGTGGTTTATTGCTCTCAATGGCGGTAACGGCTCTTTGACCGCAGTCTTGAACAGATCTGAAGCTTCTTGAAACACCTTCTCACGAAGGTCCTCAATTCTCCGGCTTTGTACTTCAGCTCTGGCCGAACTGAGTACAACCATTCCGGGACCCTTGAGTTCCTTTGCGTCATTTGAACCGACGTACACGCGCGTCGGATTCAATCCGATCAGCACCTCATGTTCCCACATGAACTTAGTACCGAGAATGAGGTCATATGTATCTACATTAGCTACCTCAAAGACACGCTCCTCGTCAATATCCTGGTATTGGAAACGAGCAGAGGTTTCAACGTTGACCTTTGAACGCGATCCTGTTATTGCCAACTGTAACGTCAATGGCTCTTCTTTCTCACGAAGTTTKAGCCTTAGCTGATCAGCCAGTGTCGTACTTATAAAGTCGGTCAATGACCCCGAATCAATTAAAGCACGCGCGGAATGACCATTGATCAACACATTAACAATCACAGGCATAGGAAAGACGTTACGGTCGTTACGGATACGCATACCACCTCTCGTTACTGCATTCGTTGTCTCTGTGCCCGGTTTAAGCTTCCTGGCAAGCTTCTCCGCCTTCGACGGCCTGGAGGACGTCACCCTCGACGGCTTGGACGGTGCCACTCGGGACAGTCCAACCATCGTTGGAGTCGACGTCGGCGCGCGTACTGCGGACGTCCTGCTCGTCGTCGCTCTCGCACTCAGACACCGACGTCCACCTGTCATAGACGGTGACGAACTCGATATCGCCTCCGCCGTCGCGCGGGAAGGCGATACCAGTCGCCTTTGCTCTAAACACGCGTCAGCGCTCCGCGCGCGACGTACATCAACGGCAAACTCACGTGAAGTTGTGGCGTCTGCCGACCTTGAGCGGTTGACTCGTGAGGATGCTATGGTAATGGACCTCCATGTCGTCATGCGTGAATGGCTCGACCTTGACGCCGAGCGGCCKCGGCGGGTAGTAGTAGTCGTTGGCCGCATTGCTGCGTCCCTCGTCGAGCGCCCTCGCCCAGTTGCCGTCGAGTCTGGCGAATTCCGCGAGCCACTGCGGATGGATCCGCAACTTGACGAGCTCGCGGGCGACAGGCCACCAGGGAACGGGACGATCGGGGTCGGCCCAGCGATTGAAGTTGCCGACTGGCCACCAGGCGGCGACCTCGCGCCCTCCAGGCACRCGCAGCATGTGCCACTCGTGTGCAGAGAATGCGTCGGGATCGCTCTGCTCGGGTTCCGGTTCGATGAGCGCGGCCTACCAAGGATATCGTCAAGTCGCGCTCTGCGGAATATCGCATTGCAATGCGGACATACCAGGTGCGCGTTGCCCTTCAGATACTCCTCAGCTCTCACGAGATCCCGCACGTAGACGCCCTCGGTGAGCTCGCGGCGATTGACCACGAAACTGACRTCGGCGACCAGGTCGAGCACCCAGTACCTGCGGCCGTTGCTCTGTACGACCCAGCGCTCGTCCGGGTCCAGACCCGCGGCAAGCGCGTCTTCCCAATTGTTGACAAGGTGAAACTCACCGTTGATGAGCGTACGGTCACGGTCCAGTCGAATCGCGCCTTCGAGCCATGGCAGGCGCGGTACCGTAGCTTGCACCAACACATCGCCGTCCTCCTTAGTCAAGAAGAAGTTATCGTAGACCAGAGCGCGGACATCAACGCCGAATTCGCGAAGGTCAAACTGCGGGATGCAGTAAGTCGCCTTGGTTAGGAGGTCCTCGACGCGCCATGTGCCCTGCACTGGCTGCGGCGCCTTCCCTTCTCCAGGCCCGTCGACTCTGAAACGCATGTATTCAGGCAAGCCCTTCTGGCGAGCCGTTTCTGCGCTGTGGAACCGCACAAAGCAGTCGCGGATCTTCTCCTTGATGACGTGAGGTTCAGCGAGCTTGTAGTCGACGTCCGAGACGACGAATTCGGGTTCGGCGTTAACCGGAGACATTGCAGCAAGTCGGACAGATGAGAGTCGGACAGACCCAGCGGGGACGAAGGGCTGCTTTGCACGCCCTCCCTTCCTTTTATCTGTCCTCTGAGATTCTCTATCCCGATTTGGAGCTGTGCTCGAAATCCGCGGACCTTTAGGTTTTGCCTCCCGCAACTTGTAGCAATTATTTGCATCGTGACCCGTCTCATGACAATGGAAACACAAATTTTTCGCTCTATGCTCGTCACGTTGAGCCCTCGTGAGTTTCGCTCCAATTGGAATCGCTGAAGCCACGCTCACTGGCTTCGTTTTTGCTGGTTTTGCAGCAGCGGCTTGTGCTGCTCCTGCGCTTAAACCAGAGGTATTCCCCATGCTCGATGCATTTTTCACCGTTTCACTGCGAGCCTGCGAGCTCCTAGTCATCCAATTTCGCCTCGGAAATCGCCTCGGACGCTGCGTTGCATAACGCTCGGTCCGTTCCTTTTGTATTTCTTTGACACGCTCCTGCTCGCGCTTCTCAGCGCGGTCTGCGTAATCTATGAGTGTTTCTAGCGTGTCCCATTCCACAGAACGGCGTTTTTCGCGCCAGAACATGCGGATGTACGAATCAACACCATTCCAAAATATATTCTTGATCTCCCATGCCGAAACTTCGGGGAACCGCATCTGCAAATTCTCCAAGTCTTGTGCAAATTCCTTCACTGAGCGGCCAAACTGCTTTGATTTCATTAACTTATCACGCAGGTTCGCGCGAAAATCGCTGGGGAAGCAGTGCTCAAAAAGCGCCATGTATATCTGATTCACATCCCACCGATCAGGATGTCTCGACACAAATCGCATGTACCATTTTAGCGCCTTGCCCTTTAACGTATACATTGTCATTTGCGTCGCCTGTAATCCTTGTATTTGTTTGAGACTTCGCCAAAAGTCCCATTTCGCGATATATGCATCGAACAAATCTAAATCAATTTCTCCACTATACGTAGGCACCTCTAGCTTGATATCACGCCAAGGATCATTATGACCAGCTCCATTGCCAGGTGCAGGAGGCGCAGGACCAGCAGGAGGAGGTACAGGGGGCCCACCCGCGCCTCCGCCGGGTCCGCCGCCCGCTCCTCCGCCGCCACCGCCGCCACCGTGTCCATTTCCTCCGCCGCCAGACCCGCCTCCAAACGGTCCTCCACCTCCCCCAGCACCTCCTCCGCCATGAGACGAAGAAGGCGGACTGGACGGACGGCGTGACCCGCTGGGACGTTGATCGCGTGGCGATGCTGCGCCTCCTCTCGGGGGGTGTTCTGGCGGTGGACCTCCGTCACCTCCTCCACCTCCACCGATCTCAAGCCGGAGAGATGGCGGTCGTGGGGGTACCGACGCTGCGGAACGACGGTTAAACTCAGTAAAAGGATTTCTGCCGGGTGCGTACTCGTTCTTCGGCGAGTTGCCACCGTCGGAACTGCTCACGCTCCCTGTGCGCGATCTTCCTGCATGGATTTTATCAGCAAAYAGGCTTCCGGGCGGCGGCATCGAACGGAACCTTGCACTCGGTGCGCGCGGTTTGATAACGCGCGGATGCGGCTCATAGCCGCCAGGTAACACAGTCGGTTCCCGGTCAAAAGGTGTCGGGAACGCGCGCGGCGGCCCGAACAGAGGAAACCCGGATGCGGGCATAGATGAAGCACGCCCTCCAGCTCCCATCATGGCCGGYGAAGCCTGCTCAGGCTTCACCGGGCTCGGAGATGGCTGAGGAACGCCGCGTTCAGCGGGATCGACGCCTTTGCCCTTGTCTTCTGGGCCTCGTTGAGCAGAAGAACCTGCCGCGGGCTTTCGCGACGCACTGGGCTTCGTTTCTGTTCGTGTTTCTGTGACAGTGGCAGAATGCACAGTCAGTCCGGTGCGTGCGATCACTTCGGGAGTCGATACACGCTCACCACGGTAATCTTGCCAGTGTCCGTTGTAATAAACTAATATCTGTCGACCAGCTGTGCTGATCGACGACGGGGTTGGAGGTGGCGAGGCGACAAAAGTATCGTCCTCGTCCGAACTGTAACCTGCAGAATAACCGTCAGATTCTACCTCTGACATCGTAGCGTCAGAGGGTTCCTCGGGGCTCTCATAGCCGCGGAACTCAGCGGCAAACTCGCCGCTCACGGGCGTTATTTGGGGCAACACGGGCGGATGCCTGTCTACCGGTGTACGTGGAGGTGAGAAGATCTCATCCTCGCCATCCTGTTCTTCAGGAACGTTGTATAACTGCAGCACACTAAATCTATTAGCAGTATTAGCAGCTGACTCTGGAGGCCGCGGGCTATCTACACGTGCACGCGCGACGCGCGCGGGCGTCGTCCATTCGGAGCCGTCCAACCGAGCGTCCGCCAACGACTGCTCGGTGTACCAGCCCTCCTCATCGGGCTGCATCACCGGCACTTGGTCTCGCTGCGTAGGAATATCAGCGTATGACGCATAACCGCCGTCTGACTCATCGTCATGGATGGATTCCTCGCGAACGCTGCGGCCAGCATCAGTATACGTTATCTGCGTCGACGGCGAGGAGTCGGACTCAACTCGAGCCGCCTCGAGGGAGCCAGGCTCAACCTCAGTAACCACAGGGGAGCGCGGCTCTACCCTTGCATCGAGCGAGGAGTCTAACTCGACTCGCGTTTCTGACGCCTCAGCGGTGGAGCGCAGCTCAACACCAGATACATGCTCACCTTCCCTATTCACGCCCTCCAGATCGTTATCGGACACCGCGGGCGACCGAAACGTGGGTGGAGCCGAGGCAGTCCGGGGCAAGAAACGCCCGCTCTGATCTCGGGGTTGGAGAGCGGCTCGGGCTCTGCGGATGGAACGGCCGCGCGGTCGATGAACGCTTCTGCGCTGCCGTTGCGTGATGAAGTCTTCGTCATTCATGCTGTCATATCCGTCGTCGTGAGCTGTCGAATCGTCAGATGCGGATGGCGGCAGCGGAACGCCTGCCGCATCCATATCAAACTCGGCCATTTGCAACTGGTCGAGCGGGGTAGTAGTATCACCGAAGGCCGGATGCGCGCCAGAATCGCCAGCGTTCGTCGTTCCGTGCATGTCGTGGACGGGCGGTTGAACGCCAACGGGCGCGTCTGGCGTCGGTGTAAGAGGGAGAGAGATGTTGTCGGAGTTAGCCATGTCGTCCGGAGGTTGATCAGGCCTCGGGCTAATGGTTAGTGTAATTCAGAGAAATTGTAAAGACAGATCGGAAGAGCGTCGTGTATCAGGCCTCGGGCTAATGGTTAGTGTAATTCAGAGAAATTGTAAAGACACTCAAAAAATGTAAGGGTTAGCTTATCTAAGCCCTTGCGGAAAAGATTCAAGTCTCAAGAGCGTTGCGCGCTCGGGTCGTGAGTGGCAACGTGATTCTCTGTAGAAAAGAACCTGGGCGGACTCTGCTCGCAGAGCCCGCCTTATATACAGTACCGGGATACATCAAGTCATACATGAGTAACCGGTACCGAAACGTAGCCTGACCAAAGTCCAAGGCGAACAAAAAGAACAGCAAACCCGGCGGGAGGCCCTTGGCCTCCCGCGCCTATCTCCGTCCGCGAGGGAAGCGGTGCGCGGCCTCTGCACCACGCGCTCCGCGTCCGTGAGCGTTGTCGTCGGCGAGGAGACCCGAGCGCCGGCACCGCGGCCGTCGCGAGGGCCTCCGAGCCCGCGTTCTTGCATATCGACCGCGGCGGTGAACGATCGCACATTGTACAGGGCGGGGCAGTGAGGCGGCAGTTCAAAGCCGACGAGACTAAGCGATGTCAGGCGTGGCGCGACGCCAGCGAAGAGGTCTTCGGGTATGCGAGCGTCTGTGACGCCCGAGAACGTCAGCGAAGTCAAGATGGGAGCCGGAATAGTGAAAGCGTCGTCCAGAAGTTCCCAGCATCCCAGATATAGTCGTATGTGCAGACACCGCATGTGGTATAGATGGTTCCTGAGGCAATGCACGAATTGCGGAACCAGGGGTTCGTCAGGACAGTGCACGTGCAAATTAATCGGTTGGTCCTTCGAGCGCGGTAGCAAGTCTTGGAGCATGTCAACGTCGAGATCATGATAATCCGAGAAATCAAGGTGCTTCCATAGAACGGAATCATTGTGTGCAGCTGCGCGCCAGAACAAACAGACCGTTGACGCGCGGACACAGTCGAAAAGGCCCAGATGCTCGAAGATAGCGCTCAGAAGTTCCGGCGCGAGCGTCGCCCACGAAGGCCTGGCACTGTTGGTGTCGTTAGCGGAGTTCACGGGGCACAGCGACGTACGCAGTAGCCAGTGTGGTGTTCATGAGCCAAGGTTGCGGCGGATCTTGCCGGCAACAAAGAAAAATATTACCGACCATTACAAATTCTGCAAGAAAGTAGAAAAACAACAACGTTCTCCAAAGGGTACAGTCAGTATCATATCTCATGTACATTGATACTATCTTCCTCGTTTTCCTTCCCCCACGGCGGAAGCGGCCCTCGATAACGCCACCGCGCTCCGATAACCCACCAGACAGCAGTCACCAGCAGTATCCCGGGCAATATGACGCAGTTATAGTTCATAAGGTCTGGTGCAACCGGAAGCGAGAATGGAAAGCAGAACAGGACGTTGAAGAAGACGATGAGAGCGATCGCGAGCCAATGGATGCAAGGACCAAGCCTCGGACCCATGTTAAAAGGACCCTTTGGCACGTGGCGGCTCCGTGTGAGCGCGTTGGGTAATATAAAGAGCAAGAAGGACGACGTGGTGAGGATGATGTAGGACCTTCGGTCAATATTCAGTTTTGACAGCGGCTGACAGTTCCACTCGTCAACTCACGCCGCAAAGTCGTTGAAAGCCACCTGACTGCCCAGTGTCATTGTTCCGAAGGCTGTAGTAAGTGCGGCTGCGTATTGAGAGAATTTAGTATCAACATAAGCTCTGCATGGAAGACAGACTTACCGCTTGCAACTGTCGCAACGACCGGACATCCCAGCCGTTCATTGACACTGGAAAGAGCGTGGGAACACACCGTCGCATCATCTCTTGCGAGTGTCCACAGGTTTCGGCCAGTGACTATGAGCCCGCCAATCGCCGCAAATGCGAAGCTAACGAGGATAATGAACAACAGGCCAAACGTGCCGGGGCGCGAGTTTGTAGCCTGTGCGTAGATCGCGGCCAACGGGAACGCGCCGGGCGAATTGACGACGGCATCGAGGTCTGTGATTGCGTACATCAATGCGATTGCGTAGCCGAATGACGCTGAATTTCGCTGAGTCTCCGACTGTGGAAGTTGGGCGTCCTTACTGATGCATCCTAGTGCCAGTTGGGCGAATATTGCTCTGGGGAGGTCTCTCCTCGGATGCGGAAGCTCCTCCGCCATCTGAAAGCTATTAGAAACGCATTCAACAAAATCTCCACTCAGCACGAACGTGAGTGATACCATCGGGTGTTCCGATTACAAATGAGCCGCTGTGGGATGCGGTAAGTGAATGATGTTCAACACAACTAGCATGGCGTCCCGCACTTTAGAACGCCTATAAGAAAGGCAACTCCGTTTGACCATCCAGTCACATTCTCGAAATCGTGCCAGACGAACGCGTGAGACGCGTGCCGCTCAGGGAGCGCCACCAGCGCCACAATCGAGATGGGACAGCCGAGACAGACGAGCCAGAGGCCAGCCTTCTGTACGAGCGGCATGACCCTGTTTCCAAACACGACGCACGCGCAGGTGAGCCAGACGAGGAGGACGAAGGTGACGTAGAAATGCCAGGGTCGCTGAACGAAGTCGGGGTGGTACAGCGTGTACATCTGGACGATGATGTTGGCGGGGATGAACATGATGGAGGCCCAGCCGATAAGCCAACCCCAGAACCCGAGATGACCAGCGAAAAAGCCGACTACTCGGCCGTAGCGCGGTCCAGGGGTGATGCTGGCCCAGTGGTAGACTGCGGGGCGTCATTTGCTTTTTCTGCAAGGTAGCTGCGTAGCTCACTTACCGCCTCCAGAGGAAGGTATAGCGCTAGCCATCTCCGCGAGACAGAGGCCAAGAATGCCATAAAACGCGCAAGCAACGAGGAATTCGTAGAGCAAGCCAGGAGGTCCGCCGTTGGCGATGGATACGACGACCGAGCCTCCCAGTACGACCCATGCGTTATCTATCACGAGCGCCGCGGCACAGCTATCGAGAAGACCGTACTGGCGCGGGAGCTGGTCACGATGTCCGGATGCATTGAGTACCTCGTGCTCGGGAGCTGGGGCGCACTCGACGACGATGGGCTGCTCGTACTTCTCGATATCGGTGGGGGTGGTATGAGTGGTCATGGTGGATAACAGAAGAACAGGCGTAGACCCGTCGAATGTTATCGCTGCTTGCCACTGCACATCGGACGCTGACGCGTGCATAGAAGGCTTCATGCGGTTGTAGTCCGCTCCGGCGCTGCGCAGAGCGCGCCGCCGGAGAACACAAATAAGGCATACCTTGCGCGCTGAAGGCGCGGTTGGTTGAACGACAGGAACCGGATTTTCTCACAGCGCACAGACCAAGTAACCTTCAAGCGCAAGTTGCGGATTTTGCCGGGCAACAGTCTTCAGCTTCTCGTGGGCATGCTGCGATCGTATGAATTACGGGGGACATTTTCGAGATTTTTTTGCCACGCTACCGTCTTGATATCTCAATCAAAATTGGCAGACCATGGTGGGATAAAAGCGCTTCTTCCATTTCTTCTGAGCCCTCATATCTCGTGTATAACTTTAGTAGCATCCTCCCTATCCCAAGGCGCAAGCGGCCCACGATACCTCCTCCTCGCGCCACACATCCACCAGCCGGCGGTAACTATGAGTATTCCCGGCAGAATGACGCAGTTGTAGTTCATCAACCCCGGCGTGACAGGCAGCGCGAATGGCAGACAGAAGATCACGTTGAAGAATATGATGAGAACCACCGCGAGCCAGTGAATGACGGGGCCCAGCCGCGGGCCCATGTTGAACAGCCCTTTTGGCACGTAGCGCCCGTGCGTGAGCGCGTTTGGGAGGATGAACAGCAGGAAGGACGTCGTCGTGAGGATTATGAACGACCTGGATCATGCGTAAGTGCCATGGCAGTAATGATGGTATAGCATTTCTCTGAATGACATACCCCGCTAAGTCGTTGAACGCGACGCGGCTCCCGAGCGTGATCGTGCCGAAAAGAGTTGCAAATACGGCTTTCGCGTGCTGTCAGTGCACTACCATGGAACACGCAGTATACTCACCGTTAGTCACTGTGGCAGCTATAGGACACCCGAGTCTGTCGTTGACAGTCGCCAGGGTCGCAGCGAACGGCACTGCATCTTCGCGCGCGAGCGCCCAGAGGTTGCGGCTAATGCTTATCACGTTACCGGTGACGCAGAACGCCGTGCTAATGAGCACGATAAACAACAAGCCAAACGTCCCTGCTTGCGACCTGGTCGCCTGTGCGTAGATCGCCGCGAGTGGAAATGCCCCGGGCGAATTGACCACGGCGTCCAGATCGGTGATGGCGTACATTAACGCGATGGCATAACACAACGATGCTGGATTTTTGTGTCAGTTTCTCGCAGCGAAGGCAGAATGTGCGCAATGCTTACTTATACTTCCAAGTAATAATTGCGCGAAGATGGCCTTGGGAAGATCTTTACGCGGGTGAGGAAGCTCCTCGGCGATCTAGAAAGATCGTTAATTGCGTTCGCTGTGAGCACTTCAATGAGGACGAACGTGTGTGATACTATCCGGTGTGCCTATAACGTACGCACCGCTGGAGACTGTCAGCAACGTGTCAATTGCTCGGCAGAGCTGACAAACTTCAGCACACCGGCGAGAAACGCAACGCCGTTCGGCCAGCCAGTGACATTTTCAAAGTCTCTCCAAACGAAGGAATGTGAAGCATGGCGATCTGGACGCGCCACAAGGACAATGATGGAAACTGGGCATCCGATGCAGACGATCCACAAGCCGACCTTCTGCGCAAGAGGCATGAACCGGTTTCCAAAAACTGTGGCTGCAGATGAAAGCCAGACGACCAGCAAAAACGTAACGTAGAAGTGCCATGGCTGCTGCACATAATCGGGGTGATAAAGCGCGTACATCTGGACGATGATGTTGGCGGGTATGAAGCTGATGGACGTCCAGCCGATTAGCCAGCCCCAGAATCCCAGGTGACCTGCGCAGAACCCAATGAACCGCCCGTAACGCGGTCCAGGAGTGACGCTGGCCCAGTGGTAGACTGAAATAGTTCAAGTGAGCTGTAAAGCAGTTGCGTAGGGCGCGTACCGCCTCCAGAAGCAGGTATGGCGCTAGCCATCTCCGCGATGCAAAGACCGAGAATCGTATAGAATCCGCAAGCCACCAGAAATTCGTACAGCAGCCCAGGCGGACCGCCATTGGCGATGGACACAACGACCGAGCCGCCAAGCCCCACCCACGCGTTGTCAATTACGAGCGCAGTGGCGCAGATATCCAGCAGGCGGTACTGGCGCGGTAGTTGGTCGCAGTGCCCAGAAGCGTTGACTATTGGCACTGGTGCGACCGCGACGACGCCTGGCTGCTCGTCCTTCTCGAGATCGGATGATCTGGACATGGGCTATGTCAAGAAGTGATCCTGGGCACGTGGATGCTATTATGCCTGGCAGCATCTGCGTGAGTAGATGCGGGTGTAGTACGCGCCGGTGGGGCACCGCGCCCGCCGTCGGGTGCCCGAAGCTATAGGAGCCGCGCGCGCTGACGATGAATAAACCGACTAAGGCCCTGATCGCTGGAAGCCACGAAAGGCGGGATAGCGGTGCAAACTTTGCAAGCACCATGCCACAGCAGCTACAGAAGGCGCCGCAGTTGGTGGTTCTGTTGTTCTATGAGCGCGCCTGGAAGCCCTCGGCGCCACTGGTCCAGTTGGGCTACTGTGGTAAAGTTTTCGAAGCGATGAGTACCAGTGCTTCGAAGTTTCAACATGGCCGTTCGGGACAAGGGTCGGCACGGCTTTCTCCGCATAGGATCTGCAACTGGAAAGTCAAACCGAGTCAAAGAGATTGAAATATACCTAAGACAACATGTATGATACAAGGTCTGCAAATTTGGTATTGCAAAAAAAAATAAGCCGGCATTTCTGTAGCAACAACGAACGTTTTCCCGCACTTCTCCGAGCATCGCCTTACACCAAGTGAGAAGCGCGCCGCTTTGCAACATCGTATCGCGCAAATGTGAGAAGTACAGCGCTCGAGAACATGAGCACCTGCAACGTAATCATGATCAATCATGCCGCGAGAGGCGCAGAAATCAGCTCACAGCAGAGAACACAATCGGCCGCCACCACTTATACGTGAGCGGATTATCACCCAGCAACCATCCATCGATCGGCGAGCCCAGCAGACCCGAAAGGCCCATGAACAAGAACACGATACCCGTGCGCATGCCGATCTCGTGCACGCTCCTGCTGAGCGTGGGTACGACGGCACCGACAAGCGAGAGTAGCGCGCCAGAAAAGAAGCCGTAGAAGATGGCGATGAGGACGACGGCGGCTACGCTGTGGACTTTGATGCCCAGCATCCCGACGATGACGCAGCCGCAGGCGCCCGCGACGAGGATCGTCACGTTCAGGATGCCGAAGCGGTCCGCAGCGAAGTTGGGGAGGAGACGGCCGGGGATGGAGAATGCGTTGAGGATGGTCAACTGCGTCGGTCGCGTCAGCGTCTCTGAACGGATTTGCACTGTTTGGACTCACAGTGTAGAAAGACAGGTTGGAGTCCACCGCATGGACAGTCGAGTCGATCTGGATGTAAAATATGGGAAAGTAGATCGCGAATGACAGGAGACTAAGACTGCAGTCCTCAGGTAGTCAGCAACTACATTTCCATACGGATTAAATATCGAGAGACGAACGCAATGAGCCCAACGACATAATCCCGATCCCTAAAGAAATGCACGGGGTTAGGCAGCGGAACCTGCACGGCGCGTTTCTTGCGCGGCGGGACGTCCGTGCGCATCAGGGCGTTCCCAGCAATCATCGCGACGGCGACGATGCACGCCGCGACGCGCACGGCGTTCGCAAAGCCGAGCGACGTCGGGCGGAAGAGGTTGTTGAGCATGATGGGGAACACGATGCCGCCGACGGACGAGCCTGTGAACGCGATGCCCACCGCGAGCGCGCGCCGGCGGAGGAAGTGGTGCGAGAGCACGCTCATCGTCGGCTGTTGGATATTTGCTTTAGAATCGACGTGTTTACTGCAGTGGCTAGGCTAGAGCACTTCATACCAAAAATACCAAACCAAGACCCAGACCGCATGTTACACCTTGGCTGAGGAAGACCTACGTGCGGTGAGATGCGAGTCTACCAGCTGGACTTTGCTGTTACTGACCTGATAGTAATGCGCAGGGTTTGCGAGCGACAACATGAAGAGTCCGAAGACGTATATTATTGAACCTGATATCATGAGGTGACTGGAAGGTACACATTGTAAGCATCGTCAACAGTGCAGACTACCTGTAAATCAACTCACTGAAAATATCCTTCATCAAACGCTTTTCCCACGACGAGACCCATCGTAAACATCAGGCAGAGCTGGAGCGAGCCTATCCACGCGATATCGGACGCCTTCTTTCCAAAATTGAGCACATAATAATCTGCACGCGAGGCCATGAGCGACTGGGACCGCGCTGGGCGAGTTGTGCCAGAGTCGACACGCACCTTCGAAGATCCCAAAAGCAGACACGAGTCCGAAGGTGCCGAACATGACGAGCCATCTGCAGTGTCCATATCAGTTTTAAGTTCATTCTTTTCCGGGATCGGCAGAGGTACGTACCCTCCGAGCACCGTCAGCCACGCCTTGCGCCCGCCGTCCGCAAAAACATGGTTGCCGTAGGGACTGAGCTGCGTCGCCTTCTCTGGGTCGCCCTTCGCGTCTGGCGGGTACGCATTGGAATTGCCCCCAGAAACGGGCTCGGTGTGGACGTCGTCTTCATCGGCGGACTTGAGGTTGGCGGGCGGCACGAGTTCGCCTGACGCCGTGCGCGAGGAGCGCGCGGTACCCGCCTTGTCGTCGTGCATTGTCTGCAGAGGTGCGGACTCTAGAAAAAGCGTAGTCCCTGGCGGACTGAGTAGAAGTCAGAGACGAGAGGCAGTTGCAGCGGCGCGGTGCAGATGGGGAAGGTCGGCGTTTATAGGACTCTACTCACCACCATTTACTGCCTGTAAAGCGCAAACATCAGGCTTCTCAGACGCCGCATACCCGCAAAAGGCGCTGAATAAGCGCTCCCTGCGCCGCCACGAGAAGCGGGAAGCCAGTGAGGAGATAGTAACTCAGGTTGGGTTCGGTACGAAGCAAATAGAACGCCGAAACAAGCGCTGCCCGTCCAAGCTCGCCTGGAGTGGAAGGGTGCATGCACGGGTTGCGCGTGGCTCGGCGGAGGTGGTCTACAGCAGCCGCTGCAGTGCTGTAGCCCACGAGGACCGACGAGACACGCTCCTAGAATGATGATGCTTCACGGCAGCAGAAGGCGCAGGGAGATAGGCGTGATCAACTGCTTGATTTGGAGGCATGATCTCTTTGCGTAGTTGCGGGCGTGCTCTGCACCTGTCGAACAGGACGGACACCTCTGTCAGATGATGATATCGGGAAGCTAAATCTGTATGCATTCGTCATGTCCATATCGCCAATTTCCAGTCCCAGGGATAGAGTGCGCAAAAGTATGAAAGCATCGCCATGGATAGCTGCCGAAAGGTTAAGCGTGCAGGCAGACTTCGTAGGCGCGCAAGTGCAGCCAAGCAAGTACAGGCCAGAGTAGACGTCCGAGGTAGTCGGGACGCGTACGCAGTTCCTTCCATCTCTGGAGCTGACGAGACGGGGCCTCGGATTTGTGAATAGCGGACTGATCAAGCTTGCGAAACGAAAAAGAGCGAAGAACTAGAGCAGCAGATCATGGTTGCGCCCCCGCGTAGCAGCCTCGAGTTCGGGAATCGTCTATAGCGTATCAAAGGTCGGTATGAGCACGGGCGCAGGGCTGCCCCGCGGAAGAAAAGCGTGAGAAGCCAAGAGAATTGCGGAGATTGAAAATCGATACTTCCGCCGGTTCCGCTCTGCCCCTCCCCGTCACCGACCCTGTGCTGCGTATCACTTGCGACAACAGCGCCTGAACTATTTCTTCCGCCACGCTATCGCATAACTGCTTTACGGATTCCGCTCTCTATTCTCGTATTCTGTCTTGGCGAGCATTGCCATGACATCACCCGCTTTCGTCCTTCGTTGCTCGCTCTCAATCTGGCTATTACACCGCGGCGGGCTCTGCTGAAGTTCCATCGTTCTTCAGACAGTATCTCGCTCAGTCCTTGGCCCAGACAGACCTGTTTCTGGGCTTTACCGCTTCTCCTTCGTCCAAGCGCTCAGGATGTGCTGCGGCCACCGCAACAGTCCGCACACTCATCATATACACGACCTATATTCCCTCCCCTGATCCAATACGACCGCATGCTCATTTGTCACGCTCATCATTGGCCTATCTTGCCGTCCGGGAGTCTCAGCGCTGTATGCGTCGCGAGGAACTGTGCAGTTAACTCACAGCTTTCAATTGCGCTACACTTCCTCGGAGATAAGCAACAAAAGGAATTCTCTATCCAACCGCCTTCCATGTTGTTCTTCGCTCCGCGGCGCAGATAACTCTGAAAAGTGGCTTCTGATTCGTAACCCCGCAGACGCGCGGCTTACCTATCCAACGCTATTGGTCGACGCTACGACACCGATTCCCGCATTTGCTCCCTGTGCTCGTTGGAAGCCTCATCATCATGCTGTGATGCTATGCTGCACTTATTCGCTGTCTCTCTTACCTTTTACCCTCGACAACCTCTCGCAGCCAACACCATATGATTTCTTTCGACTGCGACATTATCCCGAGAAAGCTCATGGTATCCCACCTGACAGGCACAAACGAGTTGGCTTCCGCTGGTCCGCGATTTCAATCTCTACGAAATTGCAAAAGGCTTCACGACTGGCGGGCACTTGAAGTCCTTGCTCCCTCTGCATGGTGTGCAGAGCTATGCAGTAACAGGGAGCGAGCTTTGAGCTTCAATCCACTCTTGCGCCCTCTCTGACAGTGATATGCTGATGTACGACCTCCCGAACCTACTCGACGTCACTGCTGCCATTTTCTGACAGTTCTGTTCGACTCTGCGCCCCACACACGTTGCGCATTGCTACTGGTCAGCGCCGGGTGGCACCTTCCCGCCTTCTCGAGGCCGGCTCGACCTTCTACATTGTGACAGGGTGCTACGCGCGCGCGTCTTTCCCTGGCCCGCGCATGACGCGCACTGATGATTTTGGCACTGATGCGTCTCCTATGACTTCATCCTGGGCTCCATGCGCTTTTGTCGCCCGCCAGCGATTGGTTTATGCATTGTGCCTGGCGTTTTGCGCTCTGCTTGCCTCCCGGTGCCACCCGTCCTCGAGGACCGAGACCGGGATGACATCACTGTGTTTGGGCACCGTGCATGCGTCACCACGGTATCGGATCTGCACGCCATGCGTTGCCATGCGCGTTGCACGCGAATTGCTCCAGCCAGTGCGCTCGCTGGACTCCCTGGTGCCCAAGTCTAGGCTTCATAGCTTCAACAGGGGGCTCGGCATACCATCTTCTCTTGTTATTGCTACATATGAAACTGGCGCGCTTGTGGGACAGGAATACGACGGCAGGGCCGGCGCCGGCGAATCGGCGCTTGAAGATGCAATTGCGCGCCAATTTGGTGGGATGGGTGACGCGATCGAGCTTCGCTCCACGGTGCTGCCGTTTTTGGACTGCCAGAAATCCTAGGATATCCTCGACTCGACGTCTCATGGAGGCTGCAAAGATGCTAGGAGGTCACGGACGACCGCCAGAGGTCCCGGATGGCGCCCGCTGCCGTCTGTGCCGGCGCCGCTTGCCGAAAAGTCCGATGCCGCGAATGCCGTCGATGCCGTCGCCAAGCGTGCGCCTCGCGTCTCTGCTATCTGTGATTCGTTGTGAAGTTTCCGACCAGTTCAGTGGGTGGGACGATGATGGCCGGGGCGGCGTTTAAAACGGTCCGCGGTCTCTCTCGCTTGTCCGTACTCATTCTCCCGTCCGACCCGTCAGTCACGCGACATCATGCAAGTCCTGTACGCCGCGCCCGCAGAGTCTCTGCGCCCAGTCTTCGTGTCCACCTAACGATCCTTTCAGCGCACCAGAATCCAGCATCTTTGGCGCAGAGGACCGATGGGGTGCCCATTCTCCTGATTCGCACGCACTGGGCCTGCCCAACGAGCTGTGGTGCATTATCTGGGAATCCCTCGCTCTCAGCGGCCGGCTTTGCGTCTCCCAGGTCTGCAGCCGCTGGCGCAACACTGCGCTGGCGTCTCCGTGTCTGTGGGCGACGCTCGAGTTCGTCTCGCCCGTCCATCCTCCCGGGTGCTTATGCACCGGGTGCCACCCGCCGCCGTCCGCGGGGAAACCGCCGCCCTCCGCGGCCCCGCACAACGTGGGCCCTGCGCCCGCGGCGGCGCTCAGTCTGACGAGCGTGGCGCTGCTGCGCGCGCTGCTCGGGCGCAGCGCGCACCTCCCGCTGTCGCTGACGCTCGACATCATCTCGGCTCAGGCCGTCGACCTGCGCGCGCTCGGCCTCGCGCTGCAGCCGCACCTCCCGCGCGTGCGCGCGCTGCACATCGTCTCCGCGCACGTGGATGTGCCGGGCCTGCTTCTCGCCTCCTTGGACCGTCTGCCCGTCCTGCGGGTCCTGACGGCAGGTCCCGGTCATCACGCCCCCGCGTACGACGCGAAGGAATACCTCTCCCTCGCACCCCGCCTCGACCTCCCCGTCCTTGAGGAAATGCATCTCACCGGCGGTCTGTCCTGGCCGCGCGAGCCAGGGCCAATCACAATTTCCACCATGCACACACTGGCGTTTGCCCCGCTCCGCGCGGGCAGCATCCTCGCGGCGCTCGCGACCTGCCCGAACCTGCGCACGCTCGAAATCAACGTGCGCGGCATTGAGGCGTGGGACTGCGGGCCCGAACTGCGTGAGGCGCTGGCGCGCGTGCCGGCGGTGCGGGTGTCGGGAATATGGAGCGGCATCGAAGACTTCGTCCTGCGCGCCGTTGGCTACGAGGGTTTGAAGCGCGCCGAGCTCGACTACCGCGGTGGCTGCCCAATGGCGCGTCCTTCGGCGCACCCCTTCCGCGGCCTCACCAGCCCTCTCCGTCTCTCCCTCACTATGCGCGACGACGGCCGCGCAGTGTGCATCGCTGCAGCCGACACAGCGGGACGCTCGCGCGATGTGATATTCGACAAGGCCAAGCTAGGCACGGCGCCCGGCACGTGGTACTACCTCGCCAACTTCGCCGTCGCAGCGGCGACAGTCGACGCCGCGTTGTGGTCGTACTTCGCGAGCAACTCGCTCGCCGTGCGAGCCATTCCCGAGCTCGCTATCACTCTCGCCGACCCCGCCGAGCTGCTCACCGTCGGACTCACGGCCTTCCAGCGCGGCGCCCTGCGCAGGTTGCGCATCGACGCGCCCGGCCAGCGGCTATCCGCCGCGGCGATCGCGTCCCTCCTTCGCTCGCTGGGCACGGAGAGACGCTTGCAGACTCTCAGCCTCGTCAGCGTGGGCGGGATCGACGATCTCAAGATGCTCTCGCGCCTCGTTGATACCATAGAATGTTGATATCCGTCCAACGTTTGCTTGTAAAGTAGTGTCCACCTGTACAACTGCGCGAATTTTTATTACTTGACCCGCCAGGTAGATCCAGCATTACTCTGTGTGAGAGATCTCAACGTACGATTCCGACTCTGTCTGTTCTCGGCTATGTACAATACTCTGGACGTGAAATCAGATTCGAGTGTGTCCACAGGGGTTTGATCTAGTCCGCGATCTCCCAGGAGCCCTCGTCGAAGAACTCCCAGAGCTCGTTGCGTTTCCCTGCGATACCGTGGTGTACGAGTGGCTGCCACGCGCTCCGACGGATCTGAGCTCCATCCGCCCCATCGTCGATGACACTTCCGAAAGAGCTGCGACGGCTGAATCGACCGTATGTATCGTGACCTAGTGTGATGAACTGGACCCTTGCTGGAGCTGGCAACTCTGCTCCCAGACTGTACAATCCGCACAGCAACCGACGCCGGTCGACTGGGCGTAACCTTGCGTCGCGCTTCCAGTTGTAGCCAGCTCCTAGGCGTAGGATGTAGAAGTAGACATGTGGGAGGACGTAGTCGTCATCGCGGGCGATGTCTAGCGCACTGATGGGGTCCACCGACAATGGACCACGTCGATCGGGGTGCAGCGCGTCGCAGACGACGTCCCTACACTCGGTTACGAACATCGACTGCTCGGGAGCTTGCAACCGGCTGGCGAGCTGCAGCAAGAGCTTCGCAACCTTGACGTCCACTTCAAAACCTCGCGTAGTTTGACAAAGCATATTCAGCGCTTCGTCGGCCGCCCAGACAGTGACCTCGCTGGCCTCAAAGCGGTGTGCGACGATGGCAATGCTCAGCAGTCGAGTACACTTCTTGCAGCTAGGAGGTTGGGCAAAGAATCTCTGCGAGGAGCACGGGCTGAAATGAACGTCAGTTTGAGCAATCGTGATCGACGCAATCACGAACTCCGCATGGATGTACCACATGTAATCTTTGAATAGATCGGGATCGATATCGGAACAGTCGATTGTCTCAGCGGGCTGCGAGGTCGGGAGAGATGCCTGGTTATTGATTACGCAATTAGATCATTATCACAATCCTGATATAGGTCTTACCTGGGGCAAGCTGAGCATTGTCTTGAACTGGGCGGAGCGCATCAGACGGCCACTGGGGACCTGGAGGTTGAGTATTAGTCAGGTCCTTTCGTGACGGGTCTGACCATCAGAGCGTCGGCGTCACCTACCCGATAAATATCGTTTCCGACTTTGAGCTGAATGATTTGCTCCTGATAGTCGTTTCTGAGCCGAATGACCTCAATCTGCTCTTCAGTTTCAGAAAGGGTGCCTGTGTCCTCTATGTCCGCCTCTTTGCTCATGATGGTAGAGATGGAGGAACGCTCAAATCGTGTTTGCCTCGAGGCGATCCCTACGCGTCATGGCCCGCGGGCTCAATGAGCGACTTCTGCGTCAACCCCTCTCGCGGTCGAAGCAAAATTTACATAATATCAGACCAGCGCTAGTGCCTGGCCCGTCGAGAGCCACAGCATCACCAAGAAATGCGGCGTCCGTCTGGTTGCACAGGCGACTAGTCAGTGTGCTAGGATATTTTGGCGTACTTCGCCAAATTCTCTGATTTCAGGAACGAGAACTGTAAGAACGTACGATGTTGAAATACACTCTTCCTGACACTCGGTTACAAAGTCGCAGGTCAATCGGACTATCCGGCATGGGATGAATTTCAGTCTGAAATTCTCCACGGGCGGTCATCGAAGTGAGCTGAGAGCTGGTTCCGTTGGCTTGCAATATCGGGGTGAACGAGGGGTTGCCACCCGGAGGCAATCGGGATCATCGGTGAAACGACAGGGTACGCACTAGGAAGTATCACGTAGGGACGACTTGCTACGCTATGGACGCCGTGCGACTGAACCATTGGTGTGGCAAAATGGACTCTCGGAGCAGTCGGCAAATCCGCGCCCAGGCTGTACAAGCCGCACAGCAACCGCCGGCGGTCAATTGGGAGCAGCCGTTCATCGTCCTTCCAGTTGTAACTTCTCCCCTTGCGCAGGATGTAGAAGTAGACATGCGAAAGGACGTAGTCGTCATCACGTGCAATGATCAGTGCGCTGATGGGGTCCTCTGACAACGGACCAGCTCGATCCGGATGCAGCGCGTCGCAGACGACGTCCTTGCAGCCAGTCACGACATCTGACTGCTCCGGTGCCTGTAACCGGCTGGCGAGCTCGAGCAGGAGTTTCGCAACCGTGACGTCCACTTGGAAAGCTCGCGTAGTTTCGCAGAGCATAGTGAGCGTTTCTTTAGATGCCCAACCGGAGACCTCGCTGGCCTGGAAACGATGCGCGACGATGGCAATGCCCAGAAGCCGAGAGCATTTTTCGCAGCTGGGAGGTTGCGCGAAAAATCTTTGAGACGACACTGGGCTGAAACCAACATCAGTCCCTGCAGTCGCCCAGGAAATTGCACGGACTCTGCATGGATGTACCACATATAGTCTTTGAATGTATTTGGATCCAAATCCGAGCAATCTATCGGCTCAACCGGCTGCGAGACGGAGGCGGATGTCTAGAAATCGCTCATGAGATCATATGAATCAAGATAAAGCTGACCACCGACCGACCTGGGGTAGGGTCAACACCTCCTTGAACAGATCAGAGCGCAGCATCAGGCGTCCACTGGAAACCTTGCGATTGACTATTAGCACGAGCCCCTTCTGCCAGCGATGAGTGACATACCCGATAAATCTCATTTCCAACTTTCAGCTGAACCATCTGCTCCTCGTAGCTGCATTGACGAAGGACTTCAATCAGCGCATCGGTGTCCGAAGCGACTGTATCTTCTGCTGGTAAGTCTGCCATTCTGATAGCGACGGGGAAACAACAACCGGTGCAGGACCCGGGCCGCAAACTCAGCTACGGCGGCAATGAGCTCCTTCCGTGAGTTACATCACTTGTCTCCGCTATGCGTGCATTGCGAATTCTCGCAGACGGCGCTAAGCAATGTTCGAACAACGAGCCGCAGCAGGTAAGCAAGTTCCTCGGTTCATCTGTAACGTTTCTTACTGACTGGAGCCGGAAAGAATGACAACGCTGCTGCTACATCGTCTAGGAAGTTCGATTTGTGATCATATCAGCGTGCAGGCACACTATAGGGGTGCCCAGTTGCGCGGACGGATATCGTTGAATTATATACAACGCCGAAACCACGATCAGCAATCCCCGACCACAAAGCAAATCGGGAACAAGACCTAACCACAGATACCACCAACAATGCATGCCGCGCTTTCATAAAAGCCGATGACCAGGGCGCGTATGGCAACGAACGCTCAACACAGATGACGAACGCAGCGGCGAGACCAGGCAGCGCTCACACAGCGCACATGCTACTGCCGTCTTTGCGCCCGAAGAGTCTAACGATGGACACAGAGCCTGAGCCTCAGAGACTAGGCAGCACGCACACCACATGCATTTTTATTCCTTGCCTCGACAACCCTCAGGCGCGGCGACCACCGCAAAAGGATCGCTCGCTGGACGCCATCACCGCACGCATGGTCTCGCGCGACTTCCTGCACGCGCGCCAGCTGCCTAAGCGATGGCGCGGGGTCAAGAGTTCACGCACACGCACGACGGGCATACCACCAGGGGTGTTGGAGATACCGGCGAGGTTGCGAGCATGTCTTGCAATTGCGAGATTGCTGGAGTGTCTGGCGGTGGTCACGTATTTGGTGCGCACTTGGCGGTCGTGCGTTGCTGGCTTCGTGAATGACTCATGCGAATCTGCGATAGAATCTGCAGAGCCAGCAACCACCCTCTGTGCAGAGATCGACTCGCAAACGCGTCAGGTTTGATGATACCGCGGGACAGGGCCAGTGACGCGGGAGGGGCACAGAGCAGCGCAGATTGGAATTATAGACTGTGGATTCAATCACTGTACTTATCAACGAACGGACGCACTTCGATTCAGAGAGCTGTGAATAAAGCGAGCGAAGCGCAGAGCAACACGGAAGTCCACTGCAGCGTCACGAGTCTGGATGCCTGAGAAACGGGAACGAAGAAACCAGGTGCCATGGGAGGGGACGGCGCGACCGTCGGTTCCGCACTTGGCGCAGGCATGACCATAGGACTGCGCGGGGCACTGTCAGACTCCATCTACGACACAGGAAGCCAGAAGGATAACTGCGTACTATGTTTGCATATTTGTCGCACCTCCCGCGCCGGTCATTATGATACCGTCAGATGGCACGGGCGCGGGAGACGGTGCAGAGACTGCCGTCTGCTCGGGCATTTGCGACGTGTAGGTTTTGTCGGGCGTAAACGGGAAGAACGCGATGGGCGACTGGGCCTGCGGCTGCGCCTCGGGGCGAGTTGGCGGCGGCGTGATGCAGGTGAAATCCGCATTCGCTCCCGACGCCGCCTTCGAGGCGAGCTTGATGCTGACTGCCGTGATTGTGTAGAAGCTCTGCAAGATGGACGTCAGACTGCAGAAAGTTGTTCAAGTGGCGGGTGAAACGCACGGCGCCTTGAAACACGGAGGACTCGTAAAATGTCAACTATAAGAACGATGAGCACTCGTGGCGGTTGCGAAGTGCAGAACGACTCACGTTGTAGTTCCCGGCAGGAAGGCATTGTGGAATCTGGAAGTCCAAATGTTTGACTGTAGAACCAGGCTCGCTATCGAGCAGACCAGCATCGTGGGACACTGTAACGTTGATACCAACGTCTGCAGAGACAAAATAGATGTCGAGTGAAACAAAGCGCGAGTTCCCGGCCAAGTCGATCTTGCCATTGCCCGATACCTAAAAGAGGTGCACGCTCAGCAACGGTGGAATGTCAGAGAGCTGTCTAACGCACGTCGATAGCTATTGGCATATTGCCTCCAGCATTGTGTTGACTGAGTTATGTAGCAGCACAGTTAGGCGCGACAGCAGTCTGCGGTGCACGTAGTGGCGCACCTGTTCGGAGCTGGCGCGTCAATGATCGATAGGCCCTGCGTGAATTGCTGCCCATTGATGAGCTGGGCGACCTGGCCGCGTGCAGGCGCGCAGAATGCGAATAATAAGGCGAAGACAACACAGAGCAGACGCCAGCGTCCGCGGTCGAGTACCATGGCCAGCCCTGAGCGCTGAGAACAGAGCAGAGGGGTACGGTGCGGGATTTGAATTGGCGCCGTGCAAGACGCACAAACGCCGAGCGCGCCGAGGGGCGCGTTGACAACCGGTTGTTGCGATCGACAGGAACCGTTCCGGGACCGGGCGATCATTTGTCAGGCACGATACTTCCCTTTGCATCCCAACTTCCATGATACTCACGGTCTTCAACCTTGAGTACTCATGTATCTCACGATGTCAACGAAAGCCTACTATTTTTGCTGGAATTTACGACGGCCCGCGCGGAAAGGGAATATCCAATTTCGAAGCAATGCTCATCCAATTGACCCTGGGCGGATGGTCCTGCGAGCATCGCTCCCATCCGGATGCTCTGCAGAATAAAGGGACAGTTTACTGTCCTCCAAGACCTCGATCACCACTGCTACCAGCATCGGTGCCTTCGACTGGCGAGGTGGGCCCAAAGTCCAACTCCATCCCTGGGACCCACCACACCCCGAAGCTGCGAGCCTCAATCCTGGGAAAGCCCACCCCATCCCCATAGTCTCCCGGCGCAATCCCACTCCCCGCACGCGTCGGGGCCGGCTCCCACCACACGAGCCTGACGCGCCCGCGCATTTCAAATGCACCCGCCTTCCATTCGTCCGTGCCGACTTCCTCAGGCTTGTCTGCGGGGCCCGCGGGAAGGGGCGGAAGGGCGAGCGCGCCGGCGCCGGCGCCCAGCCAGCGCGTCGAGAACGGCAGCGCGGGGACAAAGCGCTGCGGCGTGGCGACGGCGGCGAAGAACGGCGCTTGGAACTGCGGTCCGTCGCCTCCGAGGTCAAACACTTCAATCAGGGTGCTGTTGCCGAGCGGAGTAAAGCTAAATCGGGCGAGGTGTTTGGGGATGTTCCAGTTCCTACGGCCTGAGATACTGGCGTTAGTATGCGAATATTGTACTGGATGCGATGGAGGAATGGATTGCGCACCGTGGTACGCCGGGGCAGGGCTAGAAACGTAGATGCGGGTGACGCGCGCCGCTCTACCGCCAGACGGCGTCGGAAAGTCTCCCGGGATGTAGATCAGCTCATTATACGGACCTGCAGATGGGAAAAGTCGGAAAAAAGAGTGCGAATAAGGTGAAACAGGCGCACCGACGGGAGTCTGCGTGTAGCGAACAATCCACACGATCCCGCGCCCGCCCAGGAATTCATTGCTTTTGTCATGAGGATCATCGTCCTTCGGCTGTTCAAGAGGGGCATATGCCCCGGGCGGGAGCGTCGTCGTGGGCTTTAGGAGCATCCAATACGCCTCGCCTTCGAGGTGCCATGGACCAGGAAGGTCCGGGAAAGGAGGAACCGAAGACATGTTGCGGGGAGACGAAGCGCACTCCGGTCACTATCGAGCCCATTTGAAGGGGGGATATGCTGTCAAAGGATTGGAAGAAGGATGTCATATACGGCGGTTTACCTTAGTTGCTGGCGCTGTTGGACAATCTGTTTCGCAGGTCTTTAGTTACGAAATGTCACTATATGCCACAGAGTTTGATTAGCGCCGCGACGGAGAGTTTCCTTTATTTGCGTACCAAGCAGTCGCAACAGGAAAGAAATAAAGCTCGCGGCGGTTCGGTTCGCTTGTTAAAGCTGACATTTCTGTTAATCGGCCCCGTAGCTTGATGGAAATGGTTTATAGCAGTTTGCGCTGGTCGTGACGTCTCGAAGCTAAAAAGTCGACTGAACTGCAATCATAGATAAGCTTACAGTAACACATCGCAGAAGTTGTAAGCCTGACTCACGCAACGCCTGTCAAGCTTGGGCTACGACCTTTGTTGACAGGAGAGCAACTCCTCGTGAGGATTCGGGATAGAAGTGCCGTCGCTAAGGCATATGGATCGCGAACTGGTGTTGCATGCGCCAGTGCGAGAGTTTCTGCTGACTTGGTCGCGAGCGAAAGTCAACGATAAAGAAATCTATAACCTGAGTGCGTTGCTCACAGTGCAGCATTGCCTATGTGAAAGACAGGTCGAGCAGCTCGAAGGTCGAGGTACGGCGCGGATTGGGCGCGGACCACATCGTGGTTGCAAAACAGTGCCGTGTTCGGCGTTTATTCGGCGTGGTGGTCCGAACTCGGCAAGGGCCGCAAGCACCCGCCACACTCTAACTTCCTCCCGTCGTTGCGCACGAAGCTCGATGTCGAACATGCTAGACGTTCCAAACAATCGGAACCCCAAGAACGCGAAGGACGAAGAAACGGGGACGTCCGATTACTGCTATGAAGACTTTCCCGTTGAACTGCACGTTGGAGGCGAAGTTTTCAAGGCAAGTTGGGTGTTGACGTGCCTCTGTGCTGCAGCTACAGCTTATGCATCCTAGATATCGAGCAGCCGGCTGTCGCTGTCTTCCCCCGTGTTCAAGCAGATGTTTACTCTGCCTCAGGTGCACACCTCGCCCCAGATTCGCCTTTGTTTCACTCATTCGCGTATTCAGCCCGGTGGCACGATTGAACCCATTGTTCTCCATAACGATGTTGAAGAATTTAAGGAATATCTTTGGTACATTCATGCTGAGTACGTCCTCAGAACAAATGATAGCATCATCGGCGTCCCTAATGTCGGGTACTGTATTATTACAGGCCTTTCGAGGCGAAGGATTTCATCGACTCCTCCCCTTCTGCGGCCAAATGCTCGCGGATCCTCGGTATTGCCAACACTGCACACATGTATGGCGCAGAGAAAGTCGCATCACGCGCAATGAACATGGCACTGGACATGTTGATGGTCCCCTGGGGGAAGCGCTCATTCTATATCGACAAAGACATCGCGCGCCGTCTCCTACGCGGACCAATTGCGCGCTCTTTTCTGTCCACACAGCGCTCCATTGACGTGCTGTGCGATGCGATGTTTCCAAGCGGCGGCCTGGCAGGCGACCTCGAGACGGATCCCATATCGTTGCTCAAGCTCGCCAAGGAGTTCAAGAACAAAGCAGTTTTAGCGCATGCGTATTTCTACGTCCTGGAGAAGGGCGATTCGTACTGGCAGACCGACAGCCGTCTTGATGCGGAGGACAGACGCCGGTTACTGTGCGGCTCGCATGCCCTCTACAAGCTTCACAAGGAAAACGCATGCGGGCGCCAGGATACCCGAGCTGCACAGATAACATATTTTGGATGGTCGGACGTCAGGCTGCACAAGTCGATAAAACCCATTCGCTCGCAATTGTGGGATCTTTTCGATGCTGAGCCTTGGAACCTTGTGTCATAGGTACATCAGGCGCGAAAAGGAAGCGTCACATCCGTTTCCGTTGCTGGGAGCTGTTCGATAGCGTTCCATGGAATATTGTATCTTAGGTATGCAATCAATGCGTCAAGTGTTTGAGTACAGAAATGAAAATCAGATAATGCGCAATTAACAGGCAATCAGTGTCTTGCCATGCACTCAAGAACCTTCTCCACGGACATCACTAGCACCCTCGACAGGCATCGGCGCGCCGAACTCCAAGCAGGCCCCAGGCGTAAACCACACTCCAAACCCGCGAACATCGATCAGCGGAAACCCAACGCCATCGGCATAACCTCCCGTCGGGATACGACCGCCTTCGCGGGCCGGCGCAGGCTCCCACTACACCAGCTTGGCCCTGCCATGCAGCTCATAGTCGACCGCGCGCCACTCCGCGGTGCCCGCCTCCTCTGGTCGATCGGAAGGGCCCGCAGGCAGGGGCGGGTGCGAAAGCGCCGCGGCTCCCAGCCAGCGCGTGCTGAACGGCAGCGCGGGGACGTAGGGCTGCGGCGTCGCGATGGCGGCGAAGAACGGCTGGCGGGACTGGGGCCCAACCGTGTAGTAGTCGGACACCTCGATGAGCGTGCGGCTGTTGCCGCACGGCGTGAAGGTGAACTTGGCGAGGTGCTTGGGGATGTTCCAGCTCGACCGACCTGGTTGTTCGCAGGCGATGCACGTCAGAAACGAGTCCAGAGTCAGGGGAAATGCAACCGCGTACCGTTATACACCGATTCCGGGGTTGAGACGTACATGAGCGTAACGCGCGGTGCCCTGCCACCCGACGGCGTCTGAAATTCGCCAGGCAGGTAAATCAGCTCATCGTATGGACCTTCGAACGATTATAAGCAATAGGCGCATTATTCTCAAGCCGCGCTCACCGACTGGACTGCTGCTGTAGCGTATAATCCACACCAGCCCAAGCCCCCCGAGAAATTTGTTGGTCTTGTCGAGCAGGGCGTCGCCCTTGGGTTGCTCGAGCGGGTTGTACGAACTAGGCGGAAGTGTGGTAAGCGGCTTCAGTATCATCCAATACGCCTCGCCTTCGAGGTGCCATGAACCAGGAACGATTGGGAACGGCGGAACATGCGACATGGCCCTTCAGGTTAGTTAGCGGTGAGGACCAAGCGATTCCGCACTCCCGAAATTGCATCCTTTTCACTGGCAGAGCTGCGTCAGCGCTCGAAGATCAGGGCACCTATGTGACACGCATTAGAGCTTCAGCGCCACGCCTTCAAGGCCCGCAGTCGATTGGACGCCCTGCGATTCGAAATTAATCGCTAATACGTCGTAGTCAGGGTTTGTGGCTTCGGGAATTAAGGCGCTAACCTGCAGTGTTGCCTGTACTCCCATATTCCGGCGCTGAAGTACGGGTCGTCGACAGTTGCGCCGTTCAGAAGCAGGATAGCAGGGTGTTCGAAAGGAGGGCCAATTCAAGCAGCGGCGTCGGCAGTATGATGTCCAAATGTCAAAGGCCAAGGATTTGCAGGAGGGCTCGAAAGAAATCCATAATCCGGCGAGAAGATAGCACGTGGAGTGCCTCGCAATCGTTCACAAGTCAAAAAGAGTGCCTGCAGCGGCGCGCCTTGCTATCAGCCAAGGGTCATGACTTCAAGAAGCTTCAGGGCACAGAAGCAATTAATGCCATTGCCCAAAGCCCCGGGGCCGGCGACAAAATGTTGTCGGGGATGCTGCCGACGTGGCACGATGCCAAGGTGTGTCATCGGCCTACCCCGAAGCATGACGGAGCTTTCACCTGAGAGTCAGATGTCAACGATGAATTTGTACAGTATTCTGAGTGGATGCAGATTTTCGTGTTACAAAAAATGAGATAGGTTCTTAACTAAGCTTCTCAGTGCACCCGCAAGTGCGTCCGTCGGTAACTGTATGTCACCGTGGTTGCCTCAAGGCGCGTGCGCTTCTTGCCATCGTATACTCCTCTCGACATGGTGAAACGAGCTCGCAAGCGCAAGGATTCGAGCAGCGGGACCGTCCTTGCTCCTGGAATCGAAGTGATCGCAACGAAAACATTCAACTGCTACGATAACGACTTTGTCGTTGAGGTTCACGTTGGAGAAGAAGTGTTCAAGGTATGACAATGCATTATCGCTGTGTGGACTATCATTGAAAGCTGGATAGGTGGCGAGCAGTCGACTCAGACTTCACTCGCCAGTGTTCGAGGAAATGTTTTCTCTGCCCCACGTATGCCTCCAGCTTCACAAGCGTTCGCCGGTCGCTGTTGACCATGAGCTGCTATGAAGCCCGATGGGATTAAGTCCGTCACACTTCACAGTGAGGTCGACGAATTTAAAGATTACCTGTGGTTTCTTCACGCCGAGTACGCTCTCCTGGGAAGAGGGCAAAAGTACCTTGATAACGCTTGCCCTCCCACAGTCCGTTCATCGCAAAAGACTTCTTCGAATCTGCTCCCTCAGCGGACAAATGCACGCGACTTCTCGGGATCGCAAACGTAGCACACATGTACGATGCGCACGAGCCTGCGCAGCGTGCCGTGAACGAGGCCATGAAGATGCTCATGGCATCGGAAAGGCCATTCCACGTTGACGGGGGCATTGCACGGCGCATCCTGAGCTTCGCGAATCGCATTTACGGCGACCCGGCCTACCAGTCCGCCGACATCCTGAATTGCCTATTTGATCAGATGTGCGACGTTGTCTGCGACGCAATGTACCCACACGGCGAGTGGACGAGCCGGGGGCCTCTTGCGACCGACCCCATCGTCGCGGTGAAGCTTGCGCAGCAGGCGGAAATTAAAGACGTGCTAGCCCACGCCTACTTCTACGTCCTGCGCAAGGGCGATGCATATTGGCAGCACGACAAACGCGTCGACGCCGTCGACCGCAAGCGGATTCTCTGTGGCTCGCATACTCTCTACAGCCCATTCCGTGCGCCGCGCCCCCCTTCGCCCGGACCCGTCCGGTTTGGATGGGATGACACGAAGGTCCACGCCGACATCGCTGGTCGTCGCGATAGCTTGTGGGGATACTTCGATTGCGATCCATGGAACCTGAACCAAGAGTAACGGCTTTAGTAGCATGTTGAGATAGAGATTGTACGCACCGTTAGCTATGACGCAAATCTGTTTCTACTGTGTGGAAGAGCGATTGAAGTGAGCTTAACCGCGCATCGAAGGTTTGCGTGGATGCAGTTAGGATTCACGGCTCAACGTGCGTTCCCGACGCAGTTGTAGGATTATCGGTACATATCTGCGTACATAATTTAGTTGTACAGCACTTCCTCCTTCTTCCGCGCTTCAGACCGCTTCCGCATAGTCTAACCGTTTGCGCGACAGCTCGATGGACGAGCCGGCCGGCGCGCCACGCTCCCCATCGGACTTGACGTCCTGTGTCCGCACGACCAGGATACCCGACTGCGGCGGCATCGTGCGACGCACAGTATTGCTGGTCCACGTACTACAAATTGTGATGAGACCTCCATCCATAGGACGGCCGGATGTTCCGGTAATAACGAACGACGCACTCGGTGACGCGGATCTCTTCTTGCGCCCGCCCGTAGAAATCGATCAGGCTGCGGTACATTCGCGTCGTGCAGACCACCAAGACGACGACTACAGCGAGCCAGCCAGCCAATCAGTCAGCATACGTCCGCCGCGTCTGTTGCACGGAATACCTGACGGGACCTGCAGCATCTGGAAGGTGCGACATTGAGCGCGAGGTGGGCTGGGACGTGATACGACCCCGTTGGCTCACCTCGTTCATGAAATCTAGCCATGACAGAATATCTGTGAGCGTCACGCTCGCAAGGAAGATATATCGTGCCGACCATTCAAGTTCAAAATTAACAACGCCTGAACTATCTCAGTTTAAACCCACGAGAGCACAAACGGCGCGTACCGCAGGGACCGTGTAAGCCGAGACGACGACCATGAAGTACGTCGCGCCCTGGCAGCGTCACATCCGGAAGTTAGCCAGTGGGTGCAGCATGAGATTCATATCGGGCAGGGGCGCACCTGAGCCATAAGAAGGCCCCAAAGGCCTGCACCGCGCACGCTGAGGAGATAGAAGAACACGACCAGAAGGCACGAGATGTCAAAGCCGAAGGAGATGAAGTAGTTGAGCCGCGATACCACCGAGTTCGTGACGCCGCACATCAACAGCTCTGGGAAGTAGACCGCCTTAATCTGAGCCAACGATGATGATGAGTTAAGCATCGCGCGCGTCAGTTGCCACGTACCCGCACAGTCGCTGCAGGAGCAGATCATCATCGGCACGTTCAGATTGACATCGCCAGCGATCTTCTTACCATTGACAAGCGCCGCGATCTGGACAAGATAAAAGATTCCTGCGGCACCGGTCTTAGAAGCGAGTGAGAGCGCGAGGAAAGGGACGACGGACCGAGAAATCCAATCACAGCCTTGTTCTGGCCTGATATTGCGATGCTGGAACGGCAGTCTCGTCAGTATTATTGCGCAAACTCCGAGCATCCGATGATGGGTGGCGTACACCCGGAGGAACAACAGCAGCGAGCCTAGCGCGACACAGATATGCGCGAGCGCCTTCGCGCCTCGTCAGACTCACAGCGTCTCTCATCGAACAATACCGAGCACTCACATACACCGCATGATACCAAGCCTAGACGGGCGCGTTGAGCGGAGCGTTAGGACACGACAAGGCCCGCGTCTGCAACGCACCTTGCAGTCGATGGGCGTGAACGCGAGGCTAGTTCTGAACGCCAGTATGCCGGACATCCCAATCAGGTACCGCGTTCCAAAGTACGCCTGCGAGTCCGAGTCACGAATGGCATTAATGAGACGGCGAATTCGAGACGCACAATTTGCGGCCACCGGAAAGGGTGCTTCCCCCGTATATGGTCCCAGTCGAAGCGAATGGACAGACAGAACTCCCAGCTGCACGCACGGCGCGTGAGTTACCCGCGCACTAAAGCGCGTCGAGCCGTCAGCGACTCACATGTACCAGCCGCCGCACAGGTCCTGGATAAATACGGCCATCCCTGTTACACCACGCGTCTTTCAGCACCAGGCGTGACGTGGAGTCAGGACGCACGAGCACATCGGGCGATAACAACGGGGTCGTGCCAGTTGACCATGGCGCGCTGGATGGTCGATGGTCGAAGGTGGTACGCGGCCAGAGGTACGCACAGATCCGCGAGGCAGGATACTTTTCAGGCAAGATTCGGTATCGTCATCTCGTGCAAGGCGAAGCAATGGGATCCGGTGCCGAAGGATCATCTCGTGATAACAGGAGGATTGCTAAGGCGTTCTCCGCGATCCACTGTACCTGAGGACCGCCATGCTCTACATTCAGTTGCATGACGTTTGGTGGGTGGTACGCACCACCCAGCGCGCATAGGCAAGCAAGCAGGCCGCACCAGCGCGGTCATGGCGAGCCCTTCCTCATCGATGTCATCGTCAGCATCGCAGCACCGACCGCAGCAATCTTGATGAGCCCTCGACACTGACAGATGATCATGCCTGACGGGACGCGGGAAGATCATTCCGAGAATTCGAAGTATCCCGACGGAGCCAGGGGTCACGTTCCTGTCTTTCTCTTGCACCATGTCGTCGCCGCCGCAGCCGCCGCAGTTCCCAGATGCCCCGGCACCATGGCACCTAGAGGGCGAGACGTACTGGATGCTGCTGAAGCCTCTGAAATCCGTCCCGCCCGCCGCCTACGCGCCCGGCGAGGGCGGCCCGACGCGAAAGTTCC
The DNA here is from genome assembly GCA_002092955.1 of Auricularia auricula-judae. Taxonomy (NCBI): domain Eukaryota; kingdom Fungi; phylum Basidiomycota; class Agaricomycetes; order Auriculariales; family Auriculariaceae; genus Auricularia; species Auricularia auricula-judae. The sequence goes on from NCVV01000067.1 coordinate 126,570, forward strand.
TCGGCGGGCTGGGGACCGTGTGGATCGTGCGGTATACGGCGAGCCCCGTAGGTGCGTGAGTCGGGTTTTTGAGAGCGCGGATGGTGGATTTACTGTGTCAGGGCCGTACGATGAGCTGATATACGTGCCGGGCGAGTTCGAGACGCCGTCAGGCGGCAGGGCGAACAGTATCACGCGCATCTACGTCTCGAGCGCCGCGTCGGTGTACAACGGTCCGTCCGTCTGCGCGCCCCGCTGTAGTCAATGGCTAACATCAGCCGCCCGCAATCAAAGGACGGAAAAACTGGAACGTACCCAAACACCTCGCCAAATTCCGCTTCACCCCTCTCGGTTCGACGAACCGCACGCACATCGAAGTATTCGATTACTACGCAGGGGACGACGCGCCGTTCTTCGCCGCCATCGCGACGCCGCAGCGTTTTCTGCCCGCAGTGCCGTTCACGACGCGCTGGCTGCGCGTGCCGCCCAGCCCGCACCCGCCGCTGCCGCCAGGGCCGGCCGACCGTCCCGAGGAGGTCGGCACGACGGAGTGGAAGGCCGTCGAGCTGGACACCCGGGGGCTGATCAAGCTCGTGTGGTGGGAGCCGGCGCCGCCGCCTGGCGAGGGTGCGAAAGCAGTCATCGCGCCCGGCGAGTACACGGACGGCGTTAGGTTCCCGCGCTTGGATATCCGCTCGTTTGGGATATGGTTCACGCCTGGCATGACGGTCGATTTCGGCCTGCCGCTGGCGGTTGCTGGCACCGGCGCTTAGACGGTTTTGGTGTCGTTTGTTGTAACTTATAAAGAGTACGTGTCCGGCCAGTGCAGGCGACTAAGTTCTGTTGAGCATTTTGGAGAAGAAACGAGCCTTTCCGAACGGGTGCGCGACGCGAAGCACGTGTTCGGACTTCGAGCAAGAAGAAAATGTGATCGTTTCAACTCCGACTGACGCGACATCTCCGCCCAGATCTGTCGCTCTTAGAGTAACTTCCGCAATCCCGGACAACCGCATCTTTACCCTGCATTATTCACCTCTCCGACATTCAAATTTCAACGTAGCGCGTTGGAAAGCCAGTCCGAGTGTAAGGATTCGAATTTTTGCGGCAGCACTGTTGCCTTCGAGGCACTGCTGTTGCTCATCGTACCCCGAGTCAGGCCTGAGTCACGGGCAAGTCATTTACTACATAGCCTCAATTTTGTACATATATAAGCAGAGAGCTCAGTGTCGGAGCTCCCCAGAACTTCTTGAACACGGAGATATTCCGCCACTCACGACTCGATTGACGCGCACCGCGCTTCAAGAATACAATACCGCAAGGATTAGCTGGATGGAGATCTGGTGAACCTTACACCGAGAGCAGCGGATGCCGCTCTTTCGAGTTTGCGAGGTCTTCCAACTTGAAGCCTGTCATTAAAGATGGGCTGGAATTGTGAAGTTGGAACTGGTACGGTATCTACATATACATGATATATCTAGCGTATCGAAACGGTCCAGTCGAAGCGCGTTCCGTGTTTCTGTCCCATGCATAGGTCGTTCCGGCTGCCCAGCACTGAGAGTAAACGCAGCTAAAGCCTAGAGCTGCGAGTTACGATCGCGAGCATCGGTACTTAGGAAGGACTTGGTCGACAATACGACCAATTTCTCCTCAAGTAGGATTTGTACTACTGAACTCAGCTTGAGTTACTGCTTAGCTTTAAGTCCCTCTTCTCGTGCTCCACAATGGCTCCTCGGACGCTGCCCTCGTTCCGGCGAAGGGACGGTCTATGTAGTACGCTCATGGATGAGTAGACGTTCATTCAAACCGTGGTGACGAGAGAAAGGAAGACTTGGACAGCGCAAACGGGCAAAGCACAGCAATACGACTAAGGAAACCCGATTAAGTATGACGAATAGCAGTGCTGCATGCCTTAGCGCCTATGCTTGCACTCCAGATTCGCGCTCCCGCCGGCGCACAGTGACGCTCACGGAGACGTGCGGCGTCCGAGCCTTGACGTGTGCAATCATGGAGCGAAGCGAGCTGACTGTAGTTCGTTTCGCGGAGACTAGCCAGTTGGGGACTGCAAAAGTCAGTGGCTGGATGGAAAGGCTTTTAATTGGACATACCGATGCTCGATCTTTTGGCAGGCAATGGCTGGGACGATATTGCGTTGGTAGTGATAGAGGGCGTGCCCGTGTCCGTAATGATACCCAGGGCACGTTGCTCGGTTGGAGCCTTCGTGATATCTGCCGACGGTGGAACGTGTGCAAGCCCATAAGCAGGACTACCAATGTTTGGCATATAGAGCGAACCTCTAGAACACTCAACCGGAGTCGCTTGTGGAGGCTGAAATTGTGCACGGGAGCCTAGCGCGTCTGAAGTGGTGGGCGTATTTGCACGTTCACCGCCATGTTTTGCTGCATGGGCAATCACGACTGAATCTTCGCCAGCTTGTTGGTCGAAGGACGCCTGTGCAATGGTCGTTGGCTCAAAGAGCTTCAGAGGCGGCGGCGATCCGGCTGCATAACATCAGCAAAACGGTCGTAGTTGGTCCTAGTGGGAAGAACACGCATTCAAGTTGTTCAAGACGCGAATCGACGGCGTCCTCCGGTAAGATGTCGTCGCCGCCCAGCGAAAGGCCGATATCGCCCTTGCGAATGCTATGGAAAATCTGAATGCGGCATTACCCAGCCTCAGTCTCTGCGTACCTTTTCCGGGACGACCCTGCACTGGCATTCTCGACCGCTTCAATCCATTCCCTGGTTCTCTGGGGCCGTCTTGCCCTCGCCTCCTCGAGTTTTCGTTCATACCATTCCCGTCCTATTCTGTGCGGGGTGAGGAATCAGACGACCGGCCTGGAAAGACGTACTCGTGGAGCCTCCTGAACATCTCTTCCGAAGCCGCAGGGTCTACAGGCAATCCAGGACATGCAGTAGGGTCCAGCCACAGTTCGCCGTAGTTGTAACGCCTTTGATATATCGCCGTGAGCGACTGCGCCTCGTCCGAAAGCATAAAAACGTCGGAATCGCTTTCTTCGCTGTCGGAATCAGACACCGTGTAGTTGGTCTCGTTGTCCGGACTTGACTGTACAATTGCCGACCGAGCCGCCGCCTCCCTGGCAGCGTCGTATCTGTGGTCAATATCATTTGTCACAGTATCCATCAGTGCCAGTTGTTGCTCTTCAGTGAGAGAGGCTGGAAAATAATCGTCCCCAAAGTGAATACGGCTGATGACGGCCTTAATGGCGTGGTACGAGTGCACGTAGAGGTTCGGCCACGGGAGGGAGGCGGGCAACTCTATCGGTGGATGATCGTCTGCGAGTCGGGGAGCCGGGGTAATGGGAATGCAAGCGGAGATGGGGTCAGCTGGCCCTACACCAAGCAAATAAATGTGGAAATCCAGTAACGGCGTGCCGACCGCGTTGCGCAAGTGGAAAGAACCTGGCTGCATGGCGTTCAGCGATGCGGACAAAAAAAGAAAGCAGACATCACCTTCAATACAAGGCCAAGATACCAATCTTGGGGTAGGAGCGATGCAGCGCGCGAGGCTTCTTCGTCGTCGAGTATGGCGACAGACGCGAGGTTATCGAAACGAAATAGAACGAAATGGCCATATACTTGGTTCTCATAAGCCAGAGGTGGCCAATCGAGAAATGTTGGGGATTCAACGATGGGCATAGCACACCGCTGGGAGGCACGCGGGTGCTTGTAGCACGGCACGGGTGAAAGGTACAAGGCAAGAGTCCTCGTAACTTCCGCGCGGGATCAAACACGTTTGGGCCACGTATCTCGGACTCCGATGTTCGTTCCGCTCGAGCTTCCAGATAACGTAACTATACACAAGCGTGTCTTCTGTTGCAGGAAGTGGGCCCGAGCCAAGCCCAATCAATGTTCCACCGGCAACGTGTTACCTACTGTAACCTACTGTACTTATCACTGGACCAAGCTCAGATCAGACGCCCCCCGCCCCGCCCGCCCACTCGTCCATGTCGAACGCACGCGCCGCGAGCAATGTGGATTCTCTGCCATACGAAGTGGAACGAGGCGATATCGTCAGCTTCAGACACTCAATCAATCAATCCATTATGAGCTTCACGGTCGAATGACGCTCGAGGGGATAGTTTGCCTGTAGAACATACACAGCGACGAATATTCTGGCACCGAATGACACGCGTTAAACAGAGGGACCTCCCTCCATCTAGTGAGAGATGGCAATACTGAGATACCAGGCGGCAGCCAGAAGTTCCTTTTTGTATGAGGGGCCCTGACGATCCGTCGCGGGACCGAGCGTTCAACTGGTTTGACGTTGTTAGTGGCGAAGCGGCACAGCGTCGACTTGAGACGGCTGGTTCTCCGGAGCGCTGTGCCTGGGATCGACAATTTGGGCGATCTTTCGACTGAGTTCAGGAGGAATTTCATGGGTGTTAAATGAACGTGGGCGGCAAACCGAGGACGAACGGACTGAAAACTGCGAAATCGCCGTCTCAATTGGCCTGGCGCCTTTGGGCGCTCGCTCTAATGCCGGCAAGGGAGGGAAAGCTGCTAAAATGGGACGAGACGAAGGGCGGTTGACGGCGGGAGCAAACGGCGCGGCCCGGCCGACGGGGTCGAACGTGTCAAGCTTCAAGCTCACAATCTTGCACGACGGCGGCGCCTGCTCTCTCCTCGTCTGCACCCAACGTGCACGTACTCGGCTCGCCGCTGCGATAGCGCCGCGCCCCTCTCTTCAACCCCGACGCGACGGCCCGTTAACGCCGACGCTCCTTCACCACTGCCATGCGGCGCCGCCTCGCCGTCCCGGCGCACCTGCGCACGCGCGCGGGCGTGCTGCACACGCTGCGCTACCTCGCGCTCCTCGCCGTGCTCTGGACCGAGCTGCTCGTCTTCCGGCTCGCGTCCCTCCGCTGCTCCTGGCCCGGGCCACCCGGCGCCGCGCACGTGCTCGTCGTCGCCGACGTCCAGTTCATCGAGTTCTACGCCGGCCTTGGCGAGCGAATATCACGCCTCGTGGCCGACTTGCATTTACGACGCAGCTGGAGCGCTGTACGACGGTTTAATGCGGACGCGGTGGTGTTTCTGGGCGATATGCTCGACGACGGACGGTTCGTCCGCTCAGATGAAGAGTGAGTCCTGCGTTTTTATTTTCCTTCCGGATACTTCGTTCGTATTACTCTGGGGATACTGTCGTGCTCTCGGTGTTTGCAATACGCGGATACCGTCGCGCTAGCAGTTTGAACTGCTGGTGGCCGCGGTCTGGCGAAGTCTGGCGCAGACTTTGCAGAGCAGCGGCTCGGCTGCCCTTCATGACCCATTTCGGCGCGCTGCATATTGGAAAGCGTGTGCTGGAACCAGCCACGGTGGTCGACGGGTGCTAGTGCACGGGTTGGCTCATCCAGCACATGCGCATCGTCTGCACGCGGATACCTTCGTCGCGAGCTCGGCCTGCCGTGGCGCGCACAGAAGGCTGCGTATCACGTTTCCCGCATCGACGCTGGCTACGGGCGCTTGCTTCCCGTCGGAACGGCGAGCTATGTCCAGCTGCGCTCTGCGCGAGCTAGCCCATAGGTTGGCTTGTATGGCGTGTCCAGGACGTGCTCGCGGATGTGGGCGACGGCCTGCTCGCAACCCTGGCACGGCACTGCGACGCAGTCTCGGCACTCGCGCATGGACCTCGCGCGCTTTCTGTTGACGACGCGCGCTTACTGCCGGTCAGAAAGGCGGGCTGCTCGGTCGCGCAGAACGCCAGCTAGCGCGTGGACTGGGCTGTGTGGCGCGTGCGCGATGCGCGTGTTATAGCTAGCCGTGCCGCACCTGCTCGCAGTGGTGCACCAGTGGCGCAGACAGCGCAGCTGGCGCAATGGCACGGGTCTGCTTCCTGTGTGCGCCCATGGACGCGCTGCGCGTACGACGCGTGGGCTGCGACCAGTCGGCCGCTGGCTATTGCGTCGCCTCCCTAGCCCACGGAACTGCGCAGTCCGGCGAGCAGGAGTGTGCGCTATGCTCCGTGTTGCAGCGAACGGTAGAGTGCCTTGCGCAAAGACGGTTGTTCGTTGTGTGGTGCGAGTTCGCGTGCAGTTAATCTTGGTGCTTTGCGCTTCGCTGCCCGCTTTGTCTGCTGGGACAGCATCCCTGCTGCGCGCCTGAAGCCTGACTTTTGCATCGAAGAACCCCGCGCCACATTCCCTTCCTATCAACTTGCTCTTTCTCTACTACTTTGCTAACGCCCCTCGCAGATATACGGCTTACGCACAACGCTTCAAACGCACATTCCCGCTTCCAGCGCGCACACAACCCTTCTACGTCGTCGGCAACCGGGACGTCGGCCTAGGCGACAGCGCAGCGTTCTCCGCGCTCGCCCGCCAGCGCTTCTCCTCGCCCTCGGCGTTCGCCCAGCCGCCGAACCACGCGGCGCGCGTCGGGAACCACACGCTCGTCTTCCTGGACGCGCCGGGGCTCGTCGAGGAGGACTACCGGCGGTTCGGCGCCGAGGCCGAGTTCGACGACTGGCCGGGGCCGAAGGGCGGCGCGATCGAGTTCGTCAAGCACTTCTCGCCGCGCGAGCGCGAGGAGCGCGTCGTGCTCTTCTCGCACATCCCGCTCGCGCGCCCGGACTCTGCCGGCTGCGGCCCCTTGCGCGAACGCCGAGGGGGTATCCGGCGCGGGGTGGGGCGCGGGTACCAGAACCTTGTGGGGAAGCAGACGACGGCGTTCGTGCTGCGGCATTTGCGGCCCGTGCTGATTCTCAGCGCGGACGACATGGACTACTGCGAGATCGCGCACCACGGGCAGGACGCGGCGGGCGGGGAGGTGCGCGAGGTGAGCGTGAAGGCGTTCGCGCTCGCGCGCGGCATCCGGCGGCCGGGGTTCCAGCTGCTCGCGCTGAGCTCGCGCGACGGCGCGCGCGACGCGCCGTGCTTCATGCCCGACACGCGCGCGCTGTACTGGCGCGCGTACCTCCCGCTCGCGCTGCTCGCGCTCGGCGCGAGCCTCTGGGCGGCGTACGTCCGCCCGTCCGCGGGCAAGGCGCGCAGCGCGGTGCCGCCGCCGCTGTGGTCCGCCGCGAGCTCGGCGTTCGACGCCGGCGCGGGCGCGGCGTCGCCGCCGCACACGCCGTTCAACCTCGCCAACTTCCGCGCGCACTCGCGCCCGGGCACGCCGCTGATGCACTCCAGCATCTTGCTCCCGCAGGACGAGGGGCCCGTCGGGCTGGGGCTCACGCTGCACCCGCCCGCACCAGCGCCGGGGACGAACGACGCGATGAGCCCCGTGAGCCCGCTGGCGGACGTCGAGGACGCCGCGAGCTTCCTGCCCGCGCCCGGCGCGAAGCGCGTCGCGGCTGCGCCCGTGCGCCGCGTGTCGCTGCTCGAGCGGGTGCTCGGGCGCGTGCGGCGCATGCTGGCGGGTGCGGGCGGCGGTGGGGGGAGGCGCGGCGAGCTGACGCTCAGCGAGAAAATGACTACGTCCACGCGGCCAGGTGGCGGTGTGCGGTGGTGGCGCGTGCTGTGGGGCACGCTGTGGCCTGCGCTGGCGCTGTGGGCTGCGTTGGCGCTCTTGACGGCGTGGTGAGACGGGCTGCCGCTCCCGCTCTTGGTCTTAGAGTTGACTGCACCTCGGACTCTGCTGTGCTACTGATCGGTAGAGCTGCTCTTACCTATCTACATATTTGTATCCTCTATATCTCCTCCCTCTATCTCTCCATCCTCGATCTACACTTGTACATACGCGCGCACACACGTCTGTGTCTTTCTCTCTCCCTGCTTTCATTTCTTTTTGGGGTAATGGCATGCTGGCGTTGCCTCAGACTCAGAGTCTTAATCGATACTTAGTTTGCGCTTGAGGAGACGGGAAATAATGGCAGAGCTTCATGAGCGTGAAGGGCATGACTGACTCAGTCACTGTGGTATATACATACAGCTTGAGACGCCGTCTGTTCGACCCTAGAATATCAACGCATAGGCAATGGCGCATATCTGCAATATTAGAGGGAGCTGTCAGACTTGGATGATTCGGGGGGAATTGCAGAAGTTTACCGTAGCCATTTGATCGCTCTCGTCTAAGTCGTTGCGGGACGCCTGGTGCCAGTGATCATGAGGCATCGCATGCTGCGGGACAGACGGCTTGGCATCGATGTTAAACATGGAGGCCTCTGATTCAGAGGATGTCCGGCTGGGAGATGGTGTTGTCGGTCCCGTCGACGGCGTGGACGGTGTGCTGCCAGTGGACGGGCCGTCTTCGACCAGCTCGGGAGTTGCGGCCGGGGTGTCGCACTCGATGGTCGGTGGAAGTGTCAACGGCGGCGGGCGCCTTGGGACGAATATTGGTGCCGATATGTTGAGCTGAGGCCGCGTGGGCGGTAGACTTGACGCCGGGCGGCCGCGTGGCACGAAGACGGCGGCGCCTCCGTTCATCTGGAATTGAGGTCGATTCGCAGGTTGGGTTGACGTTACTGATGGACGATCTCCGTCGGCGTCGTGAGTGGAGACGGGCGAGGCGCGAGGAGTGAAAGGCGCCGCATGCGGGTCTAGAGCTGGTTTCGAGGGAACATGAAGAGCTGGTGGCGATATTGGTGTGGCTCGCGGCGCGAAGACGGCCGCCGTCGCGTTTAGCGACCGCGAAGTCTGCGCTCCTGAGATCGGTCAGTGGGCTGCGCTGGCTGGCGTAAAGGAGTCACTGCAACCACTTTTTAGTTGCGTTGGAATAATAGTGTGTCCAGTAGGTCGTGGAGTAAACGCTGCTGCTTGAGGGTTGAGCGTGGGAGGCACAACGATGGCAGTTTGAATGCGAATTGGGGTTCGGAAACGACCCATATCCATTTGGGACGCGGGTGCGAACGGATTTAAGTTTGTCTTGACGCGTGCAGCCTTTAAGCATGATGCTATTGATTATGAGAGAAGACGGACAGCGCACCTTCCCTAACTTCTGCAGCGTCTCAAGCGACTCGATAATGGTTGGGCGGATCGCAGGGTCCATCGCCCAACACCGTTCGCAGAAGGCCCACGTGGGGTCACAGAAGCGACGTCCTGTAACGCCCGACATCGGGCGGGGAGGAAGCTCGCCCTTGACGATAGCAGATATAACTTGAAAATCTCTCGCGCCTGGCCACGGCGGTTTATCTGTGTAGATCTAGAGTAAATATTCTCAGCGTGCCATGCATTGTCTAACGCCCAATGCGTCACGACTCACTTGATAAATCAGCATGCCAAATGCGAAGATGTCGCTGTACGTAGTCTTTGAGCGCAGAATTCGCATCTCGTCGTCGGAGGGACTCTCATGGGATGCATCGTCCATGAGAAGTTCTGGGGCGCTGAAGCGCAAGGTCATGCGCTGTCGGATGTGCGTGGCAGTGGGGTTGTCCGTCGCATCAACTAAAGTGCTCAAGCCGAAGTCCGCGAGAAGAGCGTTGCCTTGATCACATATAAGAACATTCTCCTGTATGAGATGCAGCTCAGTACCAGTACGAGAGGTGGACACGAAGTTCTCACGCCCTTGATGTCGCCATGTACAACCCCAGCATCGTCGTGAAGGTACTGCAAGCCCTCCGCGACCTGGATCAACTACAATTCCGAGTGAGATTATAGGCTTCAGCGTTAATGGACAACCGGACGTACGAGTTTGAGTCGGTCGCTGGCGGGTTTCAATTTCAGGTATTGGCACATATTGCCGTTCTTCATGAATGGTGACACTAGAGCGACCTGATTTGATCCCAAAGTGCATTGACCGAAAAACCGCAGAATTCTTTCATGGTTGATATTCCGCCAGACGTCGATCTCACGGTGGAGAAGCTATATAGAAAAAGGCCCGGATGAGCAAGCGCCGATATCACTACGACCCGCTACATACCTCTTTTTCGGTGGGACTAATCAACGAAGGATAGACTTTGAGGGCTAGGTATTCGATTCCTGCTCCTGTCACAGCCGTTCCTCGCAATACCGTAGCACTTGCTCCTCGCCCGTAGGAATCGTCGGAAGGCAGACTGATGATAAGCAGCTGTCCACCGTGCTCGAGCGTCGTTTGCATAGGTGTCTAGCCGGTAGATGTCCCCTTCCGGGAACGAGCCGTTGAACAGTGCCTAAGGTGGGATGGGATGGCGCGTTGGGACGGAAAGGAGGAACGCAAGCCGAAACTGGCAAAGGAGCCGAATACACGAGGCGGCCGCGACGGCGTCCATGCAAGGCGGGACAGACGTCGAAGGACCCGATGCACGGAGGCGGAATGCCTACCCTGGATCGTCCCTGTTGGACAGCAACATATTGTTGAGCTAATCTTGGGTATCGTGATGTTTTCAGGCGTGGATGCGCGATAAAATGTGCTCGCTCGGCATTGCACAAGTTAGAAGCGCACCGAGTCTGGACGGAGATACGCGGCGTCGGAGTTTATCACATTTTGTTTCTTGCTCAAACCCAATCCTAAGTATACGGTCGGACACAGACAGAGAAAACTGATATCCTAGAGACTTTTGTGAGTATGAATACAAACAATTTCAAGCAACAAGTGACAATCAAGATGATGAGTCGGACTAATTATAATCAATTCTCCTTCTCCTCATCATCCTTTTCCTTCCCCTCCTCATCCGGGTTATCCCAGACCAAAACCTCCTTTGCCTTTTCACATACTCTCAGATGCGCGTCCAACCGATCCATATACCGCCAGAAATGCCCCCGGAGGACGACCCACTGCCGACAATAGCGGCAGCCCACATGCGCGTCGCGCACCAGCCGCCGATCGCGCTCCCCGAATCCCACCGGAACGCGCAGCGCATACGGTGGACACGCCTGGCCGCGGCACTTGGCCGCAATGCGCACGATGTGTCCAGAGGCGCGCAGCGCCCGGAATGCCTCTGCTTCGAGTTGCAGCGAGTGCGCGGGCGAGGTGATTGTGGGCTTTGGCGTGATGCGCGTTGGGATGCGCTTGTGCTTTGGCTTGGGGGCGGATTTGGTTTTTCGCTCGCGAGGGCGGCGCAGGTTGGCGTTGGCGCTGCTTTGCAGCACGGCACGGGAGCTGTTACAGTCAGATGCAGTGAGTGGGAGGGGAAGGGATGTGGATGGCGGGCAGGACGTACGATGTACGGTGCGCAGGCATGATCGCGACGACGATGCTCGGGCTCGGTGTGGAGGTATATGCGAGTACGGCGCGGAAGATGAGCGGTGCGGACGACGACGTTCGACGCGACACGGGGCAGGCGAGGGATCACACCTCGCACCCTCCGCCTTTATATATGTCGAAGCGTGGCCGCACCACGCCTGCCACGGCGACCGATCACGCGTGGACGTGACGACGTCCCGAGCGTGGTCCAGCGAGAATTCGTCAACCGGCTCGGATACCGATGCGTGGTGTAGCGAGTTGTGAGGCTTCGGATTTCTGATGGCGTGGGGTGCATATAGCGTGTGCGTGGTGCGCGATGAGAGATGAGCGAATGGCATACTAGAGGGGTGCGGAGGGAGAGGCAGGCGTCTCTCCAGCTGGTTTCCGGCCGCAACTTAAGAATGGGCGGTGGCTACATTGTTCTTTCCGTGTGCCACCGTGAATCTGTGACGAGCGGTTCAAAGAAAACACTGCATGGGAATCTTACCATAAAAGCTACTGAGTTCGTCCGAGGAGGCCGGCGCGAGTCTCCTTTGTATTGACACTGAATACAAAGACAGAGCACATGCAAGCAACCATTGGCACCCGTCCGCACAATCGGCGGGGCGATGCACTCACTCATATTTCGCTGCACCACGAATCGCGAGGCCGGTCCTGGAATCTCGCTGGGCTCCACTCCTTCAGCACGGGCCAGGAACACAAGACTCAGTACTCAGTCCCCCTGTGGTACTCGGCATCAGGGTATGCGCGCGTTCCTGCCGTGGCAATGTCGAGCATCCAAGTCTTCGCATTCGTTCTGAGAAACTAGTGGATTTAGGCAGAGATTATGACAGGCCCTCTAGCGTAGCATAAGGTTGTGGCTGCCGAAATGTTGATGGGCGTCCGTTGACGAAGAACGCTAACAGGATTGCGACTGCTGCTAGCATCTATATGTAGAAGCAGAGCGAGTGGCCATAGAAAGAGGACAGCTGAATCGTCCGTACAGGACTAGATGCCTCGAAGAAGTCCAATCCCGCGAGGATAGCATAGACATTCGTTCAGGGTACTTTGGAGACCGTAACAGTGAGCATCGTTGCAGCACTAGCCGGAATAAAAAGGCAAATGGAAACCAGAAGCGCCACACAGTTAGACCAGATCAAGCGGCTGCAGCGAACGAGGTGCGATGATGGTGGTTGGGAATCAAGACGATGCGACGGAAGCAAAGCGGGCACTGTGTGACTGAGCAGTGTGATGCCAGTCACATCAACATCGGAGCCTGAATCTTCCTTCCCTCCGTCCCCCCTTCCCGTTTCCCAAAACCCCGCAAGATATGGGTGAGTGCGCGTGCTGCTGGCGAGCGCGGCGTCGGCGCAGGTGGCTGGCGATGCACTGGGCGAGGATATAGGGTCCCGGCGCTGGCTTTGGCAGCGGCGGCGCCGCCTGTCATGGCGCTTGCTCGTCGTTGCTGGCAGTGTGCACGCAGCCTCGCATGTGCCCCGGCGTCTTGGTCCTCGTCTTGGACTCCGTTTCCCTGGCTGCCGTCGCCGCGCTCGCTTGGCCCGCTCGTCGTTGTGGCCGCTGCTGACGGCCTTGCCTGCCAGGTATCTCGCGCACCTCGCGGCACAAGCGGTCTGCCTCCGGCGCCCAGCGCGCGCACTACCGCAAGAAGCGCAAGTTCGAGCTCGGGCGCCAGGCGGCGAGCACGAAGCTCGGGCCGAAGCGCGTGCACACCGTCCGCGTGCGCGGCGGCAACGTCAAGTACCGCGCCCTCCGCCTTGACGCGGGCAACTTCGCCTGGGGCTCGGAGCACGTGACGAAAAAGACGCGCATCATCGGCGTCGTCTACAACGCGTCCAACAACGAGCTCGTCCGCACCAACACGCTCGTCAAGGGCGCCGTCATCCAGGTCGACGCGACGCCGTTCCGCCAGTGGTACGAGTCGCACTACGCCACGCCCGTCTCCAAGAAGACCGCTGCCAAGGCCGCCGCGGCCGCTGCTGCCAGCGGCGAGCCCGCGCCCGCCACGGAAGAGACGAAGCGCTCCCACCATGTCCAGCGCATCCTCGACGAGCGCAAGAAGGACGCCAAGATCGACCCGCTCCTCGAGCACCAGTTCGCCGCCGGCCGCCTCTACGCCGCCATCTCGTCCCGCCCTGGCCAGTCGGGCCGCGCGGACGGCTACATTCTCGAGGGCCAGGAGCTCGAGTTTTACCTGCGCAAGCTGCGCACCACCAAGCAGAAGCACTAAGCTGGTACGTTTTTACTTTCCCCTTGTATCTACTTTTATTCTTACTTTCCATTTAGTACGCGTCCGCTGGTGGATGGGGAGGATGTGCGATGGGTTCGGCTCCTTCATTGCTACTACAAAATATCCTCGGTGTATGTCGGCTGCCCATGCTTCTATACTCAACAAGCCCTCTATGCCCTCATGACTCGCTAACCTACATCTTGTCTGCAATATGAATGCCCTCAAGTGTATACTTTCGTCTTGGTGAGCCGAGCACCATTCAAATCAGCTTCTCGGGATTTTGCGAGGCCGCTTCGTCTGAGCAACAACGTTCAACATTCGGTGCAGCAGTCAACAAGTGCTAATCAGTTCTCCTTCTCGCCATCCCCATCTTCATCCTCCTCCGCCAAGCCTGGCGCCTCCCTCGCCCGCTCTAAGAGTTCTGTGAGCCGCCTGGCCAGAAGGGACCGGGACAGCGCGCGCATGCCCCCCGACTGCTCGGCGCGGTTGACACGCTTCGGACTGCGCACCCGCCTGCTCCCAGGACACACGAGCAGGCACGCTCACAGAATGCACGGGCGGAATCGATGTCAGCCGCGGGGACGATGGGGCTTCAAGTTCCATCAGCGGTGGTTCAACGACGGCTATGGCTAGACTACCTACGGCCGTTGCACAGTATTGCGCTCGAATACGATTTCGGCTTTCGACGGCCAATGATCGTTCGCAGTTCATGATCTGTCAGAGCATGCGAGTATCTCGGACAGTATGTGGGGCTGTCGGACTGACGAGGCCATATCTACAGTACTTATCTCGCGGGGACGCTGCTCCGAGTCCTACTAGTAGATCGCAGCAGGACACCAACCTGTTATGAACACGCGTCCGCGGCCGCCAGTGACCTCGCAGTATGTCAACGGGGCCTTGTCGGACAGCTGATGCCGATGGTCCCACTGGCAGAGTGTGACTGTGAGATTGCGCCGCTGAGATGATGACGACTACAACGCCCGACGTTGCGCTGATCTCAACAGTCTCCGATAATAACGCGCCACGGCTTGCGATATCAGGAACGTGGCCCTCATCCTGTCGCTGCGAGGCTCAGGCGAAATCCCGCTGCTTGTCGTCCAGCACACGTCCAAAGACGCACGCCGTGCAGCTCATTCCGGAGGTACATATATCGCACTGGCATTTTTCCGAAAGAACGGGTCATGGTGTTCCAGCTGATGAGAGGAACTGATGCTAGGGCCTGAGATCACCTATCTGTAAGTAATTTTGGATAACTGGCCCTGGACGCTGTTCCCCAAGGCGCTCGCGGACTCCCTGTTCTCTCAGTGTTGCCGCGCTGTGCGGATCTCGCTGCTTGTCGTCAACTCCAAAGACGCACGACTGGCTATACCGTGCAGCTCATTCTGGAGGTATTGATATCGCACTGGGATTTTTCCGAAAGTACGTGTCATAGTGTCTGATGAGGGGATCTGATGCCACTAGGGCCTGGGATCACCTGAATACTTTCGCGCGCAGTGAGTTTGTGGGGTTCATACTCCCCCATCGGAGGAACGCTGACGAAGTAGTCCAGGATCTTCCTCAGGCTCGCCTGATCCGCTCCGGAGCTCGTGAAGCTGTGGGAACGGTGTCCGCAAATCCTGCGCAAATCCCTCCGGCACCGAGCCAGATGGCTCGGAACCGGCTTATGGCGCATAGGCTCCACTCGCCGGCCCCGAGCCGGGTGCGAAGGGCCCTGGCTGGGAGCCGGAGGGGTTTGAGAACCTGTATGGCGCACAGAGGAGAAGAGACGGAGGCGCGCTGTGTCAATTTGGCTATGGCTGCTGCAGCTAACACCTTGTCAGCGCCCTGCTGGATATTCTCACATATGCGGCATGCTCGTCTCTCATCGGCGTCGCGATACTGGACAGAAGGACCTGAGCTGTGAACTGAAGGAAAGTGGTCAGTCAGACTCATCGTATCGGCGTGCAGGGAATCTGACCAGGAATAACCTTCCTTCCTTCCCACTGACAGTGACATTCATGATCCGTTTCAAGATAACCGATCTTAGAATGCAGATTAAATTTGGACTGCAGCGCGGGGTTCGCATTCGTTCCTCAGTCCTGACCACTCACCGCGAGCCGCAATGGTCAACTGGCACGATCCCGTCATCGTCGCCCGCTGCGCTCGTACGCTCACCCTCTACTAGTATCTCACACCGAGCCCTCCCGCTGACGGCAGCTCTCATGCAGGAATGTCCGTGTTCATCCAGGACTTGAGCGGAGGATGGTACATGTACGCCGTACCGACCACCTTTCTCTGACTGCCCCGATAATATGCGCTTTATGCAGGTGGGAATTCGCCGTGTCCTTCGGCTTCGACTGGGACCATCTCACCGGCAAGCACCCATTCCGCTGGCCGCAGATCGTGAGTCCCGACTCCCGACCATACTCAACTGCGCCGTTCCTTCACTCTCGCTGATTCACACGATGGAAAGGCGTATTTCGGGTCTAGGTACCTGCTCGGTGTCTCCGGCGTGCTGGCGTTCAGGACCAGCCTCGTGTTCGAGCCGATCGACTGCAGGGTGAGTTTCAAACTTCCTGCCATCGTCAACGCTCGGCTCATCTCAATCGTACCCCTTCAGGCTTGGTATCACACGTCGTATGTGGGTTCGCGATCTCATCCACACAGACAACACGAGCCAATCTGACGCGGTGTTCTTGAAAAGGCGTTCGCACATACATCCGTCGTATTCGCCTCCCTGCTGCTGTTCCTCAGGGTGTACGCTAGGCTCTCCCAGTATTTGCGAGTCCTGTCTGAACTGACGCCACGATAACCCAGAATCGCGGTGTCAGGCCGAAACTGGGTTGTGATCGGAATTCTTGGTCAGTGGCCATATCCCGCGCTAAAAAGAAGTGTCATTCCCAAGTTTATGACGGTATATTTCAGGAATATGCTATCTTGGCCAGATCGCGGCTGTCATCAGCAGTAAGAAATAACACTCTTCTTGCACCCGGCGGTGGCGCTGATAAACGCCTGCAGCGACTGTGCGGGTGCGTAGAAGGCGTACGCAGCGGCTGGCGCACCAGTGTCCAACCGAATCTTTCAGATCAATGCGGTTTACATGCCAGAGCTGCTGATGTGCGGCGTGCGGAACTCGGTGGCGTCGCGGCTCAACTTCTTCGTGTCGTTTGGCTTCGATACGCTATGCCTGTTGATCATGTTCTTGTATCTCTTCAGCGCGCGTGGTGCTGGCCTATGGGGCCTTCTCCTGGCCCAGGTGCGCTCGTTGCAGACTCATTGTTTCACGGGCGCTGATGCTGCGAATATGAAAGGGAGCGACGTACTTCATGGTCGTCATCGCGGCTTATGTAGTCCCTGCAGTATGTCGCGTCGTGCTTCCAACACATACCGCTGAGAGCTTCCAGGCTCTGTTGGTTGTGAACCTGAATGGTCAGCACAACGGCTCTCATCTCCCGTGTACATAGGACGCTGATAACTTTCGACGCCGGGCAACCAGACTTCATGAATGAGGTGAGTCTATCATCGCTAAGGCTAAACTTCAAACGTGCAACTGATCTCTCGCAGATGCTCAAGGTCCCGTCGGGTGCGTACAACGGATCGCGAAACGAGGAAACCCGCGCCTGAAGGCTTGCAGTCGTCGTCTTGGTGGTCTGCACAACGCGCATGTACCGCGCCCTGATTCATTTCTACGACCGGCCGACACAGGAATTCACGCTGTGAGTTGACGTTGTCCTTTGACGTCTGACTCTGATGCATCGTGTCGCGTAGAACCTGGGCGACGACTGTGCCGCGCAATGCGCGCCCGCAGGCGGGGATAATGGTCACGCGCACGCATGAGGTCGATGTGGACATCGGCCGCGGCTCTCCCGCCGGCTTGGACATTGAGCTTGTGGGCAAGAGGCGGCTTGAAGACGCGGTCTAGCTTGGAGATGCAGCGACGATGCGTTGTACGACTAAATTATGTATCCGGGCCTCATGTACCAATGGATTTACACCTGCCACCGTAACGCAAAGTCATGTGTTAGCGTTTATGGGAACTTTTGACTCTGGTGATCAAGCAGTTCTCACGGGAAGCATGAGCGAGCGGAGATGGTGCGGAGTTTGTCACATTTTTCGTCTCTTCGCACCGACACATCTCCCGTTCTGAACTTCCCGATGCATGTCGCTGTCGCTAGCGCTTCTAGCACGGCCTTGCGGAAGATGCCCGGACAGCCAGAACGGCTGGATTCGACGAAGCTCCAATGGTCTGCAATTTGTCTGCAACACGGCCGTCAAAATCACAGACATACTCCAGTCTGGCATGCGACCATGAAATAAAGGAAAACTTCGCAATGAGCTTGGGTGAGTCCAATAGCAAGAACCATCGTGTCGGACCGCCCTCGCCGGGTTGCTCCAAAGTCACGAATCTGTCGAGAGCGACTGCTGCGGTGCGATCGAGATGGGCAGATGATTGGCTGATGATCGTGAATGAATTTCTGCTGCAGACTACATACCCAGTATTCTGGCTGATTTATATTGAAGCTGCGATATTGAAATACATCGTGAAGAGTACGTTCAGCTCACACCCTTATCGCGCCATTCTCACATCCAAGGCACCCGGAACTGCCCGTGGAATGATACGGATTCGCGGGATCATGCAAATCTCGCTTAAGTAGACCAGGCGTGGCGGTGTAACGTGTTCAACTCCTGGTTGCGACCGCCATCTCGTCATGGTCAACTGGCACGACCCAGTCGTCGTAGCGCGCTGTGCTCGTGGGTTCCAATCCTCCTTACGCCGCGGTACCGTTCACACATATGTAGGGATGGCCGTGTTCATCCAGGATCTGTCCGGGGGCTGGTATATGTGTGTGCTGTGACTGGCCGGATTCCCCCCGCGCGCCCTAAACACCTTGCAGATGGGAATTCCTTATATCTATCCGCTTCGACTGGGACCACTTCCGCGGAAAATATCCATTCCGATGGCCGCAAATTGTGAGCTCATATATAGGTGACTTGAACGTGCGGCCTCATGCAATCTTCAGGCTTACTTTGGGACACGGTACTTACTTGGGCTGGCCGGCGTCCTGGCGTTCAGAACCAGCCTCGTATTCTCACCCATAAACTGCAAGGCGAGTTCCAGACGTCCGGCCATGTTCCAATCCGTCGCTCATTGTGCACTCTCAGGCATGGTATCACGTGACGCATGTGCGTACTTGGAACGTTCATGCGCGGACACGACGCTTCTGACAAAGCGAAAAGGCACTCGCACATGCATGCGCGGCTTTGAGCTCTCTGCTGCTGTTCCTGCGAGTGTATGATATCCATCATCCTATTCTCGGGGGTTCCATAGCAGCTGACAACACCGATACAGTATCGGGATATCGGGCCAGAACAAGGTTGTGATTGGATTTCTCGGTCGGACATCATTCCCTTGGGGGCCATTCTCTCACTGATTCCGAAATCGCAGGTATTTTCTATCTTGTCCTGCTCGCGGCCCTTGTGAACGGTAAGAGGGACAATGTCATACCAGGGCTTGACGCTGACATAAAGATGCAGCAACTGTGCGAGTACGTGTGCTGCTACTATATCCCAGGATCGCGAGGCTCAACACGACGGCTCAGATCGAGGCTGTTTACATCCCAGAGCTGATGATGTGCGGCGTCTCGAACACGGCGATATCGCGACTCAACTACTTCCTGTCGTTCGGCTTCGACATCGCGTGCCTTGTCATCGTGTTCTTGTATCTCTTCAGCTTGCGTGGCGCTGGTCTTTGGGGCCTTCTTGTATCGCAGGTACGCCGCAATCCGTCGTGGTACACTAGTCACTGACTTCTGAGAATACTTATGGCAGGGCGCAATCTACTTCGTGGTGGTTATCTTGGCTTATACAGCCCCTGCAGTAGGTCGCGTCTCTGTCTCTGTTCCCCTTGGTCAAGCCTGAGTTATACTGCAGATTCTGTTAATTTTAAATCTGAATGGTGCTCGCTACCTTATCATGTGCGATTTGAAACCTTACTTTACAACCATTTTCCCCAGATTTCATGAACGAGGTGAGTGTAACTTCCGTAAAAGCTCCCCGGCCGCACGCTGAAGTCCGCAATATCAGATGCTTCAGGTCCCGTCTGGTATGTAGCGTCAGGCAGGCGCGCTGCCGCGGTGCTCACTGGTTGCAGTGGTCGTCCTGGTGGTCTCCGCCACGCGAATGTACCGAAGTCTGATCGATTTCACCGGCCGATCGAACGACGAAGTCTCCGAGTGAGTCGCAATCGAATGCTAGCGAATTGCATCGTCTCTGAGATATGGAATGCGCAGCGCCTGGATAAGTACCACTTCTCTACCGCGCGCCGCAAGGCCGCAGTCGGGTATCCTGGTCGTGCGGACACAGGAAGTCAAAACTGACACCATCCGTGGAGCGCGGGCGGGGTCGCCTATTGAGCTGCAGCGCAAACGGATGGACGACACGGTCTGAGGCGCAGCGACCCGACGAAGATGTGTTGTACAGCTTGGCTGTGTACGCCTGCACTTTTATAACGTGACAGTCACAATCCCACAGTTGCGTCAGGATCGCGAATCCGCTCTTCTCTCATCTATATCAACTACTTTCCAACCCGAGACACTGATGGGGTCACGGGTTCATCGACGGATTCCGGCCTGGGACCAAGTTAAGCTACTGTTTTCAACCGATATCCTCGTAAATGCAGCACTACGAATCTACATGGCTAGCCATCAAGACGCCACTTGTCGCAGTCAAACATGTCCCACAGGTTATCTCGGATATCACGGATTTCTGGCTCAATCTCGAGATTCCATCCGAACTTCTGCGGGCGGGTAGGGAGCTCAGGAGCCGCCTTTCGCCGTGCTTCATTCCTCGTGTGAATGGCGTGCGATCCACAGAGCAGGCGCCTGCGGTCGGTCGCATCCAGATCGGGGTGAGTCAGCCAGACGTCGTCCTTGAGTTTGAGGATGTAGTAGTACGCATGCGCGAGAACAAACGTATTATCGAGCTCTCTAGCCACTCTCGCCAGACTGATGAGCAGGTCTGGATGAGACGATACTTCGCACAATGTGCGGAGGGTATTGCAGACCAAGTCCAGACAACGTCTCTCAACGTCCGGGTCCCCATTTGCTCCCGCAATACGCAGAAGTCTGCTGAAAATAGTTGGCTCGAGGGAGATCTGCACCCGGAGGATAATCGAAGCCTCCGCCATATCCAGGGCCAGCGTTAGCGCCGGACCGGCCACCTGCTCTGAATCGTACATATACGCGACGAGCCCAATGCCGAGCAAGCGCGAGAATTTTTCTGGAGATGCCTTTGAATCGAGGAATCGCTTCGCAGTGAAAGGACTACAGTGGCGGTCATGGCATGGTAAGAAACCCGTCCGTACCCGGGCTGAGCACTCACTCTGCGTGAATGTACCACAGAAAATCCCTGAACTCTCTAGCATCGTTATGTAGCACGATTGATCTGACCTCGCCGACGGGCTAATCAATGTCATTAGCCTGAGACGCGAGCAGGATGCGCCTTATGTACCTGAGGCAAGCAGAACATCTCTTTAAACACCGGCGAATGCTGGGCGAGCCGACTGCTACTAATCTATGCGAAGCTTGAGTGCATGAGCATTGTCAAATCAGACACCGCCCTACCTTAAACACTTCTTTGCCCACATGAAGCTCGACTGGAAAGTCGTCATAATTGTAATCCGACGTCGCTGTGATGATGGAGTCGATCCCAGCGGTTGGCGGCATGTAGTTCCTAGGCGTTGCGATGATGGAGATTTCGGTACGGTGCCAAGAGACGCACCGAAGCCTCGAGGCACGGCTATGTGAGGTCACAGGCCCGGGAGCTTTGAGGTCGGGCGCGCTCAACGGTTGGTCGTCTGCACACTCCAGGTATCCAGTGAAACAGACCGAATGGATTGCGTCTATGGTTCGGCTCAAAACAACGCGAATCGAAGCAGGCACATTACAAAAAGAGTGAGCATAGATCTAGGACGACGGTAAAAGGGCCCATTTCTCATCGTCAAAGTGAGTCCAGAGCTCCTCGCGCACGCGGCCGATCTGCCAGTCGACCTCAGGCCGCCACGGCATATCGGTCGCCCGTTCGAGTGCGCTACTGGAAGGCGGCGCTGCAGAGGCAGTACCGACTGGCGGGGCGAAGGGACCGACCGTCGATCCGCGCGCAACCGTCAGTGTACGGGGTTTGCTCGGTGCAGATGACACTGACGCTGACGCCGACGCCGTCCCAGGCAGGGCGAAGGTGCCGGCAGTTTGAAAGTCGAACTTTGACGAGGGAAAAGTCCCCGCCGGCCACGGTGTGCCGCGCCCCAGCTGAAGCGAGTACGCGCCGCACAGCAAACGGCGCCGGTCGACGGGCTGCACGCGGGCGTCGTCCCTCCAATGGTAGTCGTAGCCCTTGCGCAGGATGTAAAAGTAGACGTGCGCAAGCACGAATTGGTCATCGCGCGCGACGTCCAGTATCTTCAACGGGTCAAAGGAGAGGGGTCCAGGGCGTGTTGGACTGAGCGCGTCGCAGACAACGTCGCGGCAGCTGGCTACCGTGCACTCTAGCGAGTCTTCCTGCCAGCGCGAAGCGATGGAGATAAGAAGGCGGGACAGCTCGACATCGACTGGGAAGGCGCGGTCGTTCCGCATGAGCATTGCCAGTGCCTTGTCCACAGCCCACTGTGCGATGTCCATCGCGTCGTAGCGGTGCGCGACGGTCGCGATACCGAGAAGACGTGCGCACTTGTCCGCCGATGCCGGAGATGCGAGGAACGCTTCTGCAGAGATCGGGCTGGCAGTGCATTAGCTGGAGCTGTAGAGCTCATGGATAAGCAGTACGCTTACTCTGCATGTGTGAACCACAAGAACGACCTCAGCTCGCTGTCTTCCATGCCAGCCATGGGAATGGGAGCGCTATGGAATTCTTGGGCCTGCGTTTGATTAATGTAGGAACAAAGATCATGGACAGGAATTCACCTGTGGGACTTGAAAGAGATCCTTGAAAAGATTGGAGCGAAGTATAAGGCGACTCCGGGACACCTGTGTCCGTGCAGTGAGATGAGGCGCAAATATGGCAGCTGCTAAGCGCACCTCATATATTTTCCCTCCTAGCTCGAGCTGGACAGTTTCGTCACGATATCTGAACTCATTCGTGCCTAAAATCACAGTCTGGTCTTCCAGAAGAGACTCGGGTCTCAGGATGAGCTCGCCCATGGCGCAGGGTAACGGGGAGGAAATAAAGATATTGGGAGGGAGACATGTGCAGCTTATGTACTGTCAGGTGGTCGTGGTGGTTTACGCCACATGAAGAGGAGAGACGATGAACAATGAGCAAAAACATAGGGCAATGCATGTCGACGCGGAAACGCACCATTTTGGCAATGCAGGAGGTGGCGTTCGTTGTTGTATTGGCTAGGTCAAACCTAGTGGCGGGCCCGTAGGGTGCATTATGATTAAGCAAATGACTGATGCGAAAGGTGGAAGGGATGCTCTCGGCCAAAAGCGACACAGTCGTGACTTTCGACCGTCCGATTTGACATCGACACCCAGCCATTGCTTCACACAATCACATACATATATTCGAGTCCCGGGCTCTTTTCACGCTTTCTGTCTAGGCCGACGATGTGTTATGTTGTTTCACACGCTTACGAAAGGAGCCCGACGAACTACAGTCGAACTACGTACTGCTTGCGTACCGCTGCAGATGATCCATATACGCCGCCAGGGTCGGATGAAGCTGGCCATTTCGTTTTGCCTGTTCATGAGTGGTAGGAGTTCCAGGAACAATCAATCAGATAATCACCTGTGATTAATTGTCAAGATTTGCGTGTTCCGCGTGTGGGTCCCGCTGTCGCCGTGCCTTCGTACAGCACCTTGCCTTGTCTTTCAGCATGTTGTCTGCCCCACCGTTCCCTGACGCTCCCGGCCCGTGGCACCTCGAAGGCGAGGTTTACTGGATGCTGTTGAAGCCGTTACAGCAGGTGCCGCCAGGGGCTTACGCTCCGCTTGAGCGACCCACGGACGACGACCCCCATGACAAGACCAAGACGTTCCTCGGCGGACTCGGCGTCGTGTGGATTGTGCGCTATACGCAGAGTCCAGTCGGTGCGTTTCTCGCATGCTCATCCCAGACTGCGTTGCTACTCATACTTGGTGAACAGGCCCATACGACGAGCTCATCTACTTGCCGGGCGACTTTACCACCCCGTCTGGCGGGCGAGCGCCACGCATCACGCGCATTTACGTCTCCACGGCTGCGTCGGTGTATAATGGTGAGTGTACCCTATTCTGCTGAAACTCAGTCATTGACGCAACTCGCCCCGCCTCGCAGGGCGTCGCAACTGGAATATACCCAAGCACCTCGCCAAGTTCAGTTTCACTCCTTACGACACCAACCGCACGCTTATAGAAGTATTTAATTCTGAGGGCGGCCCATCTGAGTCTTCGCCGGAGGCGCCATTCTTCGCAGCAATTGCAACGCCACAGCGTTTCATCCCGGCCATCCCATTCAACACCCGCTGGCTCGGCGGCGGGACGCTCCCGCACCCACCCATCCCGGCCGGACCAGACAACCGGCCTGAGGAGGTCGGGACGACCGAGTGGAAGGCGGTCGACTACCAGGTGACGGGGCGAATCAAGCTCGTCTGGTGGGAGCCGGCGCCGACGCGCGAAGGTAGCAGGATTCCACCCGGCGGGTACACCGACGGCGTCGGCTTCCCGCACCTCAATATTCGCAGCTTTGGCGTCTGGTTTGTTCCGGGCATGAGCCTGGAATTTGGCGAGCCTATGCCCGTCGCAGGTGCCTCAGATTCGTAAAGTCGCCCGGAGTCTCGCGCGTTAGTGCTGTAATACACATGGTGTGGAATAAGAAATCTCAACTAGTTCATGTCCGATACGTGTGCGACGGCTAGCGAATGACAAAAGGCGATGCAGAGGATGGTCGCTCACATTGATGAAACCTGTGGTATGCAGCCCTCCAGCCGAGTCGTGCAAAAGTCTGGTCCTATAGCTTCCAGGATGCATCATCGAAGTGGTCCCAGAGTGCATTTCGTTTCTTTTTGATCTCGGGGTCAATGGCAGGCCCCCACGATCTGACCATCCCGCGGCCAGTTGCTGGGTCGGTGTAATAGATCTTGTGGGACGCGCCGGCCATAGATTCCATTTGTTGTTGGGAAGACGAGGACAGAGAGGAACGGAGAACATCATGGGGGGCGGCAGGCTCGGCAGGGGGCTGAGGGGGCGGCGCTGCCGTGATCTCGCGACCACAGCCAAGGGCATGCGAGCCACAGAGCAGTCGACGACGGTCAATGGGCAAGAGGCGCGGATCCCCCTTCCAGTTGTATCCCGGATCCTTGCGAAGGATGTAATAATAGACGTGCGCGAGAACAAAGGTGTCGCCGCGAGCGACGTCGACAGCTGCGATGGGATCGCGAGAGAGCGGTCCCTCTCGGTTAGGGTGCAGCGCGTCACAGACGACGTCTCGACAGCGAAGCACGAGCTTAGCGTGCTCGACTTCCTGCCATCGAGTGGCCACATTCAGAAGCCGACGCGCGAGGTTAACGTCCAGCGCGAACGGCCGACCGCCGTTGGTCAAAAGTAGATTAAGAGCCTCGTCGAGTGCCCACAGAGCAACCTCGATGGCGTCGTACTGGTGAGCAACGTTGGCTATGCCTAGAAAGCGCGAGCATTTGTCTGACGATGAGACGCTGCCGAAGAATCTCTGTGCGCATAGCGGGCTGTCGATACGATCAGGAATGAGTGCGGGCACGACATCGAAAGGCGTACTCGGCATGGATGTACCACAGGTAGTCTTGGAACTCTTCACCGTCGACGCTTTCCAGTTTTACAGTCTGAGGAACGTCGGGCTCAGATTCCGCAGTCTGTTAACCGTCGTCGCGATGAGCTGTGGGCACCGATGCAAAGAAACATGCAACACGACGCACCTGTGGCAACGAAAATAAGCTTTGGAAGATCGCAGAACGTAGCGTTAGCCGACTTCTCGAAACCTGGAACTGCTCAGACGTTTAACAAAGAGCTCAGGTTAGCAAACCCACGCGGAACAGGTGTCCACCGACGTCGAGCTCAATTGCGCTGTCAGCATAATTGTAATTAGAGGTCGCCGAGTTAAGGAACTCGTCCTGCTCGGCAAGACTTGTGCGGCGCGCGACTGCATCGGACATCGTGCCACCGTGGAGAGTAGACCGCGACGGTCGTGATTACAAGTTCAAGGATGCAAAGCGGAGTTTGTTATCCTTCTTCTGATCCGTCGTCCGCAGCACATCCAAGTGAATACATAAGTCTATCCAATCCTGGTCGCGCATCTCTGCAGGCAGCAATTTGCAGAGGATGCGAATACACGGCCACCCAGCCGATTATGGGAAAAGCTTTAATTTGGGCGAATACGGGAAACCTGACACAATGGATGACCAGATTCCTGGTGGGATTGCACCGAATTCCTGTAGCGGCAGGAATTACGAGAAATTTCGAGTGGATTCCACAGGTTGCCCGTGCACGAAACCTGCCGGATGATCCGTGCGGCGGTTTCGGTCCCCAACGCCGTCGCCGGTTGAGAAGACCAGTTCGGCCACTTCAAGCTCCGACGGCAAGCTCTCTCCGGCCAAGTCCAACATGTCCGCCAGACGCAGAGACGTCCCCCTTCCCCTTCCCTAGGCACCCCCGTCCTCCCCGTGTCTTTCACTTTATTACCCGCTGCACTCTCTAGTAGCCGGTGCTGCCCCCGCGACTCTCGTTACGCGCCGTCGAGGAGCGCTGACGTGGCGCTCCCGGTGCTGACGTGTCTCTTCGCGTCCAGCCACTCGCACCGTACAAGGCGCACACCCCTCCTGCATGATCCAGATTCCATTGCCCACTGCTTAAGCACGCCTGGAGGCTCCTGTGTTTTATGTCTAGCGTCTGTAGGTGACGCCGACGATAACCCCCCTTCGCGCCTGAGGACTAGATTTGACAGTCCATACCTCCGTAATATACTCCTCTTTTATTTTCACATCTATGCGCAAGGTTTATTGATCCTGGCATCCTTTCCTCGAAGGCTGGAATGGGACTAACGCTGACTCGGTGTTAACGGGGCGGAGGCAAATTCATATCACAGGTTTTCTGTGGGGCGGATTGTGGGATTTCAATAAGCACAGCGGCTACGGGATTTCACTAGGATTGCATCAGGATTCCGGAACATGGCCCAACCAGCGAAATTCGGTAATCGGCTGGGTGGCCGTGTATTTTCTGGACTTGCGCTCGATTTTTATGCGGCTCAGTGCTTGGCCACCGAATCGTTCGGTTTGTAGACTCACTTACGCAGCGATAATGCCTCATCCGCACAATAGGCTGATCCGCTCTATGTAGTACCATACTGGTAACAGCTATAGAAATTCTCAACTCCAATATCTCCCGTATTGTGCTGGAAACAGGCAAGTTTAACTCCACCGTGACGTTGTATGTCCGTCGCGTGCTCAAGTATCATCTGTGTAATAAGAGGCTGAGCCATTTTACAGATTTTTCATCAGAAGACCCCTCGAATAAGTGCAGAAGGACATTAGCGTAAGGTTTTCCTCCTGGCCGCACCTTATAATGCGCAGTAGCCGCGTCTCCATCTCTCCCTCGTTGCCTCCACACCCGCTGACGTGTGTCCTGGATACAGTATTCTGCAGGAAGATCCTGCAGCGGGGGATTCGAGTTAGCCGCTCAGACTCAGCGGCTATGGCATACATCATCCTCGGTCAAATCAATGGCAACATCGGCAAGAGGCCATCCCATTTTCACGATGCATACACTTTTCCGGCAACGAAGCGCATCAGGGTCTGCCGCGGAGACGAGTCGAACAAGGAGAACATCGCGCCTGCAGTTCGTGACCTTACTCGCAATGCCTCGCGCCGTTCCGCGCAGCGCATCCGCCGCTCTGGTCAGCGTATATCCGCGCCGCCTCCCTAATCTCGCTGACGCTACAACCTCAGCTTAGCTTGATTGAAAGGCTTCGCTCCGAGATCCTCCGCACTCGCAACGTTGTGACCCTCGCTTTCCGTTCATTGACCACTGTCGTTATCCGACCACGCTGTCAGAGCCCAACCCTGTGTCATTCTTTGAATATATTGCACTCCTTTAGCCTGTGATTCAAGTAATTCCTTATAGATGTGATTTCCTTACACCGTGCGACCGGCCTACTAGAGCTAAGAGAAGCCTGATGTGCCGGAGACAGTGCTTAGGTAAAACTCAAGCCGACGCTGCGATTATTCCGCTTCTCCCGACAGCACAGCATCCTGTACGTCTTAACTCTGCCCATTTCGCACGCCATGGCATCCACCTCATCCCCAGCGGACGACGTATCCGAGTGCATCCATTTCGTCGAGAGCGCGACAAACAACTATCAAGCGGGAGAAGATCAGGTGGTAGAGCTCCGAGTTAACGGACGAACGTTCAGCGTGGGCGCTCCAGTCTTGACTCCCCAAATGGACAGATCTGACTGAGCTGAAAATCTCCAGGTATCGAAAAGTCGGCTTACCCAGCGTTCTCCCATCTTCTGCGAGATGTTCAAGCTTGGCGCGATGCCAGCTGGCAATATGACTGGGATCGGAAGATCGAACGGCAGCATCGTCTCCAAAGTCGAATATACGGATGGGACAGAAAAGGTGATAGTCGACCTGCACAACGACCCGGAGGAGTTCAGACACTTCCTATGGTACCTCCACGCCGAGTACGTGCTTAGAATCTCTAGCATCCGCATCAATTTGCGTCGCTTCTCACGCCCATTTCTCCCAGCCCACTCTCCGCGCACAAGTTGACTCAGGCAAGGCCGACCGCGCAAAAGTGCGACATTTTGCTCGGAATTGCGAGCGTTGCGCACATGTACGAGGCGTTGGACGTTGCAGAATGGGCGATGGGTCTCGCGCTGCAAATGTTCATGGTCGAGCACAAAGATCGCCTGTTCTCACTGGACTCAGACCTCGCGCTGCGTCTCCTCTGCATTTCCGAACGGTTTCAAGAGGCCGAGAACGCGAAATTTTTGAACGATGCGCGCGACATCGTGTGCGACGCTCTGAACCCTTGCTGTCCGAGCCCGCTGTCCGACGACCCGATTGCTGCGCTGCTGCTATTGAAGGACACCTACGTCCTGGGCCATGCGTATTTCTATGTTCTATTGAAGGGGAAGGACTACTGGCTCAACGACCCGCGGCTCACGGCATCCGACAGACAGCGTCTTGTCTGCGGTGGATTCTGCTTGAGCAGAAGGCCGAGCCTAACGCAGTCTTATGCCGACGTCGGCAGAGGGATTAGTTCCTCGTACTCGCGGCCCCTCCCCACCCCTCCCACCATATCCAATGTTTGGAACCCAGGACCCGCGGACGGACTGGCCTACGGTGCATACCCAGTACCACATCTTGTAACGGCGGCGCCCATCTGGAAGCCCTCGGTTCATCGAGACATCGAAGACAAACGCAACGAGCTTTGGGCAATGTTCGATAACGCGCCCTGGCGGTTGACGGATTAATCCACTCCATTATAATCTCGGCTGCGGCTGAGCACTACTGCATTGGCCACGGAGAGCGCAAAGGACTAGCTTGGTGTACTTACACGAGGTTTAGACAAGCAGTGTCTGTTCTATACTGGAGGACAAACGCGCAAGAAAGCTGGTCCGATCGCCAGGAAAAGACAAAGCCGTATCGGGAACGACTGCGTGTGTCGGGGTTGCAAGGCATAGACGCGGCATCGTATGGCGTCATTTCCGCTCGAAGAGATGGTTGATCTCGGCGACGTCCCAGCGCGGAACGATGTGGCCGCCTGAGACGACGGATTTGATCGCGCTCCCGGGAGGCACATCCTGCGGCCAATCTCGGTGTGGACCAACTCGGGCGTTTCTCGTGGGCACGAGCTGTACGAGGTCGTTGGTCGTTGCCGTTCGCCGGCTGGAGGGAGACATCGTGATGTCGATATATCCGTAAATTGCGTCCCACGAGCGAGCCGTGGTACAGCGACATAGTGCCAAAGTCGAGCGCAGCACGCCACCAACGTTTACAACAGACAGCTGCACAGATACAGTAAATGGAGCACGAGCATGCAGTCGAGAGCTGACGCGAGGACCGCCCGGCCAGATAAGCAACTATTTCGACCAAGAGCTCGTCTGGAAACCGCTCGGACAGGATGCAGTAGATCATCGCGCCGGTTCGCGCAATCTCCAGCGCAGCTTGGATCTGGGCGAGCGTGCGAGAGCAGCGAGGGCCGTTTCGTCAAGATCCCGGCCAGCTTCATGCGCCGGATATGGTTCTAAGAGAGCGGCTGTTCATCACGACCTGAAGGCCGGCGAACGTCGACGTCGGAAAGAGACAAGCTGGATTTGAACTTGAAGCCCCGCTGATAATGTTGGCCCCAAGCGCTCGGTCGGATGCTACTCATGATGAGTGCGCCTGCATTCGATTTTACGATGGTCAAGCGTTCAGGCGCTATTACAACACCAAATTTCTGCCAGGATGACGCGATCGGACTCTTTCGAATGGCGGAAAAAAACAAAGCCCCTCCCGGCCAGTGATCCAGCGGTATTGTACATTGTAGGAGAGTGAAATTCGTGCACGGTGTCGAGGGTTCGTTGCTATACTCGTAATAAGTGTCAGGAGCTTCAAACGTTACGTCGGCGTCGTCTGAATCAGGACCCAGTCTCGCAAGCTGCGCCTCTTCTCGTGCTCCTCCTCCGAGTATTCACTGCGCGATGGGCTAGAGAATGACAAAAGGCGATACGGATGAAGGTCGCTCACATTCAAATGCAATGAAAGCTGTGGTATGTGGTCCTGCATTGGCCGGGTTGTGGTCCTACAGTCTCCTGTCGCGCTAGCATCGTCGTCGAGCTCGCTGCCCGTGATCTCTGCGCTGCAGGGCCCTGCACGATGGTCGTATGAGGTCACGCCCTCAGCGTGTATTCACCTCCGTACGTGCAGTACACCTCTGACGCACGGAGCGCCTGGGATTCACTGGCAGGAGTCGTGTCTGAAGGGTGTGGCGTCTATAATACGTTGCTTGCTTGCGTGTTCAGGGACTCAGGCGCTGGGGCGGAGGGACTCGTCTGCACGCCGTGTAACGGCGAAACGAGGTATTATTTTATATAGCGTCGCGGTTATACAGAGAACGGCCATTAGGGCCATCATCCATGGCGTTGTCCAACTTCAATTGCAAAGGAGCTCCGGCACGCATATGATATGGCACGCACAGAGTGCGCTGGCTGATCATTCTCAGAGATCTGACCGCTCATGTCATGAGCCTAGCGACTTGTACGAGTTCCAGCTTTTTTGTCTGCATTAATGTACGCTGACAATGATACTATTAAGTACTAGTTCAGCTGTGATTGTCTTTCCGATCGATACATGCTGAGTATGCAGGAACCTCGAAGACACACTTCCAAACATCCCGACCGACTGAGGACGCTGGCGGTGCTCACATTCCCACGATCTCGACTATCGATGCCGCGCGGGCGTCGCCAAACAACTACCGATCGCAACGACTGAGCCGCGTGCCCAAACACGACCATTGACCAGTGTTTCAGCAGGCATGTTGTTACAATACGTTCCCGGTGGGCAGTGGCAGGCGATCTAGACCTGGAATGCAGGCAGCGACAAGGCAGCTGAAGGGTGTGCCGTGCATTGCGGGCACAATGGAGGCGAGGTCAGATATTTCAAATAGATCTTGTGGGCCTGGGCGTGGGTGTTTCAAGTGGTGCCTGCATTGCATTGTGAGACAAGGCGCCGAGGCTGGTCGGAGGACAAGAGGACGGGGACTGCGGCCGAGCCGGCGGGCGGGGCGGAGCGCCAAACCTTGCGCGGCGTCCTCGTCCGCTCTCCGCTCACCACCGGTCCCAGCACCGAGACAAGGGCCGCCCCCGTCTTATTCCGTGCGGCCGCCCGGGCCCTTCCCTTCCTTTCCTTTCCTCGTGCACGACTCGGATGGCGACGAGCCAGAAGGACAAGGACAAGGGCAAGAGCCAGACGCCGGCATGGCGCCCGACGACCGTCATGATCATGCGCGACCTCTCGCGCGACGACGACTTTCTCTCGTGCGTCCTGCTCGCCGTCTGTATGCGCTCTGACGCTGCGTAGGGCGATGCTGGTCGAGTCGCTCGGGACGGAGGACACGCCGCTGACGGTGCACAAGATGGACCCGGCGCGCAAGGTGCCCGCGTTCGACCCGCAGGAGGTCCTCGCCATCGTCCGCAAGGTCCGTCGTGGCTTTGACCCCGGCGCCTGTGCTCACACCCGGCAGCACATCGTGCTCAAGCAGCCCGAACGCGGCGGCGCAGGTGCGGCGTCCAACCGCGTCCGCCACGCCGTCGACGCCCTGCTCCAGTGCGCCCACCGCTTCCCGTTCTCCGGTAACGCCGCCGTGTTGACCGCTCGCTGCGCGCAGACTGCAGGCCGTGCGCACCTACCTCCGCGGCAAGAACGAGCGCCAGCGGAATGCGTTTGCGACGTGAGTACTTTGCCTTGCGTGTTTCTTTCGGCCCTCGTTCCCCGCCACGGCACGTCACATCTGCGCAACGAGCCACAAACGGCCTCCGCCGGTCCCCGCGCCTTGCATCGTGAGCCACAGACGGCGTTGCCGGGACTCAGCCCCGCGGCCTGCATGCCAGCTCGCGTTGCAAGCTCAATGCGGCAACACGAGAGAGCGGCTGTGTTATGGGCAGCGTGTCGCCATCCACGGCGCGACTTGCCTTGGGCGCGCTGCGCTACAACCACGTTGTGGCAGCGATCTCTATGGCGATGCGTCGCGCGCTCGAAGCCCTGAACAGACGGCCTCGCCACGCGTCATCCGACTCGCGGTGCAGCCTGCGAACCGCGAGTCGCAGCTCGCATTCGCGCGAGGCGTGTCGCTGCTCGTCGTGCGGTTCAGTCATGTCTGGCGCGGACAACCGCTTCTCGCGCCTCGCGCAAAGGACCTTGGCTATTCTGCTGGTCGGGGCCACTGCCAGCTCTATTGCGCATTCTCCCCAGCTGTAATTTTCACTCGCTGACACGGTTCGCAGACACGCGTCGCGCTACTTCGAGCTGTACCTGCCGAACGGCAGCGTCGAGATCGCGCACACGACGCGGTACCGGCACAAGACGGGCAAGTCCGAGCTGTGCATCATCGCGACGAAGCCGCTGGCCGTGGGCACGGTCATCACCGACCTCAAGGGCTCGCTCGCGGACCTGACGCCGGAGGAGGACGAGGCGCTCCGCCGGAAGGACAGCCGCAACAGCCTGGGCATCCGCAGGGACTTCAGCGTCATCTACAGCCGCCAGCGCAACACGAGCCATCTGTTCCTCGGCCCGGCCCGCTTCGTCAATGTGCGCCTGTTCTGTGTTGCGCTTCGTTTCCTTGCTTGTGGTCGCTGACGTATTTTTTTTTCCGTTTGAAATAGCACGATTGCGACCATAATGTGCAGCTGTTCCGCGACGGCCGCTATATCACCTTCCGCGTCATCAAGCCCATCGAGCAGGGGCAGGAGATTACCGCGCATTATGGCAACTCGTACTGTACGCTGCAGTCGGCACTTTTTATCTGCAGCTGCTAACGCGGTTCTAGTCGGCAGGAAGAACAAGGACTGCCTGTGCGAGACGTGCGAGAAGAAGGGCAAGGGCGGCTATGCGCCGCGCGTCGAGGGCGTCGACGACGTCTCCGAGTCCGACATCTCCGAGTCGAGCGAGATCGACCGCTCGCGCCGCTTCTGGGACGCCGCGGAGCAGGAGGGCAAGCTCAACCTGCATGTGCGCAAGACGCGCCGCGGCACGTACGCGCTGGACAAGCGCGCGTCGACCTCCGCGCTTGATCTGGCGTCGGCGTCGGCGACGCCGGTTGTGGCGTCTACGTCTGCTACGCCCGCTGCGCCTGGGGCGGCGTCGTCCTCTGCTACGCCTGCGGCAGAAATCGTCGACGTGGAGATGGAGCTGGAGACTGAGGCTGAGAAGGTTGTCGAGGCCGTTAACGTAACACCCGCTGTGTCTGTGCTGAGCGAGCTGCCGACGCTGTCGTCGTTGTCATCGCCGCCCTCCGAACAGCCTACCCGCGCGCCAACGCCGGAACCGCTCCCTCCGCCGCCGCGCGCCATCACGCCCACGATTGACATCCCCGTGCCTGACGCGCCCAGCCCCTTCGTCCCCGTCGACCTGGACGCGTACAAGCCCGACGCACTCACCGCCCACTTCCCGCCTGGCCTGGTACGGCTTACGCACCCCGAGACGATCGCGCGGCTCGTCCTGCGGCGCGACGACATGAACGCGCGCGCGAGTACGCGTGGGCTGCCGCACCCCTCGTTGCACCCTTTGCTGGCGGCGGCCGAGCACTACCCCAAGTTCGCGCCGGGGCCCGCGCCGAGCACGCACTTCATCGTGTCGGGCGCGCTGGTGGACCCGCGGCACGCGACGTTCGACTTCTTCGACTGCGGCCGGGTGGCGTTCCCGCACGAGCTCGTCGAGCTCGACGTGAAGCAGAAGGTGTGCGAGATCGTGCTGCTGCGGCAGGACCTCGGGCGGCGCAGCGACTGGCGCGGGCTGCCGTGGCCCGAGTGGTGCCCCGCGCTGCTCAACCCGGCCATCAAGGCCGGGCGGTACCCCAAGTTCCCGCCGGTGGAGAAGCGCGGCGCGCCGCCGCGGTACTACGCCAGCCGCGCGCTCGTCGAGGCGTGGTGGGGCGTGCCGGCGCCGCTGGAGGCGCCGCTGCCCGTGGGCAGCGATGTGCCGCGGCAGCAGCTGGAGTTTTTGACGGACGTCGAGTGGGCGCATATCCGCGAGGAGCCGGAGATGTTCGGGCTGACGCACGAGAGCACGTGGGAGGGCCTGCCGTGGCCCGAGACGGCGCCTGCGCTGCTCGCCGCGGCGAAGGCGAAGCGCTACCCGGTGTTCCCCGAGATCGACGACCGCGGCGCGCCGCCCGTCATGCGCGCCGACCGCACGTACGCGGTGTTCGAGCGCGGGATCCGCAAGACCGTCTCGAATGCGACGTTTGCGCATACGTTCGAGGCGTACAAGGCCGTGTGGCGCCTGGACGCGCTGCCGCGGACGTACGAGGTGCCGCGGGCGACGTGGGAGCGCATCCGCGAGGCGCCCGAGGAGTTCGGGCTGCATGCTGCGTCCGACTGGCGCGGGCTGCCGTGGCCCGAGACGACGCCGAAGCTCGTCGAGGCGCAGCGCCGCGGGGTGTACCCGGCGTTTCCGCCTGTCCACCTGCGGGGCGCGCAGCCGCGCAGCCTCGACGGCGACCGGTTCGTCGTGTTCGACCGCGCGTTCGCCGCGCCCGAGCCCGGCGCGCTGGAGAGCGAGGTCGAGACAGGGAGCGCTACCACAACCGCGCGCGCGAGCACTGCGCCCACGAGCGTCGGCACGCCCAGCCCGAAGAAGAAGGGGAAGGGCAAGGAGAAGGAGAAGGAGAAGGACTTGCTGTTAGAGGTGTTAGACAAGGAGCCGCGGTGCATCAACCCCGTGTGTAGGAAGATCTTGGTTGCTGGTGGGAATGGGGTTGTTGGTGCTGGAGGGATATTGGGAGCGATGTTGGGGACGGAGTGTCACCGGTGAGTCTTTTATTCAGCCGCCTCGTCGTTCATGTCCGCTTTGGGATGCGGGGCGATGTTCTCTTTGTTTGTCTTTGTTCATGTGCTGATCCAAGCTACAGATGCAGACGACACTCGCTGATATACGGGAGCCCGTGGCCGAAACGCATACCGCCGCCTGGCACGCGTCTGCGCTCGCCAACGCCCTCGTCGTCAGAGTCAGAATCGGAAGTCGAAGAGGAGCCCGCACCGCCGCCACCGCCACCGCCACCAAAAGGCAAGAAACGCCCGGCGCCGTCGGCGACGCCGACGTCGACTCCGCAGCCGCCCGCGAAGAAGCGGCGCGACGAGCGGATGCTGGCGCGCAACAAGGCGCGCGAGGACGCGGAGCGCGCTGAGCAGGAGCAGGTGGCCATGCAGCGCGCGATGAAGCGCTACCGCGAGGCCATGCGCGAGGAGGAGGAGCGCTATCGCGCTGCGAAGCGCGCGAGATGGGAGGACGAGCGGCGGCCGCCGCCGCGGCTCGCGGCCGTGCCGACGCCGACGTTCTACGCGCGCAAACGGGAGGAGGAGGTGGAGGAGGCGGAGGGCATGATGCTGCCGCCGCCGAGACGCGTGTGCTGGCGGATGCCCAAGCGGCTCGGCGGGCTTGGCGGCGCGCTCAACCCGTCGTTCTTTGCACGCCGGCGCGTGCTGGCGGCGCAGGACTCGGAGGAGGACGACAGCACGAAGGTCGACGAGCAGGAGGAGCCCGCGTCGTCGCCGTCGCCGATGCCGATGGAGTCGCCCGCGCGCGCGCTGCCCGCGATGCCCGTCATCCGCATCCCCGTGCCGCCGTGGATGGAGGACGCCGGCGTGGACGGCGACGACGAGATGCCCGCCACGCTGCTCGTCGAGGTCGTCCGCGCGTGACCCCACCCGTCTTGTCTGATGTTTTTCTTATCGCTGGTCACTTACTTACATACTCAGAGTCGCGCTGCAGCTGTCTGTCTGTCTCCGTGTCTGTATTATTCGCCCGCAGTCCGTCCGTCCGTCCGCGTCAGTACTATTGTTGCCTCGGTTGTCATGGCATGTCTCATCTCATTTCTTCCTCGCTGCTCCTCCATCGACACACTCTCACACATGTTCTTGCTCTCCTCACTGCTCGTGCTAGCGCTGTCGGTACTCTGTTCGTTCTGGTTCGTCACAGTACATGTATTTATCTGTGCATATAATGATGGGTCCGATTCTTTTTGGCTACGTGACTCTACAGCCCGCGGCCCCGCGCTCAAACCATTTGTACACTCATTGCCCTGCATTGCTAGTCTCATATACAGATTGTACGCACGAATAATTGTGCAGCCTTGACAGCATTCCACCTCTTGCCGGGTCAAGGTGTCGTTTTATAAACGGCCGTCTTGCGTTGCCCTACAAATAACTTACACACCGTACTATGAATTCGCTGAAAATTCTCCGTAGTAGACAAATGTAGCTGGGGCAGGCCAAAGTTTGCGGTCCTTAGTAGACATGATATATCTTTCAGCGCGATGCACGGTCAAGAGTGGGAAGACGAAGTTCGGACTTAGAAATATATAAGACCGACGCCAGGGTTCGTCCGCGACCTCTACTACAGGACCATGGCTCTGCCACTGACGTCGACGGACGCGCCACCCTCCATCACTATCGAAATCCCCCGCGGACAGGATCGTCTTGATCCGCTCGTCTTCGCTCTGCGTGTGCCGCTGCACGACCTGGAAGAGTTGACACTTCGCCCGGTCCGGTGGATGCGTCTGCTCGCATGGGGCCTGCTTCATCGCGAAGGATACTTTGAAGACGGCGATAAAGTTGCTGTGGATCCGGAAATGCCAGCCAGTTGTCTCGTATCCGGCTCAGTCTTCAGGTTCGTTGCGAGGGAGGGCCAAGAACGTTCGCCCGCCACTTTGTCGTCATGACTGTCATGACTGTGAACCCTCATCATGATTTCAGTCCACCTCCTCAATCTTGAACATACATACACAAGACCCACTGGCGAGGGCATCATCCATGAGAGCCAGCTATCCACAATCACTGAATCGAACGATTCGGTGTTTCCTGACGGTAACCGGGGCCAGATACTACAGGACCGCGACGGTGGTGCCTGTGTATTCTCCGGGCTTACTGGCCCGAAAGGGGTGCAGCGGGCGCATATAATCCCAAGAAATTTCAGCCACAATGTGAGTGGATGCCCTTACTTTTTCCGCGCTCATCATATTTCATGTCCGGTAGACGGCGGCATTGAAGGAGCTCGCCGACGAGCGCAACTTCAGCTTCCAGCACCATTTAGACCCTCGAAATACAATTACTCTCCTCGTCAATCTGCATAACAACTTAGATACTAACATGGGTTTCCTTCTCGCAGTGCGTGTGCCAAATCACCCAAGCTTTTTATACTAACAAGTCCTTGGACTGCAGACCGACGACCTTTTTTGCGGAACGAAGACGTGCCTCCCCCGCAGGGTGGGGTGGGGGCGATTAAAGCGTGGCTGGCACGTGACGAGAGCAAGGGCCAAGCATACATTTGGCAGTTCTGCGACCGCTTCACCCCAACGAGTGCAGCCGCCCTGATCGTGCAGCACAATCAGCGCGCTCGCTTTATGACCGCGGATACGACATGGTACCCCTGCCCCAATGCCATTAACTACAACTATGCAGTCGTTATGGTCGAACGCTACCTCGAAACGGACGACGACAACATCCGTGCGCTCATCAGAAGGCCCGTGCCACATATGGAGTCGCCTGTATCAGTGTCAGCGCAGCTTGCGCCAGTGCAGAACGACTCGTCTACCCTCCGCAATAAAAGGCGCAAGCTCGATGATGGCAGCTACACTACTCATCACGCCGGCCATCTTTCGAGTGACGAGGCGCATCGACCTCACACACGCAGCCAGGACCAGGGGCGAGGTCTGTTGCCTGTCGAACTTATGATCCGCCTCACCCGCAAGCAGGCGTTCGTGAGCCAGAGGCAGCTAGCAGAGCAGGAGGAGTTCTCGCGCCGCCGCCTGCGAACCTGGTTGAAGTCGACGCCGACGTTCCGCCCAGCACCGAATGTCTAACTCCTGCACTTAGTATGTCTGTTAGTATGTCTGTAACGCATTCCTGTATCATGAGACGATGTACTGTATCGCAACGAATCGATTGTCTTGTCGCTCTCATGTTTTCGAGGGCAACTCATTTGCTTCGTGAGGCCTGCTGGCTCCCCGGCCGCGAATACCCTGTGTGTCTTCCGATCAACCTGTCCTTGCTCCTTATCTGCCGAGCGTTTAGTCTAGTCCCACCTTCGCGCGCTTGCGTCTCACAATGTGACGCAGGTGCCTACACCCGCGTGCTGCGATATTATCTCACAAACTTGAGGTAATCACTTTCGAATGCACGCATACAGTCCACATCCGGAGGTCGAAGTGTAATCATCGGCAATTTGGGCCAGATTTGAGGTCTTGGTTCCACGATCAAGCCATTGGGCCGCCTAAGTCCGTTTCAAATTGAAAGACCGACACCACGCTTCACATGCCTCCAGAGTGTTGGAGATGTACCGCCTGTTAAAATCCGCGCCTCCCGAAAGCCCGGCGCCGATACAGGGATAGACGAGAGCAAGCCAATGTATAATACTGGTTGTCCGTATGTCGTAGGTACACGAGGTAGCGACTACAGAACGAGACCGGACAACCAGATGAGAAACAAAGGTAAACAATCTACCGGTCAATATCAGCGCGAAGCGGAAACACAATAACTCCGTAACCCTAAATGCTAACACTCCCCCTGTTTCCGCATAGCGTGCAGGCCCTAGCGCTCCCCCAGAAACCTGCAAGCAAGCAGTGCACCACAGCAGTGTGCGGCCTGAGTGGGTCGCATGCCGATGAGGACTCCCAATGCGATGATGCAGGAGGTGGCCGATATGCACGCGTTGTCCGGGCCAGCAGATGTGCGGGTAGATACGCCAAATGGTATGCACCCAAGTGTGTCCAAACTACCCCCTCCAAGGGCAACGGACAGGCGCTGAAAAGAACGCCACGTTCCATCCCGCGACCACGGCTGGACCACGGTGCTGCTGAAGACATGCACAATCGAGCGGCATGCAGACGGTGAGCAGTAGGTCGGGCAATCGAATGGCCAGCACCCTGAGTGGGAGCACCTCCAATTACGGTAGCGCTGCAGCAGTCTGCGTGGTATAGCGCTCCAAACATGCTCGACGATGGCTGTATTTCCGCAGGTGGCAACATCATCAGACATCGGCCATGTGAGTGTGTCCCAGTCGTGCAGTCCGAATGGTGATACCAGGCGGGAAATACGATCGAGATCATCGGAATGTGAGTTGTCGGGGAGGCTGAACAGCGGCAAAGATCCCAAGCATGAATGCTCAGTTGTAGATGTATAGATTTCGACGCGGCGAACAGAGTGCCACAGAGTGGCGACGAAGAAAGGGCCGGGTCGTCAGGGCAAGGTGAAACGCGCCGAGAGGAGAGAATGGTAAAAGTCGGTCGGGTCGAGGTTACCCGTGCGGTGAGAACGTCGGCGCTTTCGAAAACGGCGTTCGCCGAACGGCGAACGGCGAACACCTTAAGGTGAACAGGTAAAACCGTTAAGGTGTGTCATTAAAACCGTTAAGGCGAGGCTATAAATCGGTTAAGGCAGTAGAGCAACATGGTTAAGGTAGACATATAGTGCACTTAAGATGAATGTATGTAGCCCTTAAGGTGAGAACAATGGGAGCTTAAGGTACAGATATACAGCCCCTAAGGTGAGGAATTGAAGCCCTTAAGGTGGGTCCCAGGGAACATTAAAGTGGATGTGAGCAGCACTGAAGGTGGACACACTACACCTTGAACACTGAACAGCCGGGAAAGACTACGACAATTAAATCAGGAATAGAGAGGAGCCACGGAACAAAACGGTGGGTGGGTGGGTGGACTATACCCCACACATGAGAGAATAGATATAGAGGTGTAGATGGGGAAGGAAAGGAATCTCAAGTGTGTGTGTTGTCACGGCAGAGTGTTGCGGTCTTCACAGTCTCCGCAAGCTCTGTCCGTTCGTCCGCGGGTTTTACGCCGCTTCGCCGAGCGTTCGGTCGCGGCTGCATACAGTCGGCGTACTGTTTACCCTCGGACTGAGACTCGGCCAGGGTTATAGGCCTTGGGCTGAATGACTCGGGATATGATCTACGCGCCGCTCTCTATCGGCCTAGAGGGTGAGACGACCTCGGCGCATATCCCAATTCGGCTCGGTGGAGGTTTCCTACCCTCGGACCATGGTTCGGCAGCTCTTACCTCGCTGTATGCGTCGGATACGGGCGCTGTGACGCTCGGGACAGACTCTAGGCCCCTCTTCGGACCTCGGGCGGGCTCGGCTGGTCGCTCTGTGCAACCCCAGGGGCTCGGGAATGCCTCTATTGGACTTCCCACTGGCGCGCTCCATCTCGGACTGATAGTATTGGGGCTACCCTCGCCCGGTACAAGCTTGGCTACACCCTCGGACCCTCGGCTTTGGCTCTCAGCAGCTCGGTGCCATCCCTATGCGCCCGTGTGACGCCCTCCTCCTCGGTCCGTGTCCTCGGCCTGTATGGTATACCTTGGCACCTTCGCCCCGCCTCGGACCGCGCTCGACTGGAGGTTTGGCGGGGAGTCGGCGCCATGGGAGGTGATGCGAGGTGTGTCCATTTGCTCCGGGATCATCCTGGGCCGGATCAGCAGCCCTTGGGGGATGGGTATATAGGTTGTGGGGTGTAGATGCGTGTACCCTAGGTTTGGTCTGGTCAATTGTACTGCTTGTCCGTTCTTCCTCGTCCCTCTCTCCTCTCTTGGGCGTCAGTCTCCGCGAGTGACGAGCGCTCTTCCGTGACACCTAGGCTGTGATCTGGATGGACTGCATGCATGCACCGCAGTGCCCAAGATACGAACACCCTCTCCATGAGGAGGTCACAACCCACTGGTCGCTGGCCTAACGAATTCTACGACCTCTAGGCTCTAACGACAGGCTGAGCTCAAGCTCCGAAGACCAGTACAGTCACTTGCTGTGTGAATCCCAGTCGCCAAAGGCGACTCATACACACTCTTTATTCCATTTATCATCTACGGGTCGGTGCATGGGCACAATCAGACCCACAGGATGCGGTACAGGATCGGACTCCAAGGACCCTCAGACACTGGACGTGGCCACAGGATGCCTGGGTCGAATGGGGCTGAGCCAGGACGGACC
Organism: Auricularia auricula-judae; assembly: GCA_002092955.1. Taxonomy (NCBI): domain Eukaryota; kingdom Fungi; phylum Basidiomycota; class Agaricomycetes; order Auriculariales; family Auriculariaceae; genus Auricularia; species Auricularia auricula-judae. The sequence continues at coordinate 167,520 of NCVV01000067.1, forward strand.
TGATGACGATTGGGACTGAACCCCTGGATTTGCAGGAAGGAGTCTACTTGGTCTTACGCTGGCATGGACCCTCGCTTCGGTCACAAGTCCAAGAAAGCTATTTATATTTGCACATGCGCCCGTTGTGACAAGGAAACTACATATAAGACGACCGGTCCGAACCTCTAATCTATGTCCATTGCCTCCTCCACCTTGTCGTTGTCGTTGTCGTCCTCCTCCTCCTCCTCTGGACCTGACTCAGCAGAGACTCAGGTGCCGCTGATGCACGTGAGGAGCCGAGGACGCCACCCCAGGCGTGGCCAACAACTGAGATGATCGCACTGCTGTTCCAGCTGCAAAACAAGTGCCCCAACTCATCGCTGAGTGCAGAGGAACTGGAGCAGACGGCAGTGCCATTGGCGCTGCACCCCCAGCTACCAAAGGCGGCCCACACCACTGCGAACTGTTCCACGAACTGTGGGTGCAGGGTGGGCATCGCAGGGGCTGACTACGCTCGGTGTCTCGATGGGAAGCACCGGCATGCTCCCCTTTGCTGCCCTGGAT
>NCVV01000067.1:169254-183980 GCA_002092955.1 Auricularia auricula-judae
CCCGCGCAAGACGTCCGAGTGACAGCCGCGGGCACCAGCCAGCGCAAGTCGCCGTCGCCGTGGTGTTGTTGAACGGGGACCACATGCGCCCGTGATCTGGTTGTGTTAAAATCCGCGCCTCCCGAAAGCCCGGCGCCGATACAGGGATAGACGAGAGCAAGCCAATGTATAATACTGGTTGTCCGTATGTCGTAGGTACACGAGGTAGCGACTACAGAACGAGACCGGACAACCAGATGAGAAACAAAGGTAAACAATCTACCGGTCAATATCAGCGCGAAGCGGAAACACAATAACTCCGTAACCCTAAATGCTAACACCGCCGTGTGCCTTTGTATGAACCATCTGCTCAGGAACTCGAGGAGTATCACAGGACTCATCCAAACCAAGGCAATGCAGGAAATGCCTAGACTGAGCATGTAACCTCTCAATGGCGAGAGGAGTCCACCCCTTTGCTATAATGTGACTGGGTTTTGTCCTGAATCACTGCTTGCACACACCTTGCATGGTAGACGGAGAGTTATGTGAAGATGCAGGGGACTGCATTTTCACTCCTCAAGGAGGTTTTACCCGATCTGCCCGCCCTACAAAGTGGGCCAGTGCAAGGATGGAGGTGGGACAGTGAGAAGGGAATTTTTCCCCGGCTACAGACATACAAGGGGGCCAACAACCGCGCAGAAAGGAGGTTGCAAAGGGCGGGAGGGTTGGTTTTCCGGATTTGGATACATTTTTGTATTTACGTCCGACGCGGAGGCAGTCCGTAACGGGCCCGTCAGCTCCGAATCTACCTACCTACCTACCTACCCACGCTTCGACTTGCACCGTGACCATGACTCTGCCCGCGCCCTCGACTGTTACCCTGCCCTCCATCTCGATGAATATCCCTCGCTCTTTGGAACCTGAATCACTCACGTTCACTCTGAAAGTACCGCTCTCCGAGCTCGCCGAGCTCACACTGCGCCCTGTCCGCTGGATGCTCCTAGTCGCGTGGGGTCTCGTCAACTGCGAAGGATGGTTCCAGGACCAGGATGGCGTGGAGCTGCTGCTCGATATGGCGATTGATCAGCTCAAGGCTGGTGCAGTCTACACTTTCTTGCCGGGTGGAGATGAGAGCTGTAAGTCCGAACTCGCCACATTGTCGCTTTTACCTTGCTCATCGTCATTCCAGTCCTTCCGCTGGACATGGAAAACTGTAAGACAAAATTGACAGCTCCGAGTGATGGTAGCCTGCCTCAGAGCGAGCTCTCGTCTTCTTCGCCCCCGTCCACAACTAAATCAACATTCTCTGGAGGAAACTACAAACAGATCCTTTCAAAACGCGACGGCGGGCGCTGCATGTTCACTGGAAGGTACGCTGTTAAAGGGACGGCGCGGGTGCACGTGCTCCCTGAAAGGTTCAGCCGGAACGTAAGCTGCAGACGCATACCCGTCTATCGCATTTCCTCTCACCCATGTCTCTCTAGCCGCACCTCGTCGCCGAACGGCAATTCGCCATCACGCACCCACTCGATCCGAGGAACACGATGGTTCTTCTGACCGCGCTGCATGAACAATACGACACCGCCACGGGTTTCGTGCTGGCCGTATGAGTGTCTCATTCATATCCGCACTTCTGAACTGACAACTCGTGGGATCGGCAGACAGACGACCGTTTCCTGCGCGACGAAGACGTGCCGCCCCCGCTGGGCGCCGCGCCGCCCTCATCGTCCTGGCGCGCCCGCGACACCGGCCAGACATCACGTTACATCTGGCAGTCCCTGCGCCGCATGTGGCACGAGGACCACGCGACTTTTACGGTCGTCCAGCTGAACCAGCGCGCCCGCTTTGCCTTTGCGAGCGGCGAGGCCGACTCGGAGTGGTACCCGTGCCCGAGGGCCGTGAACTACGTCTATGCGGCCGTGATGGTTCATATGTACCTCAAGGTGGACGACGGCGTCCGTGCGATTCTCGTGCGCTCTGTGCCGCCTGCCGCAGAGTCGGGAAGTGCTTCGGAGGAAGACTCGGAGGCGCCTCGTCGATGCACGCGCGACCGAGCGCGACTGGCGCCCAAGCTGTCGCCTGTTGAGCTTATGATGCGCCTCACCCACGCCCACAAGCCAAACCAGCCCGAGGGGCAGCTAGAAGAGCAGAAGAACTCGGAGACACGACGGGACGCTTGATAAACCCGCCGACGTCGACAGCCAGATATCTCGGTTCACCGCCGGGCACTTCTTCGTCCTCGGCGATTCTTGCCGCGGGAATCGTGGAGCGTACGTTTTCACGGTTCCGTGACTAGCAGTGAGCCGTCACGCAGAGACTCGTCAGTAGAATACGGCCGGTGCTCAGTTCTCACTGGCAGGTGAGAGCTGCCGCTGCTGAACATTCAGCAAAGTGGCATTCCGAGTCCAACAAACGACTCCAATATGAAACAAGATATGCAGTTCGTTATGACGAGCATGATAGCACTACAGAATGCCCGGCAGCACGCGACGTGGAACCGCAAGACAGTAAGCATCCCACTTCAAACCGAATTCCTGCCGTAGCAGGAGCTCCTCCTGACGGACTCGTGCGAACAGCGGGGGAAAAGGTGAAACGATAGCGATCACCGTCCATACCCAGGGTACACACGGGCGCAGAAGAGCGATGCAAACGCCCGAGAAGCACAGTACGCCGGCGGCGTAGGACGGGTGACGGACGACGGCGTAGGGCCCCGTGGTCACGAGCGCCGCGTCGACGGGATGGGTCGCGAGCTGGAACGTGAAGCGCCGTCCGAGCAGGCGGAAGCACCAGAGACGGAGCAATGCGCCGCAGACGCTTAGCGCTGTGCCGATCATTAGCGTAAGCGGCAGGTCGTCGCGGGATTGGAGTAGGTTGACAGCGCATGCGGCCCAGCTCAGATACTGTAGACGTCGAAGAATTCAGTGCGGACGTGCGGCGCATTTGGATACTACTTTACCTTGGTGCAGATAATCCATAGCATGAAGTAGCGCTCCAGTGGTGTTGGCGCGGGAGTGTTGTCATCAGGGTGAGGGTTGGGCGGCGTGTGAGACAAATGAAGGGCGAGTGTCGAACAGAGGACGCAGGCGAGCCGCACAAAATTCATCGGTGCCCGTGCTGCTGAAAGAGGGATACGACGTCTGACCTTCAAGAATTATGGCGTGATGAGCGTTTATACTTCTCCCGCGATCGCCGTACAAATCTGAGCAGATGGCCTAGAGCACGAGAGGGAACTTCATAGTCAAAGCGGATCTCCTTCCACTTGAATAGTATCGGCATGGCGCGTTGATATGGCCCGTTCATTGCACGGCGGAGCGTCTAATCCTGTAGTACGAGACGAAAGAATCAGATGTTGTGATACTAGTAGTTGCCCCTCAAACAAGGCCGAGACCACTAAAAGCAGTTTCTGTTGTGAATAGTCAGTATCTTGGATGGAAATACGTGCGCCTCAATTCCTGTGAGCAGTGGCAGTGACTGAGCACTGAACAGCGCATCGGTTGATCGCGGGTCAATTGCAAGATTGTTGGGCGGAGCTTCAAATCAAACTTGCCAACCTACGATATCAGCACGCAGGCGACGGTCACAGTATGGCCACCCTTTCTCCCCCACGAATACCTGAGGCTTTCCCCAAACTATATCCGACGCATGAACTTGGATCTCGATGGAAAGGCTCTCGCTGTGCTCGAAACCCAGGTCGCTTAGCTGATGCTGACGACGACGGTGCTAGAAACTCAGCTCCCAAAGATTCAGATATCTCTGGATGTCGCTCGGAATAGCCTCGAAGCTGCCATTAAACGGTGCGACGGTCTTTTGCTCCATATGCAGGAGCAGCGCGCGGCCTTGAGTCCACTCGAGCGGTTTCCGGATGAGCTTTTAGTCGAGATATTCGAATATCTAGCCCTTTCCCCCCTTCAATTGTGGACAGGCGGACCTGTTTACACATCGCGGCACCGTACTCGCGTTCCGTTCATCTGTGCGGCTGTATGTCGGCGTTGGAGGCGCGCTGCTCTCGGCGCACCACAGCTTTGGCATTACATCGCAATACCGCAGCTTGCGCAGGCTCCTTTCTACGGGATGCATTTCATAGACTATCTGGAAACCGTGCTGGCACGCTCCGGATCGTCTCCATTGGTTGTGATATTCGATCTTATCGACTCTGCTGGACTGGAACACCACCTCAAATTACTCGAGACGTTAGCCCCACGTCGTTGGAAAGCCTTTACGCCAGGCTCTCAGAACCACGCGCAATTCAGCCCGTTCTTGATTGTCTTCGTGGACCAGCTCCGATGCTGGACCTCCTTTGCATCAGCTTCAAATCTGGCGATAGTGACGAATTCGCAACTCTTGACCAGGACTCCTCGTCCGGCTCATTCCATCCGCACTACCTTTTTCATGCTCCGCGGCTCACGTTCATGTGGACAGAGAATATACCATTCTTCTGGGACGATCATCACGAAGCTATGCCCAAGTTGGAGCTTGTTTCCATCGCGCAAAAATCTCTAACGGGTTCCTTCTGGACCACTTTCGAAGCTGTGGCTTCATATTTACCCAGTCTCGTTATTCGCGCCTGGGAACCACCCACCGCTACACCAAGTGCTCCCATAGAGCTTCCCTTTCTCAGCAGCCTTACTGTGGGAAAGGACGCTTGGAAGCTCCTCGAACGATTTCCACACGCGCTCATTGTCCCCAGATTGGAAACACTGCGCCTTTCCAAGGGACAGCCACAAGTATTGGACGCTTTCGTAGCCGGACTTTCGACGTGTCTCGTCACCTTGGACCTGTACCGCGTCGTGATCGATGAGACGAGCATTCCCTCTTTACACCAGCTCTTGTCGCTCACGAGTGTTACGCTTCGCAGCGTGACGGTTACCACCCTGCTCTTCGCGCGCCTCTGCCAGGTGCAAGAGTGCATGTGGCCGCGTTTCGATGCGCTCGTAATTCACGGTACCACTCTTCAGCCTGCCAGCAGAGACGACCTCGTGCGGCTGGTGCGCAGTGCGCACACGGAACGCACTGGGCAGTCTGCGTCAGCACTGGCCCCAGGACATGCGGCCTTGGAGCGCCATCAAATCCGTCACTTTCTCCGGTAACCACAACGTTCCTCGATGAGATGTCGCCGAGATCAATCACCTGCTCAAATAGTCGTGACACTCTCTTGGTCCTCCGTGTGTGCACGCGTCTTGGGTTTCGAGATGACAAGCGACTTCACAACTCGTAGATTCGGAGTCTATGTGCGTACATTGCGAACAAGAGTAAGCTCTCCGTATATTACCACAGACGATCACCGTGAGGGAGACTGGCTGATCTCCTCAACAAGTCTCCAAGGCTCGCAATCAAACAATGCCCAGAGTTCATTTCGAAGATCCCAGATTTCGGGATGCACAAGAGGCTCCCATACCGGATTCTGCCAAACATATTTGTGGCCGTTCCATATCTGCACCGCGGTACGAGGTTGGTTATGGTGGTACTGATTCCCTCCGTTCAGCTTCCGCTGCAGCAGGAGGAACCCACCGCAGACAAGCCGCCGCCTATCGTACGCCCGAAGACGCGCATCATCGCGCCAGTAGTCGTTCCCCTTTTCCAGCGTGTAGAAGTACGCATGGCCCAGGACGTAGGTGTCATCTACTTCCAGAGAGACCCGCACGGCAGCGATGGGGTCTGTTGATAGCGCGCCGGAACGCTCGGGGAGCATGGCATCGCTGACCACATCTCGCGCGTTCTTGAGGAAGTCGTGTGTGACGGTCTCCTGGAAGCGTGACGCCGTACGGAGAAGATGCGTGGCAAGTTTGCTGTCGACTGAGAACGGACGGTCGGTTTGCATAAGGATCCCGAGGACGGTACACATCGCCCAGTTCGCGACATCCAAGGCCTCGTACATGTGCGCGATGCTGGCAATTCCTAGCAGAACCATGCATTTCTTTGGCGTTGGCTCCGCCTTTGCGAATTCGTGCGCAGCGAGAGGGCTATCAACTGTCAGCCAGATCATCTGAGAGTCACTGAGTGCGTACTCAGCGTGAATGTACCACAAAAAGTGCTTGAAGTCTTCTGGATCATTGTGCAGCTCGACGTGCTCTTGTTCCTCTTTCTGGTCGTCTTTTACCCTCGGCAGCACACCGTTTCCCTCGTGAAGAGTACGGTCGCGGTCCAGTAATTTGCCTTCAGGCAATGCCTCCTTCGCGAGACCGAACATGTCTCTGAACACCGGTGAACGGAGCATCAGGCGACTCTTCGAGACCTATTAAAGCTAGTTTTGGCATTGATACAGTAGATCGGACAGTATGATGCACCTTGAAGAGCTGATCATTCACCCGCAGGCTGACGACTTGATCCCTGCTTGTGACGTAGTTGTTGGTCGCCTGTTCGACAAACTGTATGGGCTGAGATACATCTCGCAATGGCGTTGGAGGCCGCGAGCCGACAGGACTACCGACCAGAGACACGGGTAGAAGAAAGGCTGACTGTGAGAAACACGAGGCAACCGCACCGAGCAAAACAGCATGAACCGCACACATGCCGGCGGAAACTATAAGAACCGTCGTGCGGCGCACGCGGCGTCACTGACTACAGTATCTGTATGAATCTCCGTCCCAGACTTCATCCTTCTGTCGCTAGTCCATGCTTAAGATTCACATTACAAACCCATTGCTCTAGATAGCGCAACGATAATTTCTGAAGTTACACTGGGGGAATTTTGGATAAAGCAGACACAGAGAAAAGATGTGTGAATGGCTAGCTTGTGCAAGAAAGATCAGATTCGATGCCTAGAATTGTGAGCGCGATTCAAGAGCGGCGCAGGATGTGCTCAATCTCCGCGACGTCCCAGCGCGGAACATTGTGAGTGCCACCGATATCGACGCGCTGGATACACCGCCACCGTGCATCATCCCCTGGGAACCGCCGGGCGCGGATGAGCTCGACTAGTGCATCGCCGTTCGTAGGTCGGAGCGTTATGTCGTTGAGTTCAAGGTTTGTCAGGCTCGGCCACATGCACTCCACATCCGAGTCCTGGTGGAGGCGTCGAAATAGACTCGTTGTTACGGAGCCCCCCGAGAGCGCGAGTTGATTGAGCGACGCGAGGGTACATAGCACGGGGATGTCCTCGTCGACGATTGCGACGCCACGCAGCGTCAAGCTTGTAAGCGAGGGCGGCAGGTTCGAGTAGAACGCCTCCATCTCCTGAGGGCGACCGGTGCTGACGGTCAGGCTTTGCAGAGCCGGGACTTCGAACGCGTCGGGGAAACGCTCCAGGAGCTTCCATGCGCTGACACCGAGGCTGAGGCTGGTCACGTTCGGGAGACGGATAGACGACTGCGGCACGCTGGCCGGTATATCCTTAGCGTGGATGACAAGTCGCTCGAGCGCCGCAGCTGCTGTCGCAACGGTGGCCCAGAACGTATCTCCCAGTATGCGCTGGATAAGAACAAGGCGGGTAAGAGCTCCCATAGTCTCATGGCCACGCCGCCAGGAGAACGGCAAGTTCTCTATCCAAAGCTGGGCAAGCTTCGGGGCGTGACAGAGATAGCGCGGCTGTCCCGGGGGGGCATCAAAGGGGACTAACTGGAATGGCTCTGCAGGTCGAACGGCTACGCAAACGGTGTGCAGCATTGGCGCGGGACCGCGCAAGCATTCGAGGAGAGTAGATAGTGCGCGTTGTTCCGCAAGCATTGCGGAAAATACCCGCCAACGATGAAGGTGCGGTGACAGTAGCTCCAACAATTTGGCGTGATGCCGCGCGCCGGCGTGGTCAATCATATCGAAGACGATGACTAGCGGGACAGACTTCGAGCGGTCGATCAAAAGCTGCAGGTAGGCAAGGAAGCGCGCCCCATCCGAGATAGACTGTGTAAGCTGCGGCACGGAGACGTAGTGCCAGATAGCTGGTGAGGATACAGCAGCTTTGCGCCAGCGCCTACACACAGCGGCGCACACAAAGGGCGCGCGGGCACGCAAGCGGTTGCTGGCAACCGGACCGTTCTCCCAGCTGTGCACGCTGTTGAAGGCGTATCGTTCGAATATTGCCGATAGCAGCTCTTCTGGGAAGAGCTCGATCGCGCGCAGCGATGCACACTGTACGTGCACGTCAGATCGAAGGCCGTCGCGGCGCGCCTTGGCCGTCTCGAGGCTGCACTGGGTGACCTCCAACGAGGCAGCCAGATCTAAAATTTTAGCCTGGATCGTCGACTCGGCCAGCATCAGCTCAGCAACCTGCGCTTCCAGTTCGGCGAGGGCGCGCTGGTCGCTATCGAGCTTGAGCCGTCGGATGTGGTGGACGGAGAGCACCTCGTCTTCACTTCCGCGCGAAGAGAAGGCCATGGTCGCAGTAAAAGCAGCGGGGCGCTTTGGGCCCCAACAACACGCAGATACGCGGGTTATGTGGACCGCTGGGTCAATTGTGAATGGAGATCAGCGCCGGGATAAAAGCCTCACGTCATGTCGTGCCAATGTCATGTGGTTCGCCTTTCAGCGCCAGATTGAGAGCTTGATTTCCGGGGTGCCTTGCTAATTACCTCTTGAATGGAGTGCTGTGTTATGAACTGTGAATATTGGGCTTGCTCTCCGTAAATGTGTGCAATGGGCGTGCAGCTTCGTTCCAGAAAATTTGTGAGTCAGGTAAAATGAAGAAAGAAAGCAAGAGCAATTCCAGTGCGGGTCCAGGCGTTGTAGCTGAGCGCAGAAGCCTTGGATTGGATGGCATCGGATCAAGATGAGCTGGCGGGGTTTCAAACCACCTTGCCCGCGCGCTAACGTTCCGCACATCGGCAAAACGGGATCGGAGGTTGGGGCGGTTTGAGAGCTCTAGGGAGCTCGTCGAGCAATCAAACCGTCCCAACCTCTACGAGCTCCACAAACGTTTACCCAAATCCTAGTTTCTTGGCGAGGAGCCGGAGCAGCCCGAGCTCGGGCTGCTCGCATCACTCGGACGGCTCAAACCATAGCTTTTGCTTGTACAGTACTTCTTTTCTTACTCGAGACGCAAAGATGCGAAACACAACGTATATTGCAAATTCTACAGACAAATAACAAGCTACTAGTGGGTTGAGTGATGACGTGCTGGGACCAAGACGGAAAGGGAGTTGCAGTGGAAACGAAGAAAGGGAGAGTGGGTGAAAAGGGGCAATGGCGGGGAATGGGAGGAGCAAGTAGTGCAGGCGAACAAGCCCAGGCAGGAGCGTCGACCTATGGAGAACCGTTAGTATACAGGGACCTGGTGCTGTGAAAAAGTACACGCGGACTCACGGTTTTGGCTGCTTGCGAGCCGCCGCCGCCGACGGCGACACGGATGGCACTGAAGGCGACACGGACATCGCAAGTGAGCGATACACACGCGACGAGGTTGCTGAGTTGGGACTCGGTGCGGCGCCTGCGGCCGAGCGTGATGCACGCGCCGCGCAAGTGTTCGGCACCGGTCACCTGCGAAAAAAATAATCAGCCAGGCTGCGGTGCTGGAGAGCAACCTACCTTTGCTATCCAGGWAGCTCGTCTTATTTCGCCGCAGGCATATACAGGCTTGACGATCTAGGTATCAGAGGGTTAATATTGAATATCCAGCCACAGAGCAAGCACAGAGCCCAAGGACCAGGACGTCAGGATGCCAGCAGAGATGCAGAATGGGCAACGAGAGCAGTTGAGCCATCAGGTCAGAAGAGCAAAATCAAGAAATGCAAGGGCCGCACACGGAAAGCAGGGCAAGGCATGACAAGGGTGTCGACAGCAAGGCAGACAAGGCAGACSACGATCAGGCCAGTTGGATTTAACAGGGCACACAGCTTGGCGGGTTTGTAGAGCCTGTGCATCGGCTAGACGTGGGGGAGTGCAGCTTTGCCCACGCCGTGTCGGTGGTACCAGCAGGATGGAACTTGGCTGGGGGGCGACGAGGGAAAAAAGTGCAAAGTCCACTCGGCCCGTGCCGGACTCCGACGACGCGCGGTTGCTGACTCTGAGTCTGGCACGCGTCGAGGCCTAAAATGTTCCAAATTTCCGCAAAAACGAAACAATGGCTCTTCAATAGTTGCAAGTACATGTCCTCGAGAAATGGGGCTATAATTTAATTTTGAATCATTTATTTGGCCGCAGAAAGTGTAAATTCTGCCTCACGCAGTAGGCTATGCCATTGACAACCCTTAGCGCCACCATTTCGCAAGAGCTATGTGCTCATTAGCTTCCAAGAGTGCATTTCTGGGCAAAGCGACATTACATGCCGCAAAGGAGACATAACGGAGAAAGTCATTCTAATGTCATTGCAAGACTTGATCTTTGAGGAATTGAAGTAGCTTACATCATCTGACGATGCTCTTTGGCTGCTCTGATCACTCTGAGTGCTCGAAGAAGGGACACAGAGGTGCATTAATCTGGAGACCAGTTCAACTGATCAAACCTCCCCGAGCGCATGGTTAATCTCTGACCGGTTTTCGCGATGCATCCGCGTCGCTGCTTCGGTCGAAATAGCCATGTCCTCCGTCCTTGATGATGGTCCGACGCTTTCACCGGACGATATCCTGCGCATCAAGCTCGACATGGACGAACAGGCACTCGCGTTACTCGAAATGCAAGTTGCCGAGCTGACGCAGACGACGAGTGCTCTTGAGACACAGCTCGCAAAAACTCTGGCTTCACTGGACGTCTCTCGCGACTGTCTTGAGTCCGCTACGTTGAGACGGGACGAAATTCTTCTCAATGTCCGCCAACAACGCGCTGCACTCAGCCCATTGAAGCGGTTCCCGGACGAGCTTCTAGCCGAAATATTCGAATACCTAGCCTTCGAAATTTCAGACCTCCAGATGAACGGTCCACTTCGTGGCGCTAGTCGACGTGCACGCGCTCCTTTCATCTGCACAGCCGTATGCAAGCGCTGGAGGCGAGCGGCGCTCGGCGCGCCACGCCGTTGGCATTACATCGCTATACCACAGCTCACGCAGGCGCTCTTCGACGAGACGCACCTTCTGGCTTACGTTGCAACAATGTTGGAACGCTCCATGGCTGTGGCGCTTGTGGTCATATTTGATGGTATTGACGACGCTGTGCGCTACGGCCAGCAGCTGGGGGCGTTATCCACGCAGAACCTTGTTACTAACTTGTTAGTTAGTAACACGTTAGTAACACAGGTCCTGGGGGAAGGTCGAGTTACTAACTTCGAAGGTTCATCAAAACCCTCGGCCGGAGAAAGGATCCTGGGCCCTGAAGGACTCCTGCAATGTTAATCTCAGCTCTCATACCATTTGAGTGACCTGTTCTCAGTCTAAGTTGTAAAATATCACTCATGCTCGTGTACCTCGGCTTCCCGATGCTGTGGGAAGTGAGTTGACTGTGATTGAGCACCAAACATACAATTCGGGCCCTCAAAACTAGCTTTGAGCACCTCAATTAATGTTACACTAGCCTGGGTGATGTCTAGGATGCACTCTCGACCTATATTGTATTATATAAGCTCAAATGTTATTAACAATGTTAGTAACACCATGTTTACTAACACCTAACGTTAGTAACCTGTTAGTTATCTCCCGCGAGTAGTTATCTCGCGGGAGATAACTAACTGAGCGCTACAACGCTTGAACATCCTTCAAAAGGATCTTACCGATTGAGCCTCCGCTGGTTCGCTTGATCGGCTCACGATTTTCTCTCACGGGCTACCCCCTGCAGCAGATTCTCCTATCCACCTCCCGTCACTCGGATTCCTTCATGTTGGAGTTGCTGCTTGGCAGCTGAGTCGGACGTCGCGTCGCGGGAGCGTAGATTACGGCCCGACACGGCGATCTAGAGTGTACGGACGCAGTAGGTCAGTGAGCGCGCGTGAGAAAGTGAGGATGTAACTCAGAGTGAGTTTCACCTCCGCGGCGGCACGGGGAAGCCTGACGGGTCCGGCAGGGTACGCAAAAGCCAGCGCTGCCCCGGAAACAAGAGCTGAGAGTAAGGTGACAAGCATGACGGCAATAGTAGTAGAGAGCGATTGTCAGATGAAGGAATGAGGAAGCACCAGGCCTGATATCAAGAAAGTTGGATGGGTTGGGGCTGCAGGGTATGAGAACCTACCATATATATATTTCCACAGCTGAGGCTGTACGATGTACATGACTAGTTGTGCCTCTTGCGATCCTTGTGCAGGACCGGCGGTTTGGGGGCAATCATTCATAGCCCCTGCGTTTAACTTCGCGATGAAATTGTTCTGGCAGGGTCTTGCGATCACTACCACAGACCCTGAGAGATCCAGACTCAAGCGAAACAATCCGGATGAAAACTGAATTGGAGGAGCATACGATGGCCGCTGGCAATTAAATACATAATATACTGTATGGATTAAACAGCGAGGAAAGAAAATGCTATGGATAGCGTAGCAAGGTAAAATCCGCAGCTCAGCGTCCCATGAGAAAGAGACAAGGCACCGGACTTTGAGAAACAAAGGAACAAGGGTGAGTCAGCATGTTCGAAGCGCTGCAGCACAACGCACCTCGCCTGGAAGATGTTGTGACGGAAAACTATGTGGTGAAAAGCTTTGTGTGGGAGTGGTCATGCTGGAGCCCTGAGCTGTGCTATTGGTTGGATCGGATTCGGTGCTCGTGAGATTCGTGTCGGCGGGAGCTGGGAAACTATCGATGATGGCGGCAAGGACGACTGGATCAGTCAGATCCGCTTCGCGAGGGTGATTCTTGCGCAAAGCCTCGCGCTCGACGGCATACTCAGCGGCGGCAGCGGTGGCGTCAGTGAGACCGAGAAGCTGAACTAGCGGCCGCTGCTTCTCCGTGGTGGAATCGCCGTAATGAAGTCTAGTACGCCCGCGTAAGTGGGCTGCTCTCCAAACCGCGGAGGAAACGTACACTTGGAATACATTCCGCAAGAAGCTGTCCCCGAGCCACATGTCTGCAGTCAGGAGCTTCCGCAGGTCGGCAGAGGTCGACCGGAAAGCCGCTGCACAGAAGATTGTGTCTGAGCCACCAACGGAGACCGAGTACGGGATGATCAAATCAAGTGGGTTAATCGCGTATGATCTCCCACTATGGTAAAATTGTAAGTTAACTCGCGTTCGCAAGGGGAGAAAACACGTGCCCGATCGTGAAGTTGACAGCCACCTGGGAGTCGCATGGCATCAACCAGACGTTGGATTTCGCCGCGTACAACGCCCCCGGGATGCCGGAATATATGGCCGAAATCGTGCCATTGGGAAGGTACGTGAGCGTTGAGCCTGTGTCAAGTACTGCGAGCGCAGCATTATTAGGGGCCCCGGTTATTTGGCTCGTGAGAGGCACTGTCTTGCCCCCGACGTCGACACTGGCTACTGCAATTGTCCAACGCCGCAGTACGTTTGTGTCCGGGCTCCGCCAGGCATTAATGGTCGGCACGTCTTTGACTGCGTCGGCAAATTGTGCGGGCAGCTCGTTGATCGTCATGAGGCCCTCGACGTCGCCACGGCCAAGAAAGAATGTCGTGAAGTTTCCTGCCGATGGATTTTGCGCAAATACGTTGGAGAGAAAGGTCGTGTGGAGATTCTCGGTTCCCAGGAGGCGGGGGAGCTGAGCGGCAGAATCAAAGGATAGCCCGAGGATGCCACGTATGTCATTGGTCGACAGAGCGTCGAGTTCGTAGGTCCAATTCGCACTGAGGAGAACTAGATTGCGCGCGTGAGAACGACGACCGGCGGAATGAGCATTGAGTAACAGAGGGACACGAACTTTGCTGTGAAACCGCGTACGAGCCAAGCGAGACGGGCACCAGGGCAGCTTTGCCGACAACCCCGCCTGCCAGCTTGTTAGAATGCACTCAGAGTAACGGGAAAACATGACATCGGGATGCAGCACGCACCGGATGCATAACCTAGTCGAATCTGATCTGCATCGTTCCCCAGGACGGTACCGCCGACATCCTCGATCGCACGGCCTGGATCGATCCAAAGATCTAGGATTGAGATGAATGATGCGCCCGTGAGGCCGATTGCGTTCACGCGCGGCACAGGGGGTAGAGAAAGTGACGCGCAGAGACGTGCAGAGACGCGCAGAGCATATCTCCCTCAAATCTTTACATAATCACACGATCCTTACCTCAATAGATAGCCAATATTTTCTGAATATTATAGTGATTTTAGCTGAATTCTAAAGGCCCTAAATCCGGCAATATTCGTTAATATGTCTAAATGTGCGCGTCACTCTTGCGCGTCACCGCGCGTCTCCCTGCGCGTCATGCGCGTCTGCCCCTGGGAGGTATGTAAATACATGAACTCATATTATAAGCCTGTAAGATGGCTTACTACACCAGAATTGCCTCTTGGACAGTCACTGTCACACGTGAGTTGAATGCAAATGCACAATCTCAACTTCGAGCTCAGACCTTCTGGCTAACCTGCATCCAGACGCATACAATGAGCTATGAAGGATGAGTTCCTAAGTGAGGCTTGTCATGCATTGGGAGGGAAGTGGTCTTGCARTGTTTCTGTCCTATGAATGGCTGACCTTGAATCTGAGTATAATTTCGAAGTCAGCTGTTTGCTCCTTGTCTTCCTACCACCACCATTGCTTCCCTGCTTCCACTCTACCTCAAACTTGTCTCCCCTCAGGGTAAAATCACTTCGTGTGGTTTATCCTTAGTTGCTCTCATTTGAGAACGATTAAAAATCTTACTGTTCTCATTTGAGAGCGGTTAATCCTACACCTTGTGGACCGGCTTCTGATTCGTGGCGCTCTGTGCTCATCCCAGATTTTGGTGATAGAGTACTATATTCCTGCTCCTGACTTTGCCTGTGTCTCTGTGCTGGGGACAGGTGGTAA
>NCVV01000068.1:0-170062 GCA_002092955.1 Auricularia auricula-judae
CGCTAGCCGTTGCCGCCGGCGCCTGTGCCCGCGGCTTGGCCTTTCCGGCGCTGATGGACGCTGCCGTCTTTGCCACGACCGTCGTCGGGCTCCCCAGCTCGCCGTCGTGCTCGACGATGCTCGGAACGACGGCCATCGAGTGCCGTTTCGTGTTCAGCGTCGGAATCGCCGTGCGTCGCGTTCCTAGATGGCGTTCAGCAGCCGTCTCAGCAAATCCAGGCCAATCTCAGCAAATTTGAGCACGCACCGGCGCCGGTACTGTGCCTGGGCTTGCCAGCGCCCCCAGCACTCGGCCGGACGGGTATGCTCGACGCCATCGCCCGTCGCAAGGGTTGAGAGGAAGCTGAACCGGAGACTGATGAGCGGAGTCGACGCGCACCGCGTTCTTTTGATCGGTCCCTACCGGTGGCCCACATCCTCCTCGTCGTCGTCGGCGGCGGCGAGGCGCGAAGCGCCGACGCCGTTCCTCTTCTGGTGCTCGATCCGCCCAGTGCGCCCTCGACCGCTATCCACTCTGCTCGCTGCCCACCATCTCGTTCGCGCATTCCCCGCCCGTCGACGCTCGCAACATCCTCGGCGCCGTCTGCACGCTGCGGGCGRCGGCGGCAAGCTGCTCAGCGCCTGTGTCGCCGCCGTCACTGTCGCTTGCGGGGAGCCCTTGGCCAGCCCGCCGTTGCTACACCCTGCGCCCCGAGTCTCGTCTGCTGCCTCAGCCACTACTAGCCCCGCATCCCARCGCGCTGCTCGCCGCCGCTGCCGTCCTGCTCGACCCTTCCGTGACGCTTGCCCGACGCGGYCCTCGCTGTCCCAGTCTCATCCCAGCGCCGGCCTCCAGATGCGAGCCGCCATCTCCAGATGCGAGCCGCCGGCTCACTCGCCCTGCTCGCAGAGCCCTCCTCGTTGCCAAATGCCCTGCCCGTCGCCTCCCGCGACCTGCTCGATGCATCCTGCGACGTCTGGCCGCGAACGGCGCAGCTCGGTCGCCGTCCATGTCGCATGCCGAACGCGCTTCCCATGTCGCGGCGCCCTGCTCCTCAAAACGCAATTCGAGTCAAAGTCTCGAATGCGGCTCGCTCAGCGCTGCCAATGCGTACCTCGACCACAYGCTGCAGAGGCGAGACGCTCATCCCGTCGTCGTCCAGGTTTCGCGACTCCAAGCCGGACGCGGCCGACAGCGCATCCTCGCTGGCCATCGTGCCGCTCCTCGAAACGCAATTCCAACAACATCAGCGGACGCGGCTCATTTGGCGCTACAAGTACGTACCCGAATCTTCGCGTTCCGACAACATTTTTTTCAAACTTGTTTCTGACCGACTCGATTGCAGGGCAACACCAGCGCCATCCAAACGCACGTCGTATGACTCCTGGATACAGCAAGGTATTTCTCTATTATTCCCTGCTCGAGTTCTGACAAAAAAGAAAGGTTAGCTTTCTTGAACGCGAGCTCGAGTTCACACGACGCACCGCGAGTCATCAACATCATCCACGACGGCGTGCCCGACATTCCAAGGTACGCCTCGCGCCCGAGTACGCCGAACGGTTGCCGCATGCTCTCCAGAAAAGATTGAGCTCGATATCGATCAACTGCCACCCGCTGTGCTCCTCAAGCTGTACAACACTGTCATACGGCCCAATTCAAGCGATCGCCCTCCGCAATGCGTCAATAGGGTATGCCTTTGGCCCCTCCGACATCTCCCGTCCGCGGAATCGGCGTGGCGGACGCGTTGGCGGTCGGCGCGAGGTCGCTCGACGCCGGCCAATAATTCCTTTTCCCATACTTCTGCAGCACGAACAACGAACCCGAAGTCATATTCAGGTTCATTGTGGGCCGATTTTACTTATTCCGCTCACAGAATACGCGCCGAATCGACAGGGAGGCCGAGGGCTCGGAGCGGTGCAACTCGGACGGGCCATCGGCTTTCAGCTCGCAATCCGCAACTCGAACAACGAATCCGACAGCGCATTCGCGCTCGCATATGGTCACTCCGACCGCTCCCGCCCGCAAATTCGGCGCCGAATCGACGTGGAAGTCGATGATTCGGTGCGTGTGGTCTCGGAGCATCTATTCGTCCCGCAGACGATAGGCTCATTATCGCGCTTTTTCGCGCTCATTTTCACGATGCAGGACCTCAACTCAATGACCCGCGACTGCGCCTGCGCGCGCGCTATCGCACAATACGATGGCGCGCCGTCCGGTCGACTCGAGACGGTCAGACCGACTTACAACATCGCGCAGGGCTCCGACGCCCGTCCAAACGCCCGTCAGGCGCTGGCGGCACGCCAGCCATTCCTCTGCTCGAGCGATACGCGCGCGTCCTGCCGCGGCTCGGCTTCGACAGCCTTCGACCGTCCGAACGGGCTCGGACAGCCCACACCGACAGACGCGTCTGCAGCCCGAATTTCGGGCAGCATAATGTGCGCCTGGACGTCCAGAGTGACGTCCGTATGGCGCGGGCGATCGGCAGGAGTGTAGGGGGCGTGTACGTACCATTTAGCGTAGTTTTCCGAATAACACCGTTTTTGCGTCCCCCACTTCTCGCGCGCCGTCATGGCGGCTTCTGTGTGTGCGCACTGCATGATATGATTAGCCGCTACGATAAAATGAGGGGAAAACGCGAGGAAACGTACTTGAGCTTATAATTGCGTCCCGAGGGTCGGGCGGTTAAATGACTGCAAACGGCGAAAAACACACTCATTCAGCATGGGGTACGATCAGACGTGCCTATTGGTACTCACAACGTCGTTGACAATGGGCTTCCTGTTGCCGTTCGGCGAAATTTGACGTTGTGAGCGCTGAACCAAATGGACTCATCGAAACCGCCGCGCTGTCTRGTACAACAACGGGCACATACAAGAGGGTTTTTTCGACGTGATAGATCAGCGGGTAAACGATAGGACGAAAGCAAAGTGCTCACCGTTGAGATTCATGCGAGCGGCGGGAAAGTGCAACGTGGTCAACGTCGTTGACGTTGCCAGCGATCGGACGAGTTGAATGTGAACGCTGTGAACGCATCCCTGAATGGATTCCAGGAGATGATGATCTATCAGTGCATCAGACGATGAGGAGGYTATTGAGTCACTCACGGGACGATGGACGGGACGGCGAGCAAGACGGGAGAGACGACGTCGAACGGTGCGTCGTGCGTTGAGCACCGATCGGTCGCGTTGCAAACGCCTTTGRACGCTTCCCTGATTGACTTCCAGGAGATGATGATGTATTAATACAYCACACGTTCATGAGGCAGAAGAGGAACGTACGTGGCCGGCGAGCGGACGGTGCGGAAGGCGACGGAGACGGCGTCGAAACTCGCGTTGGCGATGCCACGAGCCCGTCCGACAGCGAGGAACGRCGAGCGAAGGGCGAGGGCAGCTGCGAGTAGCAGCCGGTGCCTGCGAGCAGGGCGTCGTCGAAGTGGTGCAGAGGACGAAGGGGAAGCGGAGGAGCCGATGGTGGCTCTGACCCGTTTCCGCGCAACCTTTATACGCTCGCAAGGAGCCCGCATCTTCCGTAAGTGTTCCGGCAGACGGCCGATCAGGATAAATTGCACGGCCTCATACGACATGGGTCGTGGGAAGCGCGAAGAGTCGTAGCCGAGGCCGCCGGTGGGTCTGTGTGCCGTGTTTAGCCACCCCGACCCGCCTCGTCGCGAGCATTCCGCGCCGCCCGACGCATACCCTCGCTCCATCTCTCGCTCGCAGCTGTATACCGATACCCTGAGCTCAAATAAGCGCCCGTGGTGGGCGCTGGGGGGAGAGGGGTACCCCTATACCCTCTGAAAGTCGGAAAATGCGCTAGAGCGCGGGCGCCGCGCAAGCGCGTTGTGAGGCGCAACTCGCGCTTCTCTGATGCGTGATCAGCCGGAGATTGATGTTAGTGAGACGAGAAGYCAGGGAAACCAGGGGAAAATGAGCAACTCGCGAAATGCGCCGCGTACGCAGATCTGGTCCCACCGCCGAATTCAATAAAATTTCAAAGGTTTCTAAGCACATTACRCATGCCAAGGCGTGTGCGCAGCAGATGACGTGGAGAGACCGCGGGCKCCGGTTGCGCAGGGCTCGTCGAGAGCGTATCC
Source organism: Auricularia auricula-judae (assembly GCA_002092955.1). Classification (NCBI taxonomy): domain Eukaryota; kingdom Fungi; phylum Basidiomycota; class Agaricomycetes; order Auriculariales; family Auriculariaceae; genus Auricularia; species Auricularia auricula-judae. The sequence goes on from NCVV01000068.1 coordinate 4,074, forward strand.
GCTGCTTTGAGCGGAGTTTGCACGGCAGCCTTCCCGCCCGCTCCGGCACGTGCGGACGACATTTCGACGCTCACAGCGGTCCCAAGGCCTCTCCCTCTGTATGATTACGTAATACAAGGTTCAGACGCATGCTAGGATGCGTTGGTTGTGTCAAAATCAAGAAATTTTTGAAAAGACTGGTCGCCTGAAAAGGCGGATTCTGAACGCAATTCGCGCTCAAAGGCGCTCTGGAGCACATTTCCACTCCAAGAGCATTGCCCTTGCAATCAACGGGCGCCAATCACATTGCATACACTCAGGGTATGCGCTGAATCTCATGCACCGTTGTCCAAGGTCGGGGAGCTACACCATTTCCCGCCTGATCGGGTGCGCGCTGCGGCGCTTCGGCATGTTTGAGAAGCACATCCGACTACTAAATGCATCGGATATGCGGTGTGCCGAGGCCAGGAACCACGACTCGCAACGATTGAACATGTTGCGCTGTTGATCTCTCAGCGCATTCCCTGACGCCCATTCATAAATTTCGGTCTTCTTTCGCTTACAGCGCTGCGCTTCCATTGAGCTACGTAACACAGTTGACACCCAAGCAGTGTACGGTCTGTGTTTGCGTGTCGGAGCGCGGGCACCCATTCTGCGCTGAGCGCACAACGGCAAACTCCGCAACTTTCCCTTCCACCCTCATCATCCCGCGACGCACCGGCCGTTCCATCGCTCGCAGCCTGAGACCCCGCGCTTTCTCTGCTGCACCACTCGTGAAACGCTGTATTGCCGATGGAGAAGGCCGACAGACGGTCAGTTTGCTCCTCCACCGCACYGAGTTCATCGTCTGACAGTTTTCATCGCAGACGCGATGGCGCGCCACCTCGCTCGGTTTCGCGCTCCAAAAGGTTGGAAGCATTGTGTCTCATCTTCACCCGTCGGTGAGCTCGCTTTCTACTTTTTTTCCCTCTCCAGCACTCCGTTCCCCACCATCCATTGCCTCGTGTTTGCCGCGGTCGTTACGCCGTCTATGACGCTCCTGATTTTTGTCGCGCAATGCGCCAAGGCCGTATTACGCGTTGCATCCCGGATGCGTGCATCCTTGCCGGCGCGCCCATAGATTTCCATTGCGCGCGCCGACCCATGGCTGTTCTTTCCTCCCCGCTCCACCCTCCCCTTCCTCGCGTTTCCWTCATCATTCCATCGTACCTTGCGCATATCGCACCATATTCGCGTCGAAAGCGTCAACCTGCTAGTCCTTTCCCCGCAAATATGACCTCATGCTGACTTTTTTGCAGTACGCTCCCCACAGCTCGCCGTTCGTTCGAACAGGCTCGCCGTCTCTTTCGCGGCGGAGTACGGGCGCCGATGCGCACTGTCGATCCGCACCGCCAACCGCGCGCCGCCGGCGCTGGAGTGATGGGAAGACGCAGACGTGTTGGGCGAGTCCGGCTGTGACGCCAGGTACGATTCATGCCATTCCTTCGCGCCAGCGCATCCTCACATATCCGTCACGCAGTCTCTGAGTATTTCTGAGCCCATGCTGCCAGATTACGCGCGCTGACGCCGCGCGGTCGCATGGTTCGCGCTGCGCCGACACCGGTTTCCCATCGCGCCGCCCAGCACACCAAAATTTCAACCTCGTCCGCATCTCGCGAAAATTCAGCATCTGGGTCGTCCAGAGGTGTACAACACACGCCTCGAGTATCACTGCGCTGCGCGCAGAACCCCGCCGCTGGTGAGCACATTTGTCGCCATTCCTTGCCCGACACCGATTTCACGTTTCAGGTCAACCTCGTCCGTTTGAGCTGAAAGTCGGGGAGCTGGCTCACACATGGGTCAGATGATGCTGCACAGCGGCGCTCGAGCTGGTGAGCAGCCGTTCGTTCAGGAGCGGCTCTTTTGCTAACGCCGGCTCCAGTCACGTCCCATTTCCGCACAACGCAGCCATCTCCGGCCTGCATCGCCTTACCACCGCGTCACGACGACATCATCAAGCTACTCGCCGCTCGGAGACGCGTGGCCGATGCGGAATTAGTGAGTACTTGTCTGATCGCTGCCCTTTCGCCCCGCGGCTGAGCGTTGCGACCCAGCGTCGACCAGGTCTCCTCCATCAAAATTTGCGGTACTTTGAACGTTTACGACTGCGCTCTCAGCGCGCCGCGCCGCGCCTTCACGTATTCCTCGCGCTGGACGCCGTTTCGTCGCCGACGACCGTCGCAGAGTCGGCGACTCGATCCCTCGTTCTCCGGCCTTCCCCGCTGCGGCGTACGACGCGCACCATGGCAAGAAATAGCTGCGCCAAGTTGCGCGCAGCGGCGTTGCGATCTGCGTCTCCGGTGCGCATTTTGCGTCCTTTCCCCGCCTGAAGCTGATTTTGCTCTCGAAGTCAACTTCGTCCGTTCGAGCTGCGGCTTTGCACGTTGGCTCATAGTGCTATTTGCGCTTACTTGGCGCTGCGGGAAGCTCGGGTGAGTCGTCGTTCGGTCTGCGCGTCGATTTTGCTGACATCGAATTCTGAGATATCGCGCTCCGCTCGAGGCTGCGTGCCCAGGACGGCGCGGATGAGCCTTCTTGCCCCGGCGACGTGCCAATACCCCACGGCGTGCGGATACGCCTTGCCGCTGCGCTCTTCGGTGAGCTCTGCTCGATTCGGTCCCCGAGCGCGACACTGACGCCTGGCCGCAAGACTTGCCCGATCGTCACGCTGTCGCGCCCCCAGCCTCAGTGCTTGGTCGCCACTTCGACGTTTGACCCGCGCACCTCGCGGCGCTCTGTTTGACCCGCAAAACATCATGTTCTCGCCGACCGCGACCGGCGTCTCGACTCAGACCACACCACCCCTCCGTTGTTCCCGCTGCGTCCCGTGGCGCCCTCGGACATTCGCATTGCTGGTGTGTGCTGGGAACGGCGATCGGACGTCTGCTGCGAGGCGAGCTCAAAATTCCGGTTCTGGTTTCCATCATCGCCCGGCCGGCAACGCCACTGTGCTGCTCGCCGTCATCCGTCGGCTCGAGCGGGGCACCTGAGGGCATGTACTCGGGCGTGCACGACCACGACTCGGTGTTCATGACACAGCCCTTCGGTTACTCCTCCAAGACTTCGTACGTAGATATGGAATCTGCAGTACGTGTCAGAGGTTTTCGGCGGTTCCAGTTAGTTCCCGTAGGTTCAGGACTTCCACAATGCAGAAGACGTCTATGGGCATGTACAGAATCTCCGTGTCATGTAAACTAGTCCGAGMCGGAATATATGCAGTTTTTGAATTCCCAGTGATCGTCCCACTTTATCCTCGAAGCGAGATTATGTTTCATAAGCCGTGCTCCATGGAAACAGGCGCACAACTCGTAGTGACCGCATTTGAGCTGCCCAGTGTACTCAAAGTCTCTCAGCACTGCAGCCTGRAAGCGAGCGGTTTTCAATGCGATCTCACAGRGCRAAMAGCTTCATTRGTTACCCAGTATGCTGAACTGGAAGAGGGGTGTGAGTTYCGCGCGTATGTCATCGGCTCGCTTGTGAGGAATGCATTGCCACTCGCGTGATTTCTCATCCGCCGGCGAGCTCRAGAGCGTGCAGGACACGCCCAAAGSYRCATTTCGCAGTTATGTGGCTTTTTYCAGCCGGCGYCAYGAKATCTCATGCATAGGACTGGGACTTTCGAGWGGGAAATGACGAGAAGACGACTCACCGGCGCGCATCACCCACCCGATCTCACCGCCGCTCCGCCGTCTGCCGTGCCAAGCGCCCTGGGAGGGTATAAAAGGCGAGCGAATTCAGAGCCAGCCAGTTCGTCTTTTCCCTCACTCTCATGTACACGTTGTGCTGCTCGTCCACGCTGCCCCCACTCTCACTCCTGCTCGTCGTCCATGTCATCCACCCCCTTACCCATGTCTCTGCTAACCGGACTCGTTTTGTACATAGGCCTTCGGGCGGGGGGAATCCCTGCCGAATTTTACTAAATGCTAAACGACCCACGGCCACCTACCAGAATTCATGTCGGTCGGTTTCAGACCAGAATTCATGTCGGTCGGTTTCAGCATCGACTCGAAACAACTGAGAACAACTCAGAAGCAAAGAAGATCAACCTCAAACAAGTCAAAACACCCTCGGAGATGGAACAGCAAAACAAGTCTATTCTCGACAGCTACTCTACAATTCACGACATCCTGCGAGTCCGACTCGGCGCACATCTCGCTCAGCTTGAACTGGGAGATCATCTCCCTCCGCACTGCGAAGAAAGCAAAACGTCAGCACTAAGTTCATGTAGACGCTCAACAAGTGAGCAGCAACGCACCGATAGAGAACACGCGCACGATGCCGTCGATGGTAATACTCGCAACACGCTCGTCGCCCACGATCTGCACGCCGACATTCAAGTTGGTCTGCTGGCCAAACCGCACGATCTTCGTGCCCGCGCGCCAGTCCCAGCACACGAGCGCCTTGTCCGCGCCCGCGGAGACGCAGTACTTGGACGAGAGCGCGACGGCGCGGATGCCGTACAAGTGTCCCTGGAGCTGCTGCAACGGAGTGTAGGTCACAGAAGAGAAGACGTGCACGCGGCTGGAAATAGCGTCAGGATCGGCAAGGATGCGAGCGTTGCAGGATGGATTCTTGCTCACCCGACATCGTGGAACCCAACGACGAAGACCTCTTCCTCGGTCAAAAAGTCGAGGCAGCTCACGGGCTTCTTGACCTGCAAGCACTTGCGTTCCTCGCCCGTCTCGACATCCCACACGCGRATAGTCTCGTCGTATGAGCCGCTGATCAGCCGCTTGCCTGTAGAATACCATTGGGTTCAATTAAGACGCGATGGCAGCTGAACCAAGATCGCAACGTACCACGCAGCATCATGGCGGTCACGAAGCCTGTATGGCCCTGCAAGAAGCGTATGCCCTGCGCCACGCCGTGCCTGAAGTTCTCTTCGCGGAAGTGCAAACTCTTGTACAGCGGTTCCCATCCGTCCTCGCTGCACGCAGGTTGTCAGGTCAGCAACTGCATCCTGGAAATACGCACGTCTTGGGCGCCCTGAGCGGCACAGGGTCGCTCGCGGTGAGCCGCAGGCAATAAAGCCGCCACAGCGCCGGGTGGTGCGTGAGTGTCTTGTGCTTCGAGCTGACGAGCCGCGGGCCCGTGAGCAGCTGCACCGGGTTGAGGTACGCGAGGATGCGCAGCGCGAGCGGCACGGGCAACGTGCCCAGCACGTCGAACGTCGAGCGGGCGTATTTTTTGAGAAGCAGGATCTGTTGYGGGATGTCGCCGGGGAGAAGAGCTGGAAGCGAGTCAGACCAAATCGATGGGACAAACAAAGCAGAAGGGGGCGGTTCAGTGAGCGAGGAACGGTTCTCAACGATGCGTGCAACAAATGTAGCGAGAACGTTGCAAGTGCAGGCGGGAGCAAAAAACCCGCAACATTATTCGCCAAACTGCTGTCGCTTGAAGTCGAGAACAGCGGGAAAACATGCATGGATGCACCGACTGAACCCCTGCGCTGGGACACTGACGAGAAGGCGCTGCGCCCAGTTGCGAGACGTTGAGACTCGCAGACTCGCAAAGCCACAACAGGTGCGATGCATTGTTGCACAAGTTGTTGCGACTTCGCGTTGCGGGCACTGATAAACGGACATAGAGAAAACTCACAATCGAGGATGATGGTGAGCAGGCGCATGCGGTCGGGCTGCTTAAGGCTGCGCACGGCTTTGCGCACTTCGCTCTCGTTGAAGATGCCGCGGCCGTCGCCACGCAGCGCGAGCGCGAGATCTATGTCCTGGTACAGTGCTTCGTCCGCGACGTTGCCTGGAGAACGTCAGCGATGCTGTAGGGCAAGAGAAAAGGGGGTATCGCAATGAGCTCGCATCAATTCGCAACGATGTAACACAAAACCCGCAACGACAACCTGCGAGTACCGCTGCAAGCAGGCGACATGAAACCACCTCGCAGCCTTCTGCGCAGCTCTTTGCGAGCCATTGCGAGAGGTCTGACCCACTATAACTTTCGTTGCGGATTGTGTTGCAGGCTCGCATTGCGAGTGCAAATACTGCGATACCCCCGACGGATACGTACCAGAGCTAAAGCCCATGTCGAGGGTGAGTTGCGGGCGAGGCACATCCGCCGTGCTCTGCAGCTCCCCGCGCAGCATGCGAAGCTCAGCCTGAAGCGCGTGAAGCTGGGCGGCATTTGCAGACTGAGCGCGTTCGAGAAGCCGCTTGTAGTGGGTGAGCTTCTGGACGTGAATGGCGTTGATGTGTTCTAGCGCCTGGATGAACTGCCCRAATGTGAATGGACTGGCCTAACGGTCAACACAGGGGACGAAGACCGTAAAACTGGGATTCCACTCTCAAAGCAAAAGTGCCAGCAGAGGATACGTGAAAGATAGCAGTTGCCTGCACCCAGCAATGCATTTCCACATACATTCCGGCGACACTAATGCGTTGAGATTTGATAATGGATTCCAGTTTCGCGGTCCTCGCCCTCAGAGAGAGCGAACGGCTTACCTCGTCGTCCGCGTCGACCTCGTCCACGGTGATCATGTCCATGCTCTCGTCGACGGTTTCGGCCCAGACGCTGGCGATGGTGCCCTGGTGGCCGCCGCCGAGCACGGACTGGTTGTTGCGCATGCCGGGGACGATGCCGCTGCGTCTGCTGGAGCGCGCGGGCGAGTCCAGCTCGCCGAGCTCTGTCCACGGTACCGCGGGCATGGGCATCATGTCTCCGCCGCTGCGGGGCGAGCGCGCGTGCTTGGCTGCGGGCGGCGTCCTCGACGGCGGCGTGCGTGTCGGCGGCGTGCGGTTCGACCTGGGCGTCGCCGGGTCGCTGTCGAGGAAGCTGCTGCTGCCGCCGCTGACCACTCTGCTCCCCGCGGGCGCCCTGGACGGCTTGGTGGGCGTGTTGAGGATGATCTCGGTCTGGCTGCGGGCAAGGGCGCCGCGCGGGCTGCCGTTCTCGAGGACGCTCATGCTGGCGCGCTTGCTGAGCTGGCCGGGCGAGTGCTGCATGCTGACGGCGCGCTGGCGGGGCACGGCGCTGGACGCCATGTCGCTCAGGTCGGAGGCAGAGGCGTCGGAGWGGAACACGCTAGCCGTTGCCGCCGGCGCCTGTGCCCGCGGCTTGGCCTTTCCGGCGCTGATGGACGCTGCCGTCTTYGCCACGACCGTCGTCGGGCTCCCCAGCTCGCCGTCGTGCTCGACGATGCTCGGAACRACGGCCATCGAGTGCCGTTTCGTGTTCAGCGTCGGTATCGCCGTCCGCCGCGCTCCTAGATGGCGGTTTAGCAGCGTCTCAGCAAATCCAGGCCAATCTCAGCAAATTTGAGCACGCACCGGCCCCGGTACTGTGCCTGGGCTTGCCAGCGCCCCCAGCGGTCGGCCGGACGGGTATACTCGACGCCATCGCCCGTCGCAAGGGTTGAGAGGAAGCTGAACCGGAGACTGATGAGCGGAGTCGACGCGCCCCGCGTTCTTTTGATCGGACGTACAAACTCAGCCCTCGGGGGCTGCTAACCGTACCGTGCCGCACCGGGAAGTGCCTACTTTGTGCACTTCCTGGTGTTTTCGGCATTTCTGGGTCTCACAGGGCCAACTAACCCCCCAGGGCGGCCACTGGACCTGCTAGTTGCATGAAAATGGGTCTTACCCACTTGAATATACATTSTTGGGGCCGCATATTCACTGTGTCGGTTGTAGGAGCTGTCGCAGTCGTCCGGATGGGGATTGCCCTTGCCCGCCTCACCCACAAAGTACGGTGCCTTATTTTGTCCTGTTGAACAGTAAATCCAGCCATTATTCTATGCCTTCAAAGGGCTGTCAACTCATTAGGGCCCTCCAAGCCTTCCGGCGGTCGAAAATGTCCAAAACACCAGGAAGTGCACAAAGTAGGCACTTCCCGGTGCGGCACGGTACGTCTCAGTGCATACATGTGCGGTCTCACGGGTGAGACTGATTATTTATTTGTAATGAGCGCCACATTGGTGATGATTAACATGAAAGCCTCAGAACAGCGTGCCACCATGGCTCTCTTCGGGTCTTCGGGCTCCAAGCTGATAAATACGCTGAGAATATCGTAACCAAGCTTCAGCTTCATGATTCATACGAGGGAGTCACGTGCTTTGCCGGCGAGAGTGGCTCGATGACGAGCCGATCACCAGGCGGAGACAATGAGCGTGAAGATGTCAATGGGCATGTCACGTGCACGCCCCGACGCGGCGACGGAAGATGTAGGTTGTCCATCTCAGGCAATACGATTCAGATTCTTCAGAATCTACGACCTGAACCAGTATTTCAACATTCCGTGTAAGAGTAATCACGGTCTCCGCGGGGCACGAGGTCCCGATCCCTCAGCATAACCGAGATGCTACTCCCGCGCTGGTCGCACGCCTTCTGGAATACTGCCTGCGCATTGTCGTTGTCGGTGTACTCGATCTCAATCATCTCCGCGCCGTACACATCGGTGTATGAGTCGCACTCCTTGTAGAACTGGCATTCCTCTGCGACCGCAAAGTCGAAGCCGGCTACGGCCTTGCCCTCGTCTCCGAGCTCCGCGGTGTTCTTCTGGCCCGCGGCGAGCCCGACTGAGTGCGCATAGGAGACGAGGAGCGCGGCGAGCGCGAGGTTGTCGTCCTTCGTGAGGAGCTTGTTCGAGCGCGTATAGCTCTACAATGTGCACACCATGCCGGTGAGATATTGCGACCAAATCTATGAGAAAAACTGTACTCACGTCTAAGTTGTCGAATTCGACGGCATTGAAGCCCTTGCTGGCACAACCCGCGGTCCAACCATTGATAATGTCGGCAATCGCAGCGCGCTTCGCATCCGTGCTCGTGTCGAGGAAAAACTCGCCCTCCCAGTCGGGATCTTCAAAATAGTTGCCGTTCTTGCGTCTCAGCAGCAGTGCATCGCGGTCTGGGGCTACAGACGATTCGAGGGAACGGGCAGTCAGTACCTCTGGCCCATCCGAGTCAGACAAGACAACGACTCATACGTACAGCCTTTCCAGAAGTCCTCGTCCTCCTCCTGCGTCTGGAAGCCATTGACGTAGCAGATATTGTACAGCCCAGCGGCGGGCGACTCCGTGCGGTCGCGCGTGACGACGCGCACGTCGGACGCGGGAGTGTACGCGCCACCCAGCTGGTAGTCGGCCTTCGCGTTAGCGGGCAGATTCGTCAGCGCCGCAGCTGCCATAGCCTGAGTCAGAGCGGCGAGGAAGAGAGACGTTGGTGCAACCATCGTCAAGTTCAGCTGGGGTCACAGAGTCTCCTGGTTCGAACAGCACTTCCCCTTTATACTCCAAGTTCGTTTCTCTTGCCTCGAATGTTCTCTCACGCGATGTCATGAATTGTTGAGATGAAGTCATGAAGTTTACATCTTTCGCCCTCAGTTTCCGACGAGACCACCTGGTCTGGTCAGATTCAGCACGAGAACCAGCTTCGCTGAATCATTCTTTCGTCTCTCGACATTCTCATCATGACTGATTTTCCCGCAAGCGCGCAGACAAGCGCATAAACGCCGCACGCCGTTCGCTCCGTGCCAAAAATGGACGCAGTCTGCAGCGTCCTCTTTGCCTGCGTCCAACTTGGTGAGCTGACAGGACTCCATGATCCGTCTCAAAAGGAGAGCGTTCCACGTAGCTCCCACCGACTTCACACGATGCGTCATTGAGATGCGCGTATGCGGGAGGTGCAAAACACTGTGCGCAAACACCTCTCTTCACGGACCAGCTCAACGACGACATTCGATGGCTTGTCAAGTAGACATTAGGATAATTACTTACTATACCAATAAATACAGTAAAGAAGGCACGTCTTCAGCACTGCGAATACTTGTAACCTTTACTTCCCTTCGGCACGACGTCGCGATCGCGGAGGATGACGGAAATCCTGCTGCCGCGCGCCTTGCACGCCTTGTCGAACACGCTCTGGCCGCTATACTCGATCTCGAGCACGCGCGCGCCGTATACGTCCGTGTACTCGTCGCACTCGTCGTACTGCTGGCACTCCTCGGCGACGGCGAAATCGAATCCGGCAGTCTTCTTGCCGTCGCCGCCGAGCTCGCCGCCGGCGTTCTTCTGCGCCACGGCGAGGCCGAGCGAGTGCGCCGAGGCGACCAGGAGCTTGGCGTATGCGAGGTTGTTGGCTTTTGTCAAGAGATTGTTGGAGCGCGTGAAGGTCTGCGCGTAGAACGTGAGCTGAGAAGGAACTAAGGGATGAGAAGGCACGCTGTACGCACGTCGAGGTTGTCGAGCTCTACAGCCTTGAATCCCTTCTTCGCGCAGTCCGAGATCCATCCATTGACAATTTTCGCAATGGCTTTGCGCTTCGCGTCCGTGCTTGTGTCGAGGAAGATCTCGCCCGGCCAGTCAGGGTCTTCAAAGTACTTGCCGCTCTTGTTCCTAAGCAACAATCCGTCCCTCCCTTTCGCTACAAGGGTGGAGTATGTGAGTCTTAATTATAAAATTATAAAGACGTGCAGTGGCTTACCTTTCCAAAACGAAGCCTCGCCCGGCTGCGTCTGGAACGCATTCACATAGCAGATGTTGTACAGCCCTGCGACAGGCGACGCAGTGCGGTCGCGCGTGACAACTTTGACGTCAGACGCGGGCGTGTATGAGCCACCGATTTGGTAGTCGAACTTCGCGTTTGCGGGAAGATTTGTGACTGTAGAAGCCAGGGCAACAAGGGCCTGCGACAGCGCCACCAAAAGGATGAATTTCGTAGAAGCCATAGCAGTTCACCAGTGGGGCGAAAGAAAGAGAGAAGTAGTTTGAAATGCAGTGAAACTCCGTGTTATAGTCCCAAAACCGCGTGCCTGCATGGGAAGGCGATCACTGCCATGATCATGGAAGGCGAAGCCGATGTTCCGCAATCGGGACGCTAGTGGTACTGTATCGCCATGCTGTTGTTGAAGTCTCGCAAGGAATGGCGAGGCGTCAGTTGAAAGACAGAGCATCACGAATGAAGTGCCAGCGTTTGGAATTGAAAGCCCGAAGTTCGGAAGTTGAACTTTATGTTCCGCTTCTTGCACTTACTGCCCTTTGCATAATATTCCGGACACCTCCGAAAAAGAAAAAGCGGGCGGGGCCGACCGAACCCCCGACCAACCCAGCCCGGCAGACGGTAGCGACCGTTTTTCGACTGCTGCAGGCCAGCTTTTAACATAGGGTGCATTGTGCCGTCATATTACACGCATCCCGCAGGAAGAATTGGCTGCAAAGGCGCGCTCGCCGTCTGCGCCGTCCACGACGACGGAGCTGAGCAAATCGGCCGATGCCGCTCAAACCGCAGCCCGGAGGGCTGGCGGGCGAGCACACTGCAACGGCACTCCTACTCTTCGAAAAAACTGCGCGGCAGAGGCTTCCAGCCTCCCCGAGGCTAGCCATGTACTTGGCTTGAGTGGATCTGCCCACGTAACGTCGCTACTGTCTGCCGGTCGGTGTTCGTCGGGGGTTCGGTCGGCCCCGCCCGCTTTTTCTTTTTCGGAGGTGTCCGGAATATTATGCAAAGGGCAGTACAAACCTAGTCTCGTAACCAGACGTTCGTTGCGTCGGAGTTGGAAACTCCGTTCGGCAACGAACGTCTGGGAAGCACCGTCGCGGTTTAGATAGGTGAGAAATCCTAGATAGGCGTGTGAAAAAAGACTTAGCCGCACCGACCTTGCCCCCACCACTCGGAAAATGTTCTCTCACAGCCATAATAGAAAGTCGGTATTATTGCATTTGGAAGCGATTTAACATAAGAAATTTTAGACCACCGGAAAATACACAGTAATTAGTACAGGCTATGTAAACCTCTATAGACTTATGAAACACTGTCCTGGGCCATTCCAAACACTCTGATTAAGAATTGGAGGGTTCAGAGGGTACGGCCGTCTTGGGAGGGTACGGTCTGTTTGGCACCCTGGTGAGCCGACCAAATCCAGCCTCGAGGTCCCTCTGTTGAGCCGGTAGCTTGCACAAGAGCTGTCAAAACAGAATAAGGTATGCAGAGCTATATTCCATGCCTGCTCGGATAGTATAGTCCTGGTAACGCGGTAGAAGGGCCGCATCACCGTGACCGTCGACACCGACACCGCCTGAAGCCCGCAAACACAGCTTTTACCCTCACAATAAGCCCTAGTATGGCCCTAGAGCATTAGAAACCGTCCGGGAGAGCATAAAACCCTTCCCCGGTGCTCCAGCTAATTACTGTGTATTTTCCGGAGGTCAAAATATTCATATGTCCAATCGCTTCCAAAAGCAATAATATCAAACTTTTGTTATGGGCTTGAGGGAACATTTTCCGAGTGGTGGGGCAAGGTCGATGCGGCTACTGCCCTTTGCATAATATTCCGGACACCTCCGAAAAAGAAAAAGCGGGCGGGGCCGACCGAACCCCCGACGAACCCAGCCCGGCAGACAGTAGCGACTGTGCGTGGGCAGATCCACTCAAGCCAAGTACATGGCTGGCCTCGGGGAGGCTGGAAACCTCTGCCGCGCACTTTTTTCGAARAATAGGAGTGCCGTTGCGGTGTGCTCGCCCGCCAGCCCTCCGGGCTGCGGTTTGAACGGCATCGGCCGATTTGCCCAGCTCCGTCGTCGTGGACGGCGCAGACGGCGAGCGCGCCTTTGCGGCCAATTCTTCCGGCGGGATGCGTGTAATATGACGGTGCAATGCACCCTCTGTTAACAGCTGGCCTTCAGCAGTCGAAAATCGCTCTCTACTGTCTGCCGGGCGGGGTTCGTCGGGGGTTCGGTCGGCCCCGCCCGCTTTTTCTTTTTCGGAGGTGTCCGGAATATTATGCAAAGGGCAGTAAGTCTTTTTTCACACGGCTATCTGGGATTTCTGACCTATTTAAACCGCGACAGCGTCCCAGCCGCTACATGACGAAGACATTTGTCGGAGTTTGAATGTAGCGGCTGGTTACGAGCCTACGAGCTACATGACGAAGACATTTGTCGGAGTTTGAATGTAGCGGCTGGTTACGAGCCTATTACAAACCATGACCACCGCTTCAGGGACTTGTCTACGAGCAGTTCGACCATTTTATTGTCGCGCTAAACTCCTCGGTGCTTTCATAATCTCTGGTTGTGGACGCTTTGCTGTGCGGCAGCCATGGCGACCGCAAGTTCCGGGCAGTTGGGAGCGTCTGCACCTGCCAGGCATCCTTCTTTCGACGCTGTCTGGGTCGTCAACAGTCAACGTCGCTCTCTGACTATGTGAATGGCTATGCGCGTGCTTCTGCTTCAACTACGTATCAGCGACTGTCCCAATGCTCTTTTTGTCGGTTCCTTCTTCGCCCCAGCAGCCCACGTAGTGGAACGCTACCATAATTGCTCAGTGTGCTTCATCTTGCCATCGTACTGCTCCGCGTGGCCTTCGCTTGTGATCTTGGTGGGTGTTGGTGGGATCCTCAAATCTGGGCGCTGTGCACGACGCGACTCTGTGACTCGGTTTTTGGTCCTTCAACCTTTATCAACATGTACGTCACGGTCCAACACAGAATCTGAAATCCCCTTTGTTTACTCATGTAATTAAATATAGCCAACTCGAGCTGCGCTCGTGAAGTTCAAGTTGAACGGTATCAAGTACGATGCTTCTGCCACATTCAAAAAGTGGGGGCGCCGAGGTTTGTGATTTCGTGCCACTGCAAATATTTCTCAGCTGGGACCGGGTGCTCAAGACAATGCGCCATACCTCGGTAATCTTGAGCTCGCCGTCTATCTCACGGACGACTCCGAAGGCGGCGTCAGTACCCCACAGCTGACTGCCGGATACCAGCCCCCCCTCGATCCCCGTAAGGACGCCATACCCTCCCGTATAGCCGCCCGCCGCGGACACGGCCACGACGGAGGTGAGCGAGTGGTCGAATGTCTGGTACTTCTTCTCGAGGTTGGCCTTGATCGCGGTGAAGTACGCCTTCAACGACGTGAAGTTGTACGAAATGTCATTGAAGGTCGCTGTCACGTTGCGCGCGAACGCCTTGTCGAACGCGACATCCCATCCGTCGTTGCCCGGCGCAGGGAAGAAGCCGTTTGAGGCGGTCTCGAGGAAATGGGCCAGCGTCGTGTTCGAGACGGTTCGGCCCCCGAGATTGTGGAGAAACTCGGACGGCAGGGCCGTCGCGGTAGATGCAGCTGCCAATAGAGTAGCGGTAGCGACTGGTACAATTCAATTCCAATCAGCACCTGTCTCCAGGTGGGGAATAAGCTATTTCGCTCAAAGACGTACGTGTGAACTTCATGACGAGATTTTGAGAGTAGGGCAGGCGGAAAGACGAAGTTGATGAGACAATTGGGTGAAACTTGGGATAGCAGATGATGCTGGTCGCCTCACCTGCGGTCTCGTATTTCTACGAGCAGACAGACATTGGAAATGGCTGCCTTGGGTATGTGATGCTGTCAACCGGCGATTACTTCCTGTTCGCAGCTCCCTCTGCGCTGAGATAATGATCATCGTGATATAAAGACCCCAAACAAGCCCCAAAGCCAGGTTCTCGCCAGGTCGCGACATTTGTTCAGGTTATTGTCCTACGCTGCTTGGCAGCGCCATTTTTGGAGACGCATATGAGATTGAGTCCAGGAGCCTGACGGGGGTCTGCGGCGCGCGCATGACGATAAAATGGCTGCGAGGCTCCAGATGACAATTGCGACGGTATCATTGCGTCCCTCGGACTCGATGCGTCGACGATGAGATCACACGCGCCATCGGACAATGCAGACTGCCGTTTCTCGCAGCAGTAATGACAGCGCTGCCAGCACTTTATGCTCGCAGCACTCCTTCACAGGAACTACTGCGGCCTGCGGCGTGCTGGCGTCATGTCCATTGGATGTATAGTTTTGTATTCATGTAGACCTTACAGGCACGCGTCGGATCCATTACAAGTTTTTCACCACCAGGAAAAACGGCGTGCTGAGCAACGTGTTAAGGAAACATTCCTCGTTGCCTTGAGCACGGCGGTGGATAAAGTTTAAGTGGGAGCCTGAAACTCCGCCTTGTCGTTCCTTTGTCCGCTTGGGCAATGTCGGAAAGGATCGTGCCCAACAGAGCCTTCTGGTCTATGCTCCGCTCACCTCAAGGCGATAAGGTGAGCTTTTCGCGTCCTCCGCCACCCAAAGTCGGTCGCATCGGCAGACTGTCATACATTTTTTTTTGCCTTGCCCTCAGTCCGGCGTTGACGGCCTTTTTTCTTGTGCGTCCAACCATTGCAGCTGTCATGCACTCACTGACAATCGGCTAAGTATAGCGTCGGCCGAGTATGCGCGATACTTTTTAGTTTTGGGTTCTCGACGATTCAATCGGGCAACACTTTGGTACCCCCAGCATTCACAGGGACACACACTGCGACGGCGTTGACGATATTCTGCTTTGATACATGCTACTTCAACTTTCGCTTCTTCGACTCCAGCTTCTCCGTCTCTTCGCTGTCCTGCATCTTTCGCTTCGTCGTCTTGCCGTCCCCCTTCGGTGTTCGGTGCTGCGGCGTGAGGTCCGCCGCCACGTCCTTCTCGTGCCCGTGTTCCCAGGCGCGGTAGAACGCCACGGCCAGTCGGCTGCCAAGGAACTTCGGCTCGATGTCCTTGCCCTCCTTCACCAGCCACTCGGCGAGAGCGCCATGTGTTTTTGTCCCGTCCGCAACGAGTTTCGCCAGCACCTTGCACGGCGCATTCCCACCGTACCCGACAAGGTGCCGCTCCATCTGCTGCGGCCGGCCGTACGCTGCCTGCGGCTCCCCACAGAAGTGGCAGCACGGTTTCATGCTCTCGAGGGGCGAGCAGCGGCTGACGTGGTTCTGGAAGCTCTTCCAGTCCGCCCACTGTCTGAACCCCCCGGCCGGGCGTTTGCGGTGGGCAACGCAGACGAAGCATTCGAAAGGCCCAGGCTGGTCGCACGTCAGGCCTCTCTCCTTACACGCTATCCCGCGCTCGCTCTCCTTGAACGGGACGGCGGGGAATGGGTTCTCGAACCCGGACTCTGTCTTGGCCCTCTGGCGCGTGTTTCCTGGGGCTGGCGCCGCTGGTGCTGCAGTTGGCAGAGCAACGTCGGTCCGCGAGCCCTGTGACTGGACTGGCGTTATCAAAGTGTTGTTGGATTGGACGTAGTGTCCAAACTGTTCGTCGAGCTCGGCACCAGCGCCATCTATAGGACCATCTGGTCAGATAAATCCCCGGGAGATGCGGTGAAGGACGTACCGTGGTGCCCGCTCGCGAACGAAGGGCCTGTGTCGACCGATGGACTGGGCCCCGCACCACAATCCAGCGAAGCCGCGGTTGGCGAGGTGCGTGCCACTGTGGAAGGCGACTGACCTCCCGGGCTTGCTGGTAGGTCGAACAGCCCGCCATCGCACGATAGGGATGGGGAGTTCTCGTTGTCGACGTTGGGCAATGGCGGCGTGCTCAGCTCCAGCGGCGCGGCCTCCGGCAGAAGGGGCAGCGACCATTGAGCGCTGCGGGGATCAATGCACGGCCCAGGCTGCTCCACCTCCGGTTCGTCGTACACCGTGGTGGTCGTGGTGGAACCCGTTGATGGGTCAGCAGTGGTCACGGAATGCGCTGCCGCTGCATGTACATCAGTGCATTGTCCGACGACGACGCCAGAACAAAGGGACTGACTGTCTCCAGCAGCTTCATCGCTCTGTGCGCCCGTGCACAGCGTCGCGTTGGGCATCGCAATCTCGGATCCCAAGAATGGGTTCGCCTGCGCGGAAGGGTCCTCCGAGTCGTCTGCGCCGCACACCCCCATGTCGAGCGAGAATGGGTAGGCAGTCTGATTGTGCCACCATGAGTTGACAAGGACCAAGGCGAGGCATTGACTTACCAGAGCGCCCGTGCCGAAACCCAGCGAAAGGCTGTCGTTCAAATCTATCGATTGACTCAAATGCTAGACGCGTATTCGTGAGTGGTCAGGGATAAAACGGCCGATGTGGCGTCAACTTACGAGGTCGATGTCATGGCCTATCTGCGCTTCAAGTTGACTCTGCACGCTCAGATTGTCGTCGAGCGGCCACTCGTAGTCGAGGCGTTCTTGCTCGTCGTTGAGGAGGGTCGATGGAATATTTGCTGCATTGGCGGAAGAGTCGATGGAGATTGCGTCGGACATGTCTATCAGTTGTCGGCGCGGTAGTGTCGAGTGCGGTTTTGGTGCTGTCGAGGTGGGAGAGGGTGGGAAAGAAGTTGAGGGTGGAGCCTGAAAGAGACAATGCGGTTATGAACCCCAGGATAATGAGTTTGATGAACCACGCCTTAGCGAGCCGTGGTTGTCAACGGACATTCCCACGCCGTTGTTTTGCCGAGCTCTTCAACCAGAAGTGGCAGGTCCGATGGCCTACCGGGTGTTTCTCCGTGTGCAGTCTTTATCTCACGAGAAAAAATAACGTATTGCTCTCGCAGGAGAGCGTTGTACCTAGTCCGATGCCCAGAAAAGTCGGCGAGGCGACAACGGCAGGTCGCTTCATATACGGGTGGCTGTGACCTCGTTGAATCGTGTAGCAGATTGGACGCTGTAGATCTTCAACCACCCCCATTTTTTATTGTTTATGTCTGCCACGGTTGGAAAGCTGGATAATCCACGCGACGAAGGCGTGGCGTCTGGCCTCCCGTGGCTGCGTGTGGCACACATGGTCACGCCACTAGCGGTACACTGAGCTCCGCGGCTCCATTGACGTCGACTCGGCTTGAGGAATGCAGGAGCTGGGTAATCAGTGGCAGCAGTTATGCGAACGGAAAGGCTCGGGCGCGTGCAGCTGAACGCATGACGCAATCTTCGTTTGGGAGGAGATCCGCTTTCCCCAAGCAAAGAAAAGAATCTCAACACGTCGAGACGAACAGGGCAATCAGAGGAAGCCTCTTTCGAGTCTCAGAGGACAATCATCGCCTATTTGGGCGAGCCGAACGTCAGGAGACCTAATAACGCTCCTCGAAGGCGACTCTTCGCGACTCTTCGCGAGGTGCGGGGTGTTTCAGCATGGCATGCTGAGCGCTCGGAATACTGCGAGAAGACTCGGACGGAGAGATCGCCACAGGAAAAGAAAATGGAAGGATCATAAGCGAAAGGGCCCAGGAGAAGCAGTCGCGCGATCGGAGCTCAGAAGTACAAAACGTTCGCATTCGTCAACTGATGGCGTAGAGCTCGTAAGGTACATTATCACAATTCCCAGACAGAAGACCGACGACAGCAGTATTAGGGTGCGTGATTCGCAATCGTCAGTAGGCAGTGCGCAACGGGCGCATAACAAATCTAAGCATTCTCGACACGCGTCTCGGCGAGTTTCTCGTTGGACGGCCCGTGGGTGGTGGAGGTGGGCGACCTGGTCGTGAGAAGGGCGACAGAGGTAATCGCACCGAAGAAGAAAGTAGCCCAGGGAAAGATGGCCGCGATGCGCACTACAGGAGGAGAATTGTCAGCGATGAAAAAGGGGAATCAGTTCACCTGGAAAGTACGGACAGTAATCGTGCGACCAGTAGACCCTGCTCACGCCGGCAGCCCGTTCGGCCGCCTGGACGAGCACGTCGGGGATTTTGGCGCCGCCGAGGAAGGCGGAGACGTCGGCCTCCCGGGTGCGCGCGAGGATGAGCGTCGGAATTACAGCCGCGAGGATCCAGAATGTGAGAAATCCGATGATGGCGCCCTGAAGGCGCGGGCGCGAGGACCGCTTGAAGATGTGGAGGAGGAGGGAAAGGAAACTGGCCAGCCCGATAAGGCCGCAACCGACTGTCAGGACCGCGCCTGCTGCGACAACGTCTGTGGCATAGTCAGCCACCGACGGCGAAACGGGAATCCGCAGGTCGTAGGCTCACGCACCGCCGTCGTCGATGTCAATTTTGACGCCAGGGGGTGCTACGTCGGACACCTTGTGTTTCTCGTTAATGGACCTGGCGCGCGCGGTCAATATGGACTGTACAGTGAGACACGACGCGACAAAACTTACTTGACGAGAGCGTTAATACCCAGGCTCATCGACACGACGCCTAGGGCGCATGTGAGGGCGAGCAGAGGGAGAAGAACTGGACGGGGGGCCATGGTGAGAGGGAAAGAGACGGGTAAGGAGCCACAAGGGGCCGCGCGATCTAAATAGCGTCTTGGGCGGCAGCCAGTACGCGGTCATGTGGTGCCGCTCTCCGGCCGTCGCCGTAAGCGTTATGCGTCCCCAACGGCGAAAAAAAATGCTCTGAGGGCTGCATGACGCGCAGGATACTTGGTTGATGGGAGAAGACGAAGACGCGGCCAGATTGCGGCCAAACGAACGCCGTGGCTGCTTCGCAGTATTGCTTCCGGGCGATCACGCCCTGACCCCAGGTTGCTTGGCATATTTACGTCAGCACCATCCTATGCCACCCATCGCACTGTAGCAAAACTGCTGAAAATTTCGCAGATGTTGGATTCGCACTCTCTCTGAAATCCAGGGATCGGTTGGTACATGGCCGAGTGCCGGATCGCTCCCCGGACCGGCGACAACCCTTGCCTTCGAATTGCCTACCGCTTCTGGCCCGCTCCTTAAAAGGAGAGAGTGCTCAATTTCTGCAGAAGACGCGGGTAGTGGCGAGATACCCTCGTAATCTTCGGCAATTGAGGATTCTCTTCTTTAGTTTGTCGATCGGGAGGTTGTAGATCACCCGAGAGGAATGCCGTCCAATCGCAAGAATTGATATCTATAGTATTTGTGGCTTCCCGTCAACTGCGGCATTCCGAGTCTGTTTGAACGTGGGATGCCCAACATTGGGAATGCGCCGGGTGGCGCACTTCCTGTTGAGCGGAGAAGTCTCAGGGCCAACGCCGTCCACAGGATCCGAACTTGCTCATTCGTCGTAGATCATTCCCATGCGCAGCAAGATAATGTGACATGATATGTATATTAACTATATTTCTACCCTATGAGGTACAGAATGAGCGAAAGTGGGAAAGCTACTATGTATGTCAACGTAAAATGTAACATTCTTCCATCCCGAATAGTCGTTTGGATACTGCGTGTATATAACCTCGTGGCGAATGGATCTTGGGGTTCACAGGCATCTGGAGACCCAAGCTAGCATGGCGTCAGCGAAGGCGGAGAGAGGAGAGAGGTGCCACGCACATGTCAAACGCCGGCACTTGAAGGGAGACTTACAGGTGGTGGATCCGGTATAGTTCGCGCCGCCGCACTGTCCGCCGAACGCGACGTCCTGTGTGTGGGCCTTAATGAGGTCCGCTGCCTGGGAAGGGAAAAGCATTCAGCGTCTCGGTCTCAGCACGCTCAACCGGACTATTCGCCAACCTTCTCTGCTATAGCATAAACGGTTGCGCAAGTATGTGCGCCAGGGATGAGAGGTATGACGGAGATATCGCCGACGCTGAGGCCTGTGACACCATAGACGCGGAGGTCGGGCGCGACGACGCCACCGCGGTTACGAGGAGACAGCGCGGCGGTGCAGCATCCGTGCGCCGTGCTAGGAATTGAGGCTCCCCTGGTGGCCGCGACGAGCTGATCGTCAGTCGCCACCTGAGGGCCGGGGGCAAGCTCCACGGGGCTCAGCTCCTGCATCGCAGGCATGCTCATCCACTTGCGTGCGAACTGGAAGCCTTTGGCGATGATGAGCGGGTCCGCGGGGTTGATGTACGTGCCGTAGTCGACTACGGGCTCGGCGTATTTATCTGAGGGGTTGAGGCGGACGGTGCCGCGGGAGAGGGGGTGCTCGAGGGACAGCGACGTCGAGGTCTTCGCGGCAAATGGGAACTCGATCACGCCGGTCGTTGTGCTCGAAAACGAATCGGCAAGAACTTCGTGCTGGGCCACGTAACCTGCGATGAGAGACGCATCGTAAGACGCAGGCAGGTAGTCCGTGACATTCTGTGCGCGAATTGCCTGAACGGAAGATGAGGAAATGCCGGATAAATACTGAATACAGCAGTGCGCACCTGGACGACTGTATTGTAGTCCGAGGTCATAGTCTGCATGAAATTTTAGCTACCTGCGATGATACTGGCACGTAGCTCCTCACCGAGAGTGGCAGCCAGGTGCCGACGTTTCCTACAGTAAGCGATCTTGGGCCTGCCGGGAAAGTTTAAAATGCATCAGTTACAAAGAAACAATTACTAACCGGTTCTGTTAGTCGCCCAGAGCTCGTCGGCCCAGTCAGTGAAAGTCTCATCGGTGCCCAGCATGGCGGGGTTCGGGACGACGTCCGTGTCGTCTGGATTGACACATCAGATTGATCTAACAGTGAAATGAGACAATGACGCACAGCGCATGCTGAAAGTTGTCGCGGGGTGGTCCTGGAAGTTGGCACCAACGCCGGGCAGGTCGACGATGACGGGAATGTTGGCGGAGGCGAGGAGGTCGGCGGGGCCGACTCCGCTGCGCTGCAAGATCTGCGGTGTGTGCAGGAAGCCAGCCGCAAGAACGATTTCGCGCTTCGCGCTGATGGTTTGGACGGGCGTCGTGTTTGGTGGTCCTCCGTCAGCTTCGCGCTCTTGGATGGTGATGCCAACGGCGCGCTTGGAAGCGTCGAAGATGACCTCGTTGACGCGCGTGCCTATGACCAGGTGGAGGTTCGGGCGAGTGCTCGCCGGTCTGTAGTAGCCGCTGACAGCGTAGGAACGAGTCACCGTAGCGGGGTCGAGAGCGGTGGGGAACCAAAAGAGGCCATATCCGTGCAGAGCGCCTTCCCGCTGAGGTTCTACGCCGGCCTGTAAAGCTGCCTTGTACTGGTTCTCTGTGGAGCGGTCAGAAAGTAGCAAACAAGAGTATAGCGAGTACGCACTGACGCCAGGGAACTGATAGGACGGGAAGCTGAGGTGGACGGGGGTATTGTTGCCGTACGCGGAGAGGTCCCACGTAATGTTGAACTCCTGCGCGAGACTCGGGTCAGGCGGGGTGAGATCGTTGGCCTTAAAGGGGTAAATTGAGTTAGCATATGTTCGCGGCTGCGAATCTCATCCCGCGC
The DNA here is from genome assembly GCA_002092955.1 of Auricularia auricula-judae. NCBI lineage: Eukaryota > Fungi > Basidiomycota > Agaricomycetes > Auriculariales > Auriculariaceae > Auricularia > Auricularia auricula-judae. Next base: position 25,935 of record NCVV01000068.1, read on the forward strand.
GTACCTTCTTAAAGTACGGCAACAAGTCATTAAACGACCAGCCGGGGTTCTGGAGCTTTGCCCAGTTGTCGTAGTCATCTGGCGACCCACGCTCCAGCATCATGCCGTTAACTGTCGACCCACCGCCGACAACGGACGCGGCATACACGCTCAAGTTGAGAGCGCCATTGAGCCCCGCTTGCGGCGTGGCCGTCACGTTGTAGAGATTAGGGCGGTTGAATCCCTGAGTCGCCGAGCTTGGTTCCTCTTGAGACGGGTTGCTGCTGAAAAATCCATACTCGACGACCAAGACAGTCTCTGTTGAGCAGAGTTAGACGTGTAAATCGCGATCCGAAGGTGATGAGGACGCACTGGCCGGGTCCTCCGAGAGCCTGTTCGCGATGACAAGACCTGCTTGACCGCCCCCAGCAACGACGTAGTCGTAGGACGCGCTCGCGTCCCGCGCGTCAATTACAGTGGCATGCGCCGCAGAATAGGCACAGCACACGCGCGTAAGGACAAGCAGCTGGGCGAGCTGCCGTGTAAGCGAGCGGTGGATCATTTGGCTGCTGGAGACGGCGAGGGAAGCACGCTGCCCGACGACGAACCTTGGCCTTCAAGCGTCCTTTTAAGAAGCTCGTTCGTGTTCACACGGGGATCTGCATGTTATTCTGATATCGGAGATTGCGCAGCCATGCCGCGTCCCGGTCCCTGATGATGTAACTCCGAGAGATATCCGGAGGCCTGAGAAGCAGAACGAGCCAGCCTGAGTTGCTGCAGTCGAGAAGAAGCGCATACGCGGGCGGGGTTCGCACTCAGAGTACAGAGCAACGAACCTTGCAAAGTTGCTGACGAAGGGCGCGGAAGTCCAGATGTGGAAGAACGATGAACCAAACTTGGATGGCCGACGATGGCGCCCGGATGTCCGGGTGGCATGGAAATGGTCGCAGTTCAAGATGCGCGTCGTTACTGCCGCGGAAGAAAAGTCGTTTCTGCTCGTAATCCTCGCGTTCTCGCCCCTTTCTAGGCTTTCGCGCCGTCGAGGACTGCTGCAATGTCCACAGACCATTCCAGGGCGCGAATGCAGGCACTGCCGACTGCCGACGTAAGCGAGGAGTGCCCCTGCATTCAAGCGGAGTAAACACGCCCTCGGCAGCTATCAGCCGATTGCGAATCAAACATGACATGATAGAGACTTCGTCGCAAAGCTCAGGTGCTCGAACTCAGCCTCACCAGCTCGCCCTAGACTTTGATTGCCCTGGTAAATTCACAGTAAAGGAAATCATTGGGCTGGAAATCTTGACCACTTGACGTGTCAGGCGCCGAGCGCGACCGTGGGACCATCGCGGCTTCGAACCCATGGCCATCTCAACTCCCACGATTCTCATAGCCATCGAGGCACCGTACATGGAAGCCCGCAATGTCCCTGAAAGCCTTATCTCGAGTGCTGCGAAATCTACTCCCGTGACTCACAATCGTAGTCGTTCACGGGTTCTCTGACGCAATCCGCCAAATCCCGGGCTCACAGAGGAATGTCTGGTGACCCAGTCACTATCTCACGTCGAAAGCAGTGGTTATCTCCCACAAAGTGATTGGCGAGAGACGCAATGAATCACAGAGCAAGAACAAAAGTACCGCCAGATACTAGTAGTAGTGTGACGACTTGGAGTGTGAGCTATTCCCAAAAGTGATCCATTCCAGGCATTCTCTTCACATTACGCGGTTCATTGGGGTTCGAGTTCCTGTAAGATATTTACTCAATGCTCATGAATGGCGCTGAGTGCCGATTCCATGCTGACAGCTATTTTCGATGGTGTAGAGCATAAGAAATTCCTTTCACATAGCAAATCCATCATGATCTGCCTTTTCTGGTAGCTCAAGCAGTGCCCAGACCACCGAAAAAGGCAGATCACTGATGAATCAACTATGTGAACGAAATCCTTATGCTCTACACCATCGAAAATAGCTGGAATCGAACAGTTCGCTTTCGGCGCAAGCAAGGTTGCATCATCATTGACCCATTGCAAGATCAGCACTTTCAAGCGGCCCTAAATTTAAGCCGGTAGAAGACAGCTCCTTTCATTACTGTCACCGTCCCAGGCAGCAGTGACCAGCGGTACTCCAGCGGTGCGTTGCAAGTCGACTACCGTACTTCAAACTCATATTACCGCGCCCCCAAATTTACGAACACAAACTTCACTACCAGGGATATATCGTCCCTATGAGCTGACTGAGAACGCTCATCGTCGCTGGCGCTGTGGCGGAGTGAAGGCAAGATGAAGTCGGCTTTTTCCGATTGAACTGTCTCCTCGAGTTTGCCGCCAATGTCGTCTTATACGCTATCCCATCAAGCGTACTTGAAAACGGTCTTTCATGCTGCCCAGCACCCACACAAGCCCGTAAATGGCGTTCTTCTAGGTCAAATATCAGACGGGCGCGTCGTAATTGTGGACACGGTTCCGCTGCTTCACCACTGGACGTCCTTGTCACCTTCGATGGAAATTGGGCTTGATCTGGTCAGTATATGTGAAGCGACGTTGGTAGAGCTAATATGTACTCTGATAGGCGTACGGCCATGCGGAGTCCATCGGCTTGACGGTCGTTGGTTACTACCAAGCCACAGAGCGTACGGATGACACTGCACTTGCGCCAGTTGGTGAACGAGTGGCCTCAAGGATCCGGGAACGCTTTCCCGGTGCTGTTGCTCTTGTCGTGAGTTGTCCGAAGTCGATTTTCTTCAGAGGCTCACGCCATGTCTAGATCGACGGCGAAACGCTTGGATCAGGTTCTATCGCCCTTGTCGTACGCCCAAGTCCGTTCTGCATTTACTCGTTGAATTCAAACATCATGTGTCAAGCCATACTCGCTGTCCGGTCCTTCTTGGAAGAAGGACACCTGGACTCCGCCGCGATTTGCTCTCGCTTCTTCCGCTTCGCCTGCCCGTGCACTCGAGCTCATCCGCGACAACGGCCTCCATCGCACGCTCGCGGATTTCGACGACCATTTAGAAGACGTTACATTAGACTGGCTGCGCAACCCGGACTGCGTCGACCCAGCGCCGCCGAAGTAGATTTTGCGCTGCATTCCGGCCTCGTGGTGATGTACATACCGGCAGGTGGGGAGAATGGGGGAATGTTTGCTCGTCGCGTCATTCGTCGGCGGTGCCTGCAGGGTCTGCGTCGTCCCGCTCCCCCGTCTGATCGAAGCTCGCATAAGCGGCGGACTCGGAGCGGTAGTCCGTAACCTATATAGGGGCAGACATCACCGGGCTGCTTTCGGCGCACTTCGACCCCCCCGTCAGAACGTCCCGCGAGCTTCGTCCGACCATGAACTCGCTTCTCGCCATGCTGGGAGACGTGGTCGCCAAGCTGCGCAAGACGCGGGTCGGTCAGAAATCCAAACGCAACTCTGTCATCGAAACGAAAGCAAGCAATCAACCTGACGCCGCTGTCGATGTCAAGGTTGAAGATACGGCGAAGCCTCCGGATGCCGACGCAACGCTGCCCGTCGCCGCCGCCATTCCTACTCACGAACAAGACGAACAAACCCACGACCCTCCACATCCCCCCGCAACTGAGCCCTTAGCACACAGCCTGTCGGAGGCTGACGAACCCTTACCTGCTGACCATGCCGCTGTCGACAATGGCCTGGAATCGAGCAAGTTGCACATGGCTGACGCCGCATTGGACAGCAATGTCGGCGAAGTGCGCGTGTATTACGACCCGCAGGGTGTCTACGTGCTCCCCGCTGACGACGGCGAACTATCGCGGTACGTCGAGTTGCTGATGAATGCCCGCTCCTAAATCATGAGGGTAGATTGACGCTTCAACACCACCTAATCACAATCCACATGGACCATAAACTCATACTTCCTCCCATTGAATGGGCGGAGGGCGACGAAGTGCTCGACTCCGGCGCAGGCACAGGTACGTAGTGATAACGATATCCCGAGCAACTTCTTTGGGCGATACAAACAATCTCGCACAGGCTCTTGGACACTCGACGCGCAACCCCAGCTTCCGTCCTTCGTCAAATTCACAGGAGTAGACATCTCGCCGCGCCTCTTCCCCGCACCGGTCAACACCCCGCCGAACGTGTCATTCGTCCAGGGCTCGTCCACGGCGCTCCCAGCGGAATGGTCGAACCGGTTCGCGCTGATCAACCAACGAATGCTTCTGGGCGGCTTCACCAAGCAAATGTGGCCTGAGGCGCTGTCGGAATTCTTCCGCGTCCTGAAGCCGGGCGGGTGGGCGCAGCTAACGGAGGCGACGATGCACCACGGTGGTCCGGTGACCGACCGGCACAACCGCATCATGGCGGCCACGTTCGCCGCGCGCGGGCTCGACATCGACATCGCGCAGCCCGGTGTCCTAGCAGCGCTTTTCACGCAGGCGGGCTTTGTCAACGTCACAGAGGTCCGCCGGAAGGCCCAGTTGGGTAGCTGGGCGGGCGAGCTCGGTGAGCTGGGACGGCGTAACATGGTCACTGCCTACCGCGCCATGAAAACCGCTGTTGTCGCGAGCGGGATGAGCGCTGCTGGCGACGTGCACACCGAAGCGGAGTACGAACAACTGATGGATGACCTTGGACATGAACTTGACGTTACAGAGGGCAGCGGTATGGAATGGGTCTGTGTTTATGGACAAAAGCCAGCCGCTTGATTGCCCGACGACTACCATAGCAATTGACGAACTGCTGTGCTTTAAGTATAGCGAATGTATTCTCGCTCACGTTTCTTGAAAATCTTCGCTCCCGAAATTTCATCTTCACGCCCCCAGCTTCAAATCGTAGTGACTTGTAAGGACTTTACAAATGTAATAATTGTCAGAGAAGGCGGGAAGTTGGGCAAGCCCATTCGATTGCATTGCTTGAAGGTGGATACACTTGGTACCAGTGAAAGTTAAAGGAAAATATTTAATAGATACTGTACTTTAAATATCTTCGGCCACAGGGGCGCTCGAGCTTAGCACTCCTGGTACTGGTACGCGCCGCTGCCAGCCGGCTCTACGTTGCGGTCCCTCAGGATGACGGAGATATCCTTGCCGCGCGCGTTGCACGCAGCGGTGAACGCGGACTTGCCGGAATCCGTGTACTCGATCTCGAGAACATTGGCACCGTACACGTCGGTGTACTCGTTGCACTCGTCGTACTGCTGGCACTCCTCCGCGACAGCGAAGTCGAAGCCGGCGGAGCTCTTGCCTTTCGAGCCGAGCTCGCCGCCGGTGTTCTTCTGCGCGACGGCGAGGCCGAGCGAGTGCGCGTGGTCGGTGAAGAGCTTTGCGAAAGCCAGGTTGTTGTCCGCCGAAAGGAGGCCGTCGGAGCGGGTGAAGGTCTGCGTTGAAAGGTGAGTGAGATCCATGTCGACGATTCTGAAGAAATGTGACGCACATCAAGGTTGTCGGGCTCGATGGCGTTGAAGCCTTTCTTCGCGCACTCGTCAACCCATCCGTTGACAATTGTCGCAAGCGCCTGGCGCTTCTCCGCGGTGCTGGTGTCGAGGAAAAACTCGCCCTCCCAGTCTGGGTCTTCGAAATAGCCCCCATTCTTGTTACGCAGGAGCAAGCTGTCTCGTTCACCCGCTGAGATAAACGCTTCAGTCGTGCCCCTAAGCAAGAAGCGAGTGATGCTATGAACGCACATTTCCACCAGCTCGCATCATCGGGCTGGCTCTGGAACGCGTTGATGTAGCAAATATTGTAGAGCCCAGAGACGGGGCTGGCTGTGTGGTCCCTCGTCACGACCTTGACGCCCGAAGCTGGGGTGTAGGGCCCGCCAATCTGATAGTCGAATTTGGCATTTGCGGGGAAGGGGACATTGCCGGAGGGAACAGGCGTTGCAGGGAGCCCAGTGGACGGCTCCTGATCGACGGACGTGGGCGCCGGCTCCTCAGTCGCCTCGGTGCTGCTCTCCGTAGGCTCGGCTTCGCCTGTCGAGGTGTCAATTACAGTTGGGGACGGGACGGACACTTCGGTCGAGGAGGGGACATCGACGGTCTCCGTCTCCGTCTCGCTGAACGACACATCAGTCGAGGAAGGGATGTCGTCGGTCCCGCTGACGGTCTCGGTCGTGCTCTCGGGGAAAGACACTTCAGTCGAGGAAGGAACGGCAGTCGTCTCGATTATGGTATCCGTCTGAGTCGGGGGCAGCGCGACGCTGGTGGGCACAGCGATGCCCGACGACGTCTCGGTCACCGAGACGCTGTCATCGTCGTGGTGCGGCCAGTGGCTATGGTGGTGATGGTGCCGGTGACTAGGATAGGCCGACGCACGCAAGAAGATGGGCAGGAGAATCGCAAGGAGAACAAGGGCCATCGTCACTAGCAGAAAGGGCAACGGCTACCACGACAGAAGGAATGTGAGAACTGAAGCTTGAAGAAAGAGGGGGAGTGATGATGAACGCGTCGTCCCCATCGCTGCTTTTTGACTCTTAGGCCGACTTGCGATCATCGCCCAGATTTGTCAATTGATGCGGAGCCAGGATATGCACGTGGTCCTGATCCGGATGGCGTGAATCCCCGTGCGAAATGACTGACAACTCTTAGAATGCAAATTCTCAGCAATGAACCAGGCAGAAAGCTTTGCAAGCCTGCCTCTACTGTAACGATACATGCCGTTGGGCGTCGACGCATGCGTCTCTGAAATCTCAGGAGGCATCCTGATCGTATTACCTATGCCGTAATTCGTTGTTGGCCAGAAACGATGACGACTCATTGAATTCATCGTGCTATAGTTTGAGGCAAGGTCAATACACTGCCTACGCAAAGCATATGATGTGGGATACTCAACGCACGTTGACAGTAGGCAAAACACTGCTCTACTCCGGTCATACTGTCCCTGCGGGCGCAGCAATCAGGATGGTTGAATTGGTTCGTACACACCTGTCAGACGAAGTCCTTCCATCAACTAGCGCCGGATTCCTAATTGCACTTGAGCGCAAGGGCCGAGGTCGATGCAAGTCTCGACTACATTCCCTCGCAGTTCAAGTAGGTTTCCACATGCAGCTCTGATTTATTTTGGGCAGAGCCATGCCCTGCGAATTTAGTCTGAGCAAAACGAGATCAAGCACATTCCGCATACCCAAGTAGAGGCGCACAAGAGCTGTAGTGCAATTTGCTATCCGAATATGGCCCAGACAGTGGAAAGGCAGAAAGCGCGGCGTGCGCTGCTTATACGGCGGCGTTGGCCATGGAAAAAACCAGCATAAACCAGTGTGATGAACCGAGGAGCGGGGACTATACTGACACTCTACAGTTGACACAGTAATTCCTGTGGACGGGCTAGTGGCCATCGGGAGCTGAGGGCTGTTTGTGGTGTACAACAATTGCGTCGATAGGGTCTTCGAAGGCGCCGAAATGGTGAGAACGGCGAACGCAAGTTTCCATAAGTCAAATCTAAGCTGAAAATGGAGACCGCAAGTGTGAGAGAGAGCCAGGGCATGTTTGTGAGACCGGGGACGTGCCTTCTGCCAGTCTCTGGCCATTCCCGAAATGGAGTCGGGACAGCGACGAGCCGACCGATGGCATCTAACGTCTCCGCGCTCCAAGCGCTGCCCCAACCTCAAATACGGTTCTGGCCATGGCGCCGCCGGCTGCACCCCAGCCTTGGCCCATGTCGCCTGTCCAGAAACGGTTTTCGTTCGCAACGCGGCTCAGGTCCAAGTTCAGCAGCAGCGGCACCGTTCCGACGCTGAGCAGCGCAACCCCCAACGACGGCGAGCTGCCGCTTGCGACGCTGCGGGTCCAGGTCATTGCTTGTAGAAATCTGCACAGCGCAGATGCGAATGGCAAAAGCGACCCGTACGTGCTGCTCTGCTCAGTGTGCAGAATACAGCAGATTCCTCATAGCAACCATGCTGTAGCTATGTCAGCGTAGCGTTCCAGCGCCAGCAGAAGAGGACCCCCGTCATCCAGAAGACCCTGGACCCGCACTGGCCTGCGAAGGAGGCGACATTCGATTTTCCCTTGTTCAAGTCCGTCGCGCAACGGCTGGGCACGTTGCTCGAAATCGTGGTTTGGGACAAGGACCTGGTCGGCAAAGGTGCGTCCGCTTTCGAGCGGTTCAATCTTACCTCTGAAATCCTTCAGACTATCTAGGTGAAATATCCCTGCCCGCTTCTCGTTGGTTCGAGCGAAATGCTGGAGGAATGAATTTTGAGCGTGCAGAGGTTAGCATGCTCTCTGACAGCTGTCCTGTCGAAACTGAACGCTTCAACAGTCTTTCTGGATCGACCTTGACCTTCATTCTTCTCGGACGAAGCATAAAGCGGCCTCTGGTTCTGTCCATCTCCGCATTGGCTTCGTTCATCCAACGAATGCTGTCGCAAACTTCCAAACCGTCTTCAACGAGCTCTGCCAAGTCGGAGGCGGCATGGCAGCTCTCTTCTCTGCGCCTGGTGTGAGTGCTTCCGTTGCTCACTGGTCTTGCACTGATCTTCGCAGACATCCGGTGTCGGCACTGTTGCAGCGGACGCGCAGGACGCCGTGCTGTCAGTCCACCCCACCAGTTCCGACTACGCGGCCGAATCAAGCTCCACGCCGACACCGACAATGTGCATCGACTGGGACGGCACGAAGCTCGCATACGCATTCACGGACACGCCCAGTTCAGGCGGCGTCCTGCTGCTCGACATCCGGCGCGCGGTGGACCTGCCGAAGCAGAAGCATTTCGCAAAGCAGGGCTGGGACATGGACCCCTTCGTCCTCGTCGCGTCGTCCTTCCGTACGCGCGTCATCCGGCACAGCGTGCACCCGCACTGGGACGAGCGTCTTGCGCTAGCTGTGCGTGCTGACGAGCGCGTGCGGCTGCGCGTCATGGACTGGGACCGCTTCTCCGCGGACGACACTGTCGGCGAGGCATGGCTCGACGTCGCCGCATTGACAGGCGACGGCGCGGAAGAGCTGGTGCTCCCGCTCACGGTCGACTTCGAACGTGGCGGCTTCGACCCCAAGTCCGCGCCCAATGGCGCTCAGCTCGTAGTTGCCGCACGGTACGCCTCTCACGCCGTCCTGCGGCGGCGCTTCTTCGAGCACCAGCTTCAACACGCCGAGCGCGTCGACGCGCACGCGCTGGATACGTTTGTCGAGCAGCAGATGGGCGTTACACGCAAGGAGCAAACTGTGCGGCTCGTGGGTAAGCGGACCCTCCGGCGCGGAGAGGCGGTGGACGTTCTGCTGCAGCTTTTCACCGGCGGCAGCGCCGACTCGGGCGAGGTGGAGAGCCCGACGGACGCAGACTTCGCGTCTGTGCCCTCCGAGAGCGTGTACGAGACCGCGGACGACGCGACACCGCGCGCAAGCGCCACTGCTAGTCCGGACCTTGAAGCGCCAGCTGATCATCCGCGTGACGATGCAGCGGCAGCAGTTGCTACTCCTGCTCCTACCATGGTGCGCATTTGTCTTTCATGTTGATCTTGCCTAATAACCTGCGTGCAGGCCGACAGCACTGAGCAGTCGAGTACCGAGCAGTCGAGCGCCGAGCAGTCTGATGTTACATTCGAAATTGCTGGCCATGCGTTGACGACTTGGGGCGACGTATGTGTTCATTGTCGCACCGCGGCCGCCGTGCTGAAAATGTGTAGCACATCTATGTCGTGGGAAATATCCCTGCACTGGGATCCTGGGATACAGATAAAGCTGTACGTGCTCATTAGCCTCGCGCCAGGCGTAGCTGACATGGTGGTGCGTACAGATCAAGCTCTCGTCGTCCAAGTACCCACTCTGGACCGCGGCGGTGTTGCTTCCGGCCAACGTAACCTTCGAGTACAAGTATATCCGCAAGACGCCCGGCCAGCCTGTACGTCCGCGTCTTGTTGCTAGTGTCGTGATGTGGCATTGGCTGATCTATCATCGCTGTAGGTGGCCTGGGAAGACCCGCCGTACCTCAACAGGACGGCGAAGACCCCAAGCTCTGGGAGCTTGCGGGTTCACGATGCGTGGTACTGAACATCGCCAGGACGAGGACTTGGAGCATAAAGCTTGGAGGTGGATGGACGACTTCTTGAATGTTCACGAGCACTTATCGTCTTCGTCGGAAATTGCGTATACCTGTGTTTTTTTGTGAATGTACTATGCTGTGAAACACTTACATATAAATTTCTTGTGACGATACTTATGCTGAACCAAGCCTGGAGATGATACCGCCAGGATCTGAGCACAACGAGCGAGCCGTAGAGCATCCCTGATCACATCAGCAGATAAACCACTCATGAAGCAGAGCCAGAGGCGACACAGAAGCCTCCAAGATTCGATGCCCAATATACGTGGGAAATTTGCTGAAATTTGCGCATAGACAATCCACCAGGTCAAACACGGCAGGCACCACTAGCTGGATGCAGACGCTGAGATGAGGACCGACCATGCGAGCGCGTAGTGAACGACGTTCTGAGGCAGACGAGAACCTTCGAAGTGAAAGCCGTTGCAAGCGCGACAGCACAGTTCAACTGCGAGGTCTTGACCAAGCTTCCAGGCACTGCTGAAACGGACAAGGCGCCTATAACCAACAGCGTCTAATTGGTGTGCTGCAGAAGCGGCTTCAGCGCAAGGCGGCAGCTACCTCGAGCCGCTAAGAGTAAATCCAGGGAAGAAAGTGGTCCACTGAGTTTGAAAGTCGCGACCACTGCTTTTGGACACATGCTCTTGGACTTGTCCTCGTCCTACCTTCAGTTCAGCTACTGCACGATGCGCTCAGGTCACTAGGCTCTTGCTCTATGCCATTGGCTCCCATGGCTTCACCTGGCATGCGATTCCCCGTAGGGTATCTTTGCGGCCAGTGTCGAGGTCCGATTCTACCCTCTCGAGTAGTCAGCCAGGTTCGCTCTGTCAAAGGCGGGTTGTCATTTGGTTCGGGTCACTGGGGCTACTTTACACTGGAGCGCGTCCGTGTGAGGTCAAGATCAGAAGCGGAGGTCGGTCTGGCCGACGTGACAAAACAGGACCGTGCAGACGTTTCCGACACTTCAGTGTCGGCAGTCATATACATAGCGTCGGCGGAACGTCGTAGAGGACTGTTCAAGCGTCGCGCGCCGTTGTCGATGGGTCGAGGGCAGCGTAGCAATGAGGTCTGACTGTTTGGATGTGCTCCTCGGTAACGATGTGTCGGCATAGTCGTGAAATCTATCCAGTGGAAAAACGAGAATCAAGAACGTGTCTGGGACGATCGTAATAGGTCTGGGAACGGGCGAGATACTGGCGAAATCGGAACCTCGAGACAACAAGCGTAGGCGGCAGGCATCACATGGTGTCGGCAAAGGCGACAGGTCATCCGGTGGTCGTCGAACAATCAGAGCTTCGTCTGCGTCGCCTGTCGAAGCTTTCGAATCGGCTGTGCATGCTTGGGATTTCGGCGCAGAATCGGGCTCGCAGGTGACTTCGACCTGGATGCTAGGCGGGCAGAGCGCGCCGCCTGCGCCTTGGCCAGCTGCTGAGGACCACGATTGAGACTCGTGAAGAGTCCATTGACCTCGCGAGCAATCCGGACTGCTCGTGGGGTGTCTTGGTCCTGTCCTCGTTGCGGTTCAGCGTGGCTGCCGTGGACGGTGGTCGGTTCTCCCAGCGCTGCTGCAACGGACTGGATTGCGCTCGTGTTCAGCAGCTGCTCCCGAGGCTGCGTCGAATAATAGCCACTAGACCCCTTAGTATCGTTCGCCTGGATTTGGTCGCCTGCTTGCCAATCTGGTGATAGCCAATACGCGGGGCCGCGCCTCGCTTTGCTCTCCTCGTGGCGCTCCATCACCGCCCGCAACGCGTCCTCTGCGTCGCGCACGTAATACGCTACGATTCCGGTCCATGGACTAGTCTTCGCCGGGGGCACAGAAATTCGAGCCTGAGCAGTGGCCGCATGGAGTTCCATGGCCTCGATAACCTGCTTCCAGCGGAACCAGACTATCGATGGCTTGGGCGCATAGACCTTCTTGATTTCCACGTACTTCGTCGCACTCTCTTCCAGGTGCATCATCGCACTCTCTTCCAACTGTTTCTTCAGGCGTGCAGCGAGCTTTGCCTGCATCGTCGAGCAACCTGCCGATAATCAGCGATCTGGCCCGGCTGTACACACGAGCTGTGAATGCTTACTGGATGCAAGGCAACGAATGGGTCGCGACGGTGGGGTGTGAGTGTGTATGGGATGACGTGTTGCGATGTGGTGGTATGTGTGAGAGCGTCCGGCAAGAGCGAGGGTACTACCACGTGCAAACTCCGACGGGTCGAATTTATGCAACTTCACGCGTGGTTCATGGTACGGCACTTTCCTGGGCGTTCCTATCCCACCACGCGCGTATCTCGCTAGAGTTGATCATGAGTCCTGCCACGTCGCTCGCTTTGCCATCGGTCGCAACAAACACCGAAAGTTCGAGCAGTTTTCACGCAGCTTCTAGTTTTCCTTGTAGACTTTATGGAGGAAGCGTTACGCAACGATTTTCGTTCACTCCCATACTGTGCATTGGGAAACTACAACAGCAGGTTGTACGCAAGCACGGACAAATTGAATACATCATGGAAGCGGTGGTGTGTCTGCAAAAGTTTGGGCAAGAGACGCCGATGGGTACCTCTCGCCCTTAGGGTCAGCCGCGTCGACGACCAATCTGATGGCCTTGATCTCCTCGCTGGATAATTTGACCTTGAGCGCCCCAAGATTCTCCTCCAGATTCGCGATCCTAGTTGTGCTGTTTCACAGGCATGAGCCACAGGAACTCCGCAGGAAAACCGATATGCTTCACTCACCCAGGAATAGGAATGATGTCCTCTCCCTGTGCCAGTAACCAAGCGAGGACGAGCTGCCCCGCAGTCACTTTGTGCTTCTGCGCGAGCTCCTCGAACTTGTAGACAATCTCGAGGTTCTTGGCAAAGTTCTCGGGCCAGAAACGCGGGAAAGTGCGCCTGACGTCGCCCTCCTCGAAGTCGTCCGGGCTGCGCAGCCTCCCCGTTAGAATGCCGCGACCGAGAGGCGAGTACGCGACAATGGCCACTCCCAGCTCGCGCGCCGTCTTAAGGAGACCGACATCGTCGTGCTCGATGTCGAGCGTGACCGGAGAGTACTCGATCTGCAGCGCAGCGACGTGGTGGACGGCGCATGCGCGGCGCAGAGTCGCTGCGCTGCATTCCGAGAGACCGATGTGCTTGATCTTTCCTTCATTCTTCAGCTGCACGAGCGCCTTCATGGTAACCTCGATTGGCGTCTTCTGGTCGATGCGATGCACGTAGAACAGGTCGATGCAGTCAATACCCAGGCGTTCCAGTGCCCTGTTTCCAGCCTGGATTGTACTGAGACGAATGCCAGGACGCCATCTCAGATCAGCCACACGATTTCATGTCACTCACAAGTCATGGTCTCCACGAGCCGACCGGTTCCCATTCTCGTCGAGCCTGAAGCCGAACTTGGTCGCAAGGAAGACTTTGTCACGATTTCCGCGTGCTTTAAAGTACCTGTTGAGCATGTCCTCATTCCCGCCGTAGATATTGCTGCCAACATGGTGCCCGTCAGATACCTGCCCCGGCCCGGCAACAGCAAAAGGTCTGGACGTACCTTGTGTCCCAGAAGTTACAGCCTAGCTCAAGCGCCCTGTCAAGAATCGCGAAGCAATGCTCGTCGGAAGCTGGGGTGCCATAAAATGCATGGAGGCCCTGAAATGTGATGAGCTATTGAACCAGGCTTCAGCGGCAGTACTCACCATACTATAACCGGAATGGAAGCGGCCACTTTGGTGGTATACATCCTTCCGCACCTCCTCTCCCTTTCGGCCATTCATAGTCTCAAAGTACATGTGGAGAATGGCCAAATTACACCTGGACTTAATTTTTGAGCAAGCCTCAGGTTCTCTATGGTCGTGCCGGTGTGATCACAGAAGCGGTCACTTTCTCCGGCTCATTGATGGAAATACACCAAGCTTCGCAGTTTCTCATGTTCCACTCAAATTCCAGCCTCGGAAATTTGCATGAACACTTTCTCATGCCTTAGAAAGGTATATCTCTGTTCCCAGCTCGCCTGCTAGAGAGTAGGACACCAGATGCTTGAATGATGTGAGCCATTTCCAGATCAAATGGCATGAACTGCTTTTTATGCCGCCTGTACGGCACAACTCCCTTCCTAGCGCATTAGAATGTGCCTATTGAAAGTCAAAGTAACTTGTGTGAATTTTTCAAGATTTATGAATAAGTGCAGCAGGAGGGACAGGCAAAAAGTCAGAGTGGCCGTTTCCGTGAGGGGTGGCCGCTTCTATTCCGGTTATAGTAAGGCCGAAGCCGATCGCGGTGACCTGCGGGCCATTCTTGCCTAGCTGGCGAGTGGGGAGGACCGTAGTCATGGTAGTACTGGATATGGGGGTGGGGGAAGTGGAGTCGACCGGGGAACCAAGCAGGCAGCTTTTATACTCTTTTTATAGTAGCACGCCTGAATCATAACAAAAGCTTAGTAACCTCCATGAATTTCAGCGCTCTGCCCACTCAAGACACCGTTGACTTGAACGATCTTACGATACCGACTTGCGCTGACATAGCACTGATAGATGTGAAGCTGACGATGACACACGCGAAGGAGCGCAAAAGAACAGATGGCTTCATTCGGCACAGGGGGGAGCAATTATTCCACAGAGACACGGATTCGGGGAATTCAAGCTTCAAGCCGTGTTCACACTGGGCTGCCGTCCCAGCAGGAAGGAAATTGTCGAGAACGCCGCCCATGGCACGAATTCTGCATATTCACACCCACGTCAACAGTCGCTACGGCGGCCGCAAAGCATGTACTCACGGGGGGTCATATGGCCGCTGTACAGGAACTCGACATCTGTGCGCCATAATTCGTGAACATCCGCACGGCAGCGAAAGAACGGGAATGGACGAACATGTCAAGCCGCGCTCAGTGTGCGCATTCCCGAACGATCCGAAGTTCTGGAGTATGAAGGACTCCTCTTCAATGGGCGTCTGGAAGCCTTGCTTGCCGTTCCATGTCATGTTTCTTCGAGTTCGAGGAGAAATTTTCATCAGCACGCCCAATTTCAACCAGGCGTCGAGAGGACACGCACTGGATGGCAATTCTGCTTCCTTCAGCGACGAGGATGAAGTCCTAACAATTTTTGCATTTGGCAACACAGTCAAAGAGGGCGACAGAACACGCACGGCGAGGCCGTGGACGATGACCGTCCGCTTGCTCTTCTCGATGACATTGGGCAGGATGCTGAGCGCAGACGCGATGCTCTGGTCACGCCCCGGGCCGCCTGTCACAGGGTCCACGTAGACAGGGCTGGTACAACTCTCCCATGTAATGTGCGGCGCGTGGATGGCGTCTTGGACCTGCGCGCCATGTTAGGTTCAGTCGAGCAACCCAAGCTTAGCGTACGTCAGTCCTGCACACATAGTCAGCAGAGGCAAATCATCATGTATGAAAGAGGGCTCACCTATTAAAGTAGACAAACTGCTGCGTCGAGCGCGGGAACCCAAGCACGCTCCCTAACGATATGACATAAGAATGCAGCCCTCTCACGCGCAGCGCGACGCACAGACGACGGGGAACGTATCCGACACGCGATACACGTCGAACGCGGGGTTCAAACTGGTCATTCCATCGCGTCAGGATCACTTCATCAAAGAAAGAAGGAAAACTCACACATTCACCGCGCGCTGTACCATGCTATGCAGTCTGCAGCTTGCAATAGCACTAGTGGTGCCGTTGGTACCGACGGGCAGCGGCAACGGGCCCTTAGGAGGGAAGGTAACGAAGTCGTCGAGGTACGTGGTGTACCCGCACGCGTCAGACGCGGCCTGAAGCTGCGCCATGAATGTCTTGTTGAATGGGAAGAGGTTTTGGTTGGCCTTATAAAACACGTGGGCGCGTCAGCAAAGGCCAGAGACGCAAGGAGGGGCCACATAACTCGAGTAGAAGGAACTGACCTGCACGAACCGCAGCGAGGGGATGTCCTGCTGCACGACGCCGTAGGTGAGCGACGGATCGGCGATCCAGATGCCGTTCAGCTTGAGGTCGAGCATGTGCGGGTGTTCGTAGATGAAGTTGGCGATGTACGGGACGTCTAGACAAACACCGCCACGACGAGATCAGCTCCCATCCTTGCTCATACCCGTATCTCTGCACTCACAGAACCCAGCATACTACACGGACCCGAAGCACATCAGCATAGCATAAGAAAGAAGAAGCAGCAAGACGCACGCTCTCGCCCGACAAGAAAAAGTTCTTGCCCTTCAGCTCCCCGAAGACCTCGAGGAACTGCTGCAGGAAGCCGACAACCTGCGCCGCGAGCTCATCGTCGTTCGAGATGCTCGGCTCGC
Source organism: Auricularia auricula-judae (assembly GCA_002092955.1). Lineage (NCBI taxonomy): Eukaryota > Fungi > Basidiomycota > Agaricomycetes > Auriculariales > Auriculariaceae > Auricularia > Auricularia auricula-judae. The sequence continues at coordinate 42,184 of NCVV01000068.1, forward strand.
CCTGACTGAAGCCCGTCTACGCCGCGTCAATGTGAGGTATTGGTTGTGACACAACGAGATGTCGACGTACCCCGACTGGCTGCTCGACCCAGAGGACATTGGCGAGGTTCGTCCACGAGAACTGATTCGGCGTCGGTGCGGACTGGCCCCAGCTCCAGGCTGCATGGTGCGTCAGAAACGCACAGATGGCGGGTAGAAGTTGACGGGACGGGTAGAGGTCTGAACTCGAGAACGAGCGAAGGCGGGCAAGGTAGCAGAAGGCACAGGGCTAGCTGGGAAGGCGCGGCACCAGAAATTCTTCGAACCGCGAAGAACGAGTAGGGACGAACGACACAGTTGTGTTTCAATGGATACGTTGCTGGAGGACGCGAAAAGAAGGGAGGGGAGCAAGACGACTCACTGATCGGCCCGTTCTCCTGCAAGAAGCCCTCGAGCGAGCTGCACCCGGGCCCACCGTTCGTCCAGAACAGCAGCTCGTCCGTGTGCGCGACGTCGGCCGCCGGCCAGAACCAGAAGAACAGCTTGCGCGTTTCGTTTGGGTGCGCGGAAATCGGCATCAAGCCCGACCATGATGGGCCCGCGTCGAAGTTGACTGTAGGGTCCATCCAGGGGAGGGATCGCGATAGAGGAGTGTGTTGGTGTCGGACGAGGTTGCGGCAGCGTGAGCGGGCGGCGAGGTGCAAAATTGAGTTCGCGTTGACGAGGAGGTTCAAATTTGCATTGTATCGAAAGCAAGAAGGGGGGGTTGAATCAGCTCAAGCAGCAGCACACATTGTACCGTACGCACCATCCGGGATGCTAGTCCCGTCGACAAAGAACTGCCTCGCCTTCGGGTTTCGAAACTGAATGGTGGACTGCTTCTTCCCAGTGCCAGCTTCGGCGCGTTTGTCGAGCGGAGGGGGGAGCGGCGCGAGGAACTCAGAGTGCAGCCTCTCGAGCGCCTCGCGCTGAATGTCCCGTGTCGCCTGCATCGCGTCGGCCATATCGCCGCCCGTCTGCGCCAGAACGGTCACGAGCGACGCGGCAAGAAGGCTTATGAGCGTGGACTTCATCTTCAAGTTCATAGCTGCCAACTGCCAAGCCGACCAGGATTTGTGGGCGTGCGAGGAAGCATCCTGCCCCGCGAGAGACGGTGGCGTTTTATACCGCCACTGACAGTGAGAATCGCGGAAAGCGGGGGAGCGTCGAGTCGAAGAAGCAGCACGCCAGGGATCGCCCAGCACGCGGTGCGCGGGCCGCACCGTGCGCACGGGAGGGGACAACCGTGCGATGCGCGCAATACGAGCCGCGTCGCCATACATGCCGCCCCGTCATTGGCCACGGGCGAAGCGCGCGTCCCGCTGGCACCCTGGGATTATCGTCCTGGAGCAAAGCAGCCGAGTTCTGGAAACGCGGAATTGTGCTGCCGTGGGACAGGGCGCGGGAAGGTGATGCGCAGCGGCCGCCCTGCACAAGCTAACTGGCGCTCTCGAGACTTGACGGTGAAGCAAGCCTCGACACGAGTGCGATGAAACGAGCTTGTCCAAATCCTTCTGTCGCGAGGCGCACGAACCTCCAGGCTCGATCCGTACGCGACTCGACTAGATGCTGAGCTTCGACTAGATGCGAGGTCCATAAAGCACGCGCGGTCGGAATCTGCAATCGTGTGGAGTGCACACGCGCTAACGCGTCACTCTGTCCTGCGCAGATAAAGCAGACGGTGACGCCGAACCAAACATCGACAACGGAATATTTGACGCAGTATGATCAGGAAGCGCGGCCAGTCGTGCAATTTTGACTGCGTGTGCACGAGCAAGCCACTGGCAGCCAGGCACTCGCGCCGTCGTCGTGTTGCATCTGAGCAAAACAGCCGTCGCCGACCGAATGATAGTCGCATCCTGAAATTACGGTACGGACTGCCCATGTCGACCTAGAGCAAAGCCAAGGCTGCGGAAGTCTGAAAACTCGGAAAATGCGGGTATGTGGGAAAGGCAAGAAAAGGTGCTTGCCATCGTGTGTCAACGCTGTCCGCTGTCGCCGAAACAAAACATCGACAAGTGAAGACTTGACAAGATGTGCGCTGACGCAAGCACAGCGTCGAACTGGGTGTGCACGCGTTATCGTTCAGCGTTCAGTCGCGTCTGAGCAGGACAGGCGTTGCCAATCGCAGAACAATCGCAGCCTGGAATTACTGAATAGTCCTCCCACGTCGCAGTCAAAGCTGCCGTATTCTGGAAATACGGATAACGCTGGTTGTGGAAAAGCAACGCGTGCTCGCGGTCCATGCACTGCAGCGCGCAATCAAGAGACAGCAGGCAGGTTGGCGATGCAACGAGCGGCGCGCCGGCGCCGTCGACGAAATACAAGTCAAAGCCTGCAATCGTCAAAGGCGTGCACAGCCAACTGCCAACCGCAGGCCACGCGTCATGTTTTTGCGTCGCGATGGAGCCCAATCCGAGCGAAAGCGCGGTGTGTGGGAGCGCGAAGGCTGATGACGGATCCACACGCGCGGTGAAGAGAAAGAGAGGAAGCGGAAGAGGAAATGGGCGTGGACGAAGTGACTTCTGGAACATCGCAGATGGGCGGGTCCGAGGTGTGCAGTTGCGAGCGACCCGATGGTGCAGGACGAGAATTCTTCTTCGTCCAAAATGGTGGTGACACCGGGCGAAGAGCAAGAAAGAAAATGCAATATTTGGCATTGCGAGGGTGCGAGCTTATGCGAGGAGGACGAGGAGGAAGGAAGGGAAAATGTAAGAAAGAAAAAAGTGAATATACACTGTGCGCGACAAGGAGCAGAACCCACTAAGTACGCGCGCGTTACTTCGACAGAAGCAGACATGCTGTGTCGTTCGCGTCTACTCCATGGCCATCTCGAGCTTCATCTTCGCGATCGCCTCGGCCGGGTTCAGGCTCTTCGGGCATGTTCGTGAACCTGCAGGAAAAAAAGGAAGCGGTCAGCATGGCGCAAATGGAACGGGGTGTGTGTAGATGTGGAAGGAAGAATGTGCGCTATATGAGATAGACTGCAGCTTTGCAGCGCGGAGTTGGTGCTCGCCGATGTGGTACGGGAAGCAGTCAAACCGAAGCCCGCGCAAAAAATCATGAACGAGCTGCCTGCGCCGGACCGCTACGGAAATACACTGTGGTCAATGACCGCCTAGTCCGTCGACCGCTGAGCGCAAGATAGCCAGGCGGCTGCACCAACAATGCTGGGTTGGGAAAGAGTGGACGGGAGCGATGGGACAGGACGCGAGTATGGCGACCTGAGTGGCAGAGGACATGCAAACGCGACGGCAATTCGCCCAATGCAGCGGCCGCGAAGCGGGACCGTGCTCTTGCCACGGATAAAGCACCGGGCATGGATGAGCTAGAGAGAGCGACGAGGAAAAAGAAAAGGAGTGGACAGCAGCGGTGGAACAGGACGTGAGGAGGAAGGCTGGTGCAAAATGATCGCGAAATGCGTGTGCAGATAATGACCCCGATGCGGCGGCGGGGTGAAGCCCGCGCTCGCTAGCAGCGCGGCTGTACACTGGGCACAGACGATGCACCAGTCGTAACTGGGATGTGAAGAGCCTGAATGTGGAGCGCCACGCAATGCAAAATGCAGGTATGCCCAGATGAAGTTGCAGGGATAAAAAGGCGAAAGAGTGAGGGTGTTCACGAGGCCGAAGCTCACGGAAGGATACCAGGGATGAAAGGGTAGATACGCACAATTGAAGATGGTATGGCAACGATATAAGCTGAGCGTGTTCTGCATCTTTTCCTTGCGCGCAGCCTCCGCCGTGTCCTAGGAAGCCAGATACACCGTCAGTGATCCAAAACAAAATAGCAGCGAGTAAAAGGTGACATACACGGCTGTCAGCCATCCAGCGGTACGCCTGCATGAGCGCCGCGGGGCCAAGGTACTCGTCCTGGTTCCACCAGTAGGACGGGCAGGAGGTGGAGCAGCAAGCGCAGAGGATGCACTCGTACATGCCGTCGAGCTTCTTGCGGTCCTCCTGCGACTGCAGGTGCTCGCGATCCGTCGGCGGGTTGTCGTTCTGCAGCCATGGCTCGATGCTCTTGTACTGCTTGTAGAACTGCGTCAGGTCGGGGACGAGGTCCTTGACGATGTACACTTTGCGAATAGGATTAAATAGTAAGTAAAAGTAAGTACATCAGTAAGAAGAATAAGCTTACTGTGGGGCAGGGGGTAGATTTTGGAGTCCTTGCCGGGCGTGCGGTCGATGCGGCAGAGACAGGCGAGCGTGTTCTGGCCGTTGATGTTCATAGCGCATGACCCGCAGATGCCCTCGCGGCACGACCTCCGGAACGTCAGCGTCGGGTCCACCTCGTTCTTAATCTTGATTAGTGCGTCCAAGACCTGGACAAAAAGTGTACAAAAATGTGTTCAGCAAAGCCCGCGTAAAGTAACAACTTGGTTACTTACCATCGGCCCGCATTGGTTCAAGTCGACATTATAACTCTGCAGGTGCGGCTTCTTGTCGGGCTCGTCGGGGTTCTGCGCAGCAATGAGCACGCCAGGCTGTCCAAGGCAGCGAGCGGGACTCACCCAGCGGTAGATCTTGAACTCCTTCATCAACGGCGCCTTCTCGACGGGCGCGGCCAGCAGCGCCGCCCGGCTCGTCGAGAACGCCCGGTTCGACGCGCGGGCTGCATGGCGGGCGAGGGTGCTGGCAGTGGCCATGGTCGTTGACGTCGTCGAGCAAGCAAGAGTGAGGTGTGCGGAAGCGGAACAAGTCGGTCCCCGCCGGAGCACCAGTCCGAATCGCACGCCTCCCGATTGGCCAGCGCCCATTTTCACGCGCTCGCCGCGGAATCGCCTGGGTTCTGGACTTTGTTTTCGCCAAAGACGGACACGAAATTTGTTTTGCCAAAGAAAGAGGAGGATTGTATTGGGGAAAATGTGTCGAGACTGTACGTGTGTAACTGAGGTCAGAGAGAAGGGGGATAAAGATATGCTAAGGGATCTGAGAGCTATATGGATCGGATACCTACCAAAAAGAGCGAGCGATACAGCTGTGGAGAGAGTACGAGACGGAAAAGTGAGCGAGAGGATGTGTAACGAGACAGCCGGATCATAGAGTGTAAGATGAGATGGATCATCAAGAAAAAGAGTGAAAGGGGAGAGGGATCGTCAAACATGACCATGGTCGTTTCGTGCGAGCAAGAGGAGAACGATTCACGCTCGTAGCGCCTCGTAAAGGTCAATCGCGGTCTTAAGCGTCTCCTCGAGGACGCAAACATTTTCGTCCCCGTTGAGGTGGGCAAAGCGTTCACCGATGTCGACGCAATATCTACAAGAATGTTAGCATCATCGCACTGTAAGCCACTGCGAGCTCTGGCAACTTACCTGATTATAGAATAAAGTTCTCCTTGAAAAGCGTCATCCTCCATGAAGGCACGCGTGCGCATGGCCTGGACGAGGCTGAGCCTCTTCTTGAGAAGCGGGATGGCATCCCGATGCTGGTTTTCGATAAAGACGGAAAGGATGGCATTTTCGTTTTGGGTCAGTGCGGCATGCGCCTTGACGGGGCAGGCGAGGGCGTTGGTGCCTAAGCCTGAGGCGGTCGACCGATTGATATTTCCACTGCGCCAGGTAAGTATGAGCGAGGCACCTCCGGGCGCAGACAAGGGCAAAGAGGAACTCACAAAACAGACGCCATGTCAAGCCCAGTACTGTACTTCAAGGCAGAGACTGCGGGGCGGGGGGGCACGAACGCAAAGCGTGATGGACGAGGACGCCCGCCCTCCCTATATATACGGCGCACGGGCGCTTGCCCGCGCGACCCACTCACTGTGATGCGGGCGGACAATTGGCATGTACGACTGTTTACTGTTGACTACCGTCGATCGGGCGGGATTTTATCGATTGATAGGAATCGTTCGAGTTCGGACTTTTCGCTCCGCCCGCGCTGTTCGCCCGTCCGACTCTGAGCATCGTACGTACTGCGTATGCCGCTAGCATACGTTGCACCCCGCGGTTACATGCGCTCCAGCACCGCTGGGAACGACGTACTCGACCTATCTGATCGTCCTACAGAAAATAGACGACGGCGGGCGGACGGCGGACGCACCGTGCGCCAGACCTGGACGCACTTTGCCGCCGACGCACATCAGAAAGCCCTATGAGACTTTCTGCCCAGCCCGCGCATTACCGGGGAGTACGCTCCCACCCAGCAGCCAGCATATGTCACTTTGACCACAAGCCGAGAACGAGGGGGCTATGGCGCGGCAAGCCCAGCTTGGACGCGGTCAACGCTCTGCACCCAGCTCCGACTCTTGTTCAAGCACCGCACTTTCTGGGTCGGGAGGAAGCCCATTGATACCGCGACGACCTTGACGCTATCGTAGTTCGCAGACTGCTACAGGACGTGGTCATCTCGGGCCGGCCGACGCGCCCGCTGCGCCACACAACCTCGACAGCCACCAGCTCAGCCAAATACTGCGGTATACAGGCAGTGAAATGCTCATACTAGCGACACACCGTAACCCGCGCCTCGAAGCGATAGGACGCCGCCGTCGGGGTTCACGACGCGCTACCCGCCACCCTCCCAGAGCCGACTCGGAGCGCATGCCTCAGCGACCCGCACACTCGCTGTACCAGCTATCAGAAGTGTATTCACTGCCATTAAGCTTTGCGTACCCCTCCTGCTTGCGGTCCTTTGCCCAGCATCCACTGCCCGCCCTCGACATCCCCGCCCAACAACCGGCCGGACCATTTGGCCGTCCATCTATCTCCGACGGCGCACGCCCTCCATGAACCTTGGTCAAGGTCTTACAAAGCTCTGGACGCGAGAGACATGCGAGCGCGACGCGCTGCCTGGCCCGTTACGACTAGGACCCTCGATGCACCTTCCACCTGCACGCGTCCGTGCACATCGCGCCGCCCACATACTGCGACATCTTCAAGACACCTTAGAGCCGCGAAACGCACTGAACGAAGACTCGCAAACAGTGCGAGGTCGTGCACTTGCCGTCGGCAACGCGATTCTCGATGGCACGCTCACGCGGAGCTTGCGCAACGTTCTGCCACCGTACGGGACAGAGTCTCTGGTGCAGATGCTTAGCGAGAACTGCATGGCAGCTCATTCTTTGGATAACGTCAGTCGACCACGGAACCACCAACCGCGCGCGGACCCAGGCCACCGTGGTCATTTGCCACTGCTCCTCCTGGTCTCCGCATCTTCACTAGCACTCTCGAGCCGCTCTCTATCCCCAGTTCATTACCATCAACACCGGGACCGGCTTACGTCGTACCTGCGGCAAGCAGCGACCCACTTCTTTTGCTCGAGGGACGCAACCTCGGCGTTGAGACAACACATCATTTCCCTCGGCTCCCAAAGCAATCCCATGAACCAGAAACTCGTCATAAAGTCATAATTTATATACAGCCAGTATACCCCGACCACGATGCACTTCCAAGCCACTACACTCTCCCCATCGACAGATCGCCCCCATGCTCCGAGTCGTCGTCCTCGTCACCAGCACCGTGACAGCTCCCATGCACCTACGATACAACAAACATTCAGCTCCTGTCCCCACCATCAGCCTGCTCACACCGCGCGGTGCTCACCCAGAGCCGACAGCGCATTTGGCCATAGTCCGGCACGTCGATGACGTCCCCAATTTGCTCGCTTTCCTCGCAGCCCTCGATCTCGAGCTCCGCGGGCGTCAGCAGGCCCTCGATATCGCGCTGCTGGATCGCCGCCTCGCGCAGCTCCCATAGGCGCCCGAAAACCTCGCGCGTCTGAGTCGGAGGGAATTTCGTCAGCCACGCTGCGTTAAGACGCGAGTAACTCGGACAGTGCATGCACACCATTTGCCGGGTGCTTTCTTCGAGCGGCTGGGCGACGGGCACGGAGACTTGCGCCGAGTAGAGCGTCTGGTTCCACCATGCCTGTAGCTCGCCTTCTGTTGCCCTAGACAATCTATGTATGCAGGGAGAGAGGTGAGACTTCGAGGTACCGGAAAGCAAAGGAATATGACCGATGAGAGAGACGCACTTGATAATCGTCGTGGCGTTGGCGTAAAACTCGTGCAGGCATGTACGCACGTTCTGCACGCGCATGAGAACGACGAGCTCCAGGAGCTCCTCCAGCAGCTCGAGCTTCTCCATCTGAGTATGCACCGTAATGGCCTCCTGGCCCACGAGCCACAGAGTGCAGAGGCTGAGCCAGATGAGCTCCATGCGGTTCACCGTTAAGTCCGGGTCCAGCGGCTCGCGATAGAACAGGCGGTCCTGCTCGAGTCTCTGGCGCAGAGAGACGCGACGTTGCGGTACAATCTTCGGGCTAAGCGGCTCGTCTCCCAGTGGGGGAAAGGACGAGGCGAGGGAGAGGACGTCGAAGTCAGTGGTCGTGGCGGAGTCGTCGCTCATCGTAGCTGCGATCGTCGAGGTCGAGTAGGCACTCGGTGGTAGAGTGCGCTGGTAGGGGCACCGCAGACACCGTGAGGCGCTCGCCGCCGTCCGCAAGAGGCGCTTATAAGTGCTCCCCCAGCGACCACATTGCGCTTGTGTTGGAATCGTCCACGGTACGCGCATTGTCCACAACGCTTCACTCGCTTCGGTCGACCACTATCGTTAAGAGGGGGGACCAGCCACCTTTCGTTGTCGTCGGCGTGGTCCGAGCGGCCTGCGCTTCAAATAGTGCTCTTCGCCGACCCTGGACGACGATTACGCGGTCGAGGGTCGGCCACGCCGAACAGTAGGCAAGGTAACTCCATTTCATCACACCAATAGGATTCTGAAAGACGAGACATATAGCAGCGGTACATTATGTATGGAACAGTAGCATAAGGGCTCTAAGTCTAGAAAGCTGAGAAAGAGTGGGCTCAGGTGTCGAACTGAAACGTGAAGACTGGACCATTGGCGTAGAGCCGCAACTCGGACCCGCTCGCGCCCGGATCGAGACCGTATGCGCGAAGTTCGTCCTGCGTCGTTTCGCAGACAGAGCGGAGCCTTTCTAGCGTTTTGGCAACCTGCGACGCTTCGTCAAGATGTGTGGCGCAAAGGCGCAAACAATAGGCCGTACCGTCTCCAAGTATGAGTTCTCCCGCCCGCGCAGGCCGTATTCGTCCGGATATAGCTGTGCTTGCTCTCTGCGATGGAGCAGATCTTCTTCAGTTTTGTACGCGAGTCTACGGAAATCGAACTGGTGAGCATTGCCGCAATTCGGAGAACCGTTGAAACACTCACGCAATGAGGGTCAAAAGATTCATGTGATAGTCCCTGGTGGCGAGGAAGCCGTTGGCATGCATCTCCTTCAGATGCTCGCTCAGGTCCTCTAAGCAGGCCATTTTCTGGGGGACATCAAACCCGAGACTTGCATCAAGTGACCATGCCATAGCAATATGTGCTGCCAAGTGGATCAAGGATTCGCGCATCTGTTTGCGGGAAGCATCCAAGTCGCTCGGCTGCCAGTGTTGCCAGTGCGGGCGCGGGATCATGATGATGAGGGCGAGACGAGCAGAAGTAAGGGGGAGGTCGAAAGTATTGCAGTAGTTTAAGTCCAGCCACGTTTTTATAGTGACAACGCGAGACCACGCATAGGATGGTGCGGCAGTGAGTATGAACAACCGCCCCAGTGGTCCGTGGTCGCGCAGGCGGCAGGCGGGAAGCGTGAGCTCACTCATGCGCCAAGGAGGAAGCGGCCAGGTCCACGCAAAGCATAGCACAAGCGCGCCACGGTGATCATTTCAGCGAGCATTGCCCGAACCACGATTGAAGGCTTGAAGTGCGAGAGAAAAATGGGCTCGGCCGTCTCCGACAAGACGGACGCGATTTCATTCTCCGCGCGAGAGAGCAAGCCCAACGAACGGCGTGTAGAATGGGAAATTAAGTGAGAATGTGGTTTATGCATATCGCTACAGATTTCGGGACGTCGATTAATTACTGTGCAAGGACAGACATGCCGCGCCGGACATAGAAGCGAGCGAACTGTCCCACATGGCCGACAAAGGAAACTACGATCGTTCATTGTGGCGCGCCTCCATATCGAAGAAGCCAATATCGGCAACAAAGCGCTGCCAAGCGAGATCGTGCTCTCGAGGCGGGAGCATGTCGCTGAAAGGCGCCGGCTCGGGGACAGTCCAGTTCATTATCACGTCGGAATCTTGCAAGCCAGGCAGCTGACTCGGAGTTGTTGCGCCTCCTCCAAAGCCAGTTGCGTCCGCGGATAAATTGACGGTAGAGAGAAATTCAAGTTCTGGGGGAAGCGTAGAATCGCCTGCATTGGGTTGGACTGGGAAAGCTTGAAAGTCGTGCCCAAGCGTCGATTGTTGCGAGGGATATTGGGGGACGTCCCAGGAAGGCTGCTGCTGTACTCCAAAGAGATAATCCAAAGTTTGCATGAGGTCAGAGTCGTCGACGGCAACGGTGGGAGCCGCCGGTAAAGGATGGCAGGCAAGAACTGAGGGGTTTGCCGTTGGCGGAGCAGAGCTGGAGGGTGCTCCCGGAATTGGGACAGTCGTCGCGGCGCTAGCTTGCATGGCCGAGCTTGAGCTAGCCGTCGCAATGCTAGGAGGGCTGTTTGTGTGAGCCGCATTATGCGCCGTCGATCCCCAGAAGAATAGCTTCCCAGGGTCATCGGTGCTGCTGTGCGGAGAGCACGAGGGCGGAACGTATGCAGGGTCCGAGACGAACGTAGCGTATTTTTCATGGGCCTTGCCATGTAACTTGCGTATGCTGGGCTGGGAGCCGATAAGCCCGTAATTTCGACATATGTACTCACTGACCATCAAACGTGCAACGCGGGAGAACTTTGGAGCAACCACCTCAAGGAGTTTGACCATCTCGTCAAGTTCGATCAATGCGGGTGGTGCGAGCCCGCTTCCGGGCGACTTGACGAGAATGGAGCTGAGAACGAGGCAAGCCGAGAAACATGGCGTCCAAAGTACCCAGTAATAAGGTACGAGAGACCATGGAACCCGTGCGTAAAGCGTCCTCAGGCTCGAGCTGATTCGGGTGGCGGCGCGGAAGACTGCAAGCACAGATTGTGCGTATTTGCTCTTGAGAGGGTCCTCAGGATTTTCTTTGAGCGCACGCGCAAAGAAGCTGCGATGCATATAGAGAAGCACTACCTCGTAACACTGTAAGCTGTGAAGCGATACGATTATGAAATACGCACATCTCTGTGAGAGAGAAATAATGCTGCAGCGCTGGGAAATGAGACTAGTCGGGAGACTTGTATCTTCCGTGTCGCCCTCGCCAAGTCGCATATCGCCACTGACTGGATGCTCACGCACGAGTTGATCAAGGCGCAACACAGTAGCGTAGGATAGCGGAGCGACGCCGAACGCCTGATCTATGACTTTGGGCAGTACCTGCGAAGAGAACGTGTGGACCCAATTGCACACTAGAACCATGAAGGTCAATGGTCGTACATTTGGTGCACAGAAGGTACTTGCATGAAGCGTGCGTCAGGTCTTCATCGTTCGTGAACTTCTCAGCGATTTTCGCGTCGACGTGCGCCATCGTAAATGATGGGGGCCGCCCAAAAGCAAGACTTAGCCACGCATCATAGGACGCTACCTCCCACTAGCCAACGGTGAGGTGTAGATGTTTAGCGCGAACGAGGTCGAAAACGTACAAATACACGCCTCCGAGTCTGTCGCTCGCTATCGGACAGGTCCCATTGTGTATCGTCACGATGGAGGCCGAGCTACAATGATCCGTGTTGAGAGCGTGCAATAGTGCTTAGGATCAGGCTCTCACACTCTGACACAACCGTGCTGCGAGCCCGAGCAAGATGTAGCCACTGGTCGTGCTGTTCGGTAGGTCGGCCATTTGCACGAATGAGGCCATTAGGTGCTGGAATCCCGTCAGTCACGCGCCACGTAAAATGATAGTGCATGCACAAGAGCACGGATGGCCTGGACTGTGGGATGGTTTATGATGCAGTCGCAACCAAGGGCAACCCGGGCCAATTGATAGTAACGTGCGGCGTTTGGTGCGTGGCGAGTGTCGCCCGTATCTTGCGAAGGCGGCGAATAGAACAAAGAGCCGCAGGCCAATACCACTGAGATCTAATGAGCCCCAATTTAGGCGCTGGGGAGGACTCACTAAATAGAATGGCAATATCGTGCGAAGAAACGTCTTTGAAGCCGGGGCCAGTGCTGCGGTATATTCGAGTGAATATGGTTTCCTTCAGCTCTTCCTTCGAAATGAGCACAAAGAACCAGGATGCAATGCGATAATATTGATCGATTATGGACCATGCCTGTTCGGCAGGAGGAAGGTAGTCCGCGAGCTTCGAGTTCATCTGCGCGCCTGTGATGCCGACTGCAGGGATCGGTAATGATTCGGCGAGTAGAGGCATATCGAGTGGAATATCGACTGGCGAAGAGGCTGTTGTCGTATCTGGCTCCACAAGACTTTCGTCCTACGTCGGAAGAATCATTAAGAGCGCGCAAAGCGTCGCACGAAGGCCTTACCATAAGGAGATACTGTCCAAATCCGGGTGAAACATCGCCAGCGACTAAGCGAATGAACTCACGTCTACGGCCGCATGGGAACCAAAGAAGCGAGGACGCTCTCCGAGTTTCAGAGTGCCCAATGATTTCGTGACTTCGTCGCTCTCGTCGTTGAGAGTCGTCAGCGCACTTTGTGTGGAGAGAGGAGCCTTGACGAATAACAGTTCATCTGCAAGCAATGGGTGTTGCTCACTCGAAATATGCGATTGCAACTTTGCAAGAGCATCTTCGAGTTCAGCGATGCGCTTCGCCATCTGCAGTTTGTGAGTCGTGCAGGTTGAGCGCGGAAAGCGCAGACATACCGCTTCAATCTTCTCGTGCAGGTGTTCTGTGTTCGCCAATGCGAATCTAAGACGTCAGCAGTCAGCGTTTCGTGGACATGCGGATTCAAAGTAATAATCTCGCCTATTGCGAGGTCCACCTGTTAGCGCTCCTGCAAGGGAGGTAAGACCCAATCTAACGCTTATATGACGGAGGCGTACCGTTGGGGCATAGGGCTGCACATCCTCGCTTTGAACAGGTCGAACATGGTACTTGTCTGTCGCATTTCAGTTTCATCCGCCTGCACTCTACTGCGCGTCAGACGGCAAACGAAAAGGACTACTGGTGAAACCTCGACCCACCAGCACAAGACACGGGCTTGCGGTTGCGCTTTCGTTTGCCATTGGCACCGTCGTCGGTCGGAGCAGTTGGGTGCCGTGTTGATGACATGTGCCAGCATGCAAAGACTTCAAGAAAAGGTTATTAAGCAACGGAGAATCCCGAAATCAAACGGCCCAATTCGGACGCTTGGACAAGGTTACAAACTAATAGAGTCTGGAGTTCGAATCGCAGACTCTCAGGGTGATTCTCAGCTGAGCGCAACTTCTAAAAATATGCTGAATACGGCCCAAAGTCCTTGAAGTCTTCATATTTTTTGGCCTACCATTGCCCACTGATCATGAACTCGTACGAGCTCGAGCTGATCGCGCTTTGTCATGTTCGTTTCAACTCGGCCCGGAACACCGACTCAGAACGCCGCAGCTTGCGGGTCGTTGAAGTCTTGTTGACCCAGCTCGCTGCGGCCTTGCATCCTGACAGCTCTCGCAATTCTTCCCTGGTACCCTTTCAGCACGCGTGAGGCGCTGCTGCTGCGCGCCGGCTACACATTTTGCCATCGTTCGAGTGGTGATGCGGGCAACAGCTCCAAGAGCTGCCGCGCTGAGCATGACCACCGTGCGCAGGCGAATGAAGCTCCTGCTACACGGTTAACGTCAACTCTTCAGCCTTTCTCTACTTTGCACGCGAAGAACAGCGAAACAAGCTCTCCGACGCCCGTCTCAGGGCCGGTAGCCGCATTTTCGAAGTTTGGACTTACTCCGGCACGCGAACTGACCCTATCGCATAACCTTTGCCTTGGCCCGTCGACCGATCTCCGCGCCACTCGAGATGCCTCAGTGCGCGGATATTTGGCAGGAATAGGCTCGGTTTCTGACTTGCCGGAAGCCCGCCCGTCCTCGCTTTTTGGTAGGGTGCCCTTCTCTGTAGTTCTCTTTTTAGGCTGTTGCGCGATTTTTGCGGAACGCAGGAACGGCTCAAGTATAAATACCATGTATACTGGACATTGGAATGCCTCAACCTGCCGTCTCCACGTCTAGAATAATGTTCTCTCGTCTCTTCGTCGCTGTCTCTGCTGGACTTCTCGCGGTCGCGCAGCAGACCGTTCAGGTTGGACCTGGAGGCTCCTTTGCCTTCGACCCGACGTCGATTACTGCCCAACGTATGTCGCGTCTACCGTAACTGTGCAAACGAGTCTCACCTTCATGCAGCCGGCGAGACGATCACGTTCCAAATGGGCTCGCCGATCCACACGGTCACGCAGTCGGAGAGTCTGACCAACCCGTGCGCTGCTGCTGGGTTCAGCAGCAATGTCGGCGACTCGACATTCTCTATCACCGTCAATGACGTGCGTTCTCCATGTTGCTTTCCAGACTCATAGCTCTTCGCTAACATTGGCACAGACGAAGCCCATCTTGATCAACTGCCAGGTCCACTGCAGCTTTGGCATGGTCATGATCATAAACCCCGCCAGCCCAGACGATGTCACGACTATGGCGAACGCAGCCCAAGGAATCACCGCTCCCAGCTCTCCCAGCTCGGGGTCCTCGGGATCGAGCTCAGGCGCTCCTGCGAGTGGTTCGTCGCCATCCTCCGAGGGGAGCACTGTCGGGCCAGCAACCAGCTCAACACCCATTTCAGGCACAGGTTCTCCGGCTGGCAGCAACCCGCCAGAAGCGACGACCGGGACCAGCTCCGCGTGCGTCCATCGCAACGTTTCACCCCCCCCCCCCCCTTTCCCTTACTGATACACGCACAGACCTGCGGGCGCCGCGCCGTCGCTCCTCGGTGGACTCGCAGCCCTTATCCTTGCTTCGTTGCTTTAGACGAACATTTCGTATTTCGTTACTAGAACATTGCAATATCACCTTCTTCCGCTAGAGCTTCATCATGGTGCCGTGCAAACATCTCATCCTTCGCCAAAAACGGGGTTGAGATCACGCTTCTCCTTGGAACAAAGCCCTGTGCTGCGCTGGATGCAATATGCGGGTGACCTGGGAGGGAATAGGGTCTATTGGTCGTGAAGCACGGGTAATCACGCAGGAGATCTCAGCAGATGAATGCGTGCCTAACGGAGCATAGACAATAGGTGGGTAACAGCTTTGTGCGACGCAAGGGCGCAGCAGTCTCGAGGCTTCGAAGCTCAGTTCTGCTTCAGGAAAACCAGACCGAAAGGGGCGCAATCAATTCCTTTGAGATGAGGAGTCGCGATACATAAAGGCCCCGCGCAAAGTCAAATATGATGCACATCAATAGCCACAACTTTGCCACCTTCGATAAATGTTCCCTTCACAGGAGCAGCAAGCCCACCCGCGGTTACGACGTAGAGGACCTCTGCATCGAGGATGGTGCGCCCAAACTGTGCGGAAGTGGGATTTGGAATCAGAACAGAGTCAACGTTCCCAGCAATGGGAGTCACGACGCCATCTGGAGCAATCAGAGCGACCGTGTTGTCCGGGTTTAGGCAGGCGAACGCCTCGCCGCCTGTTCCTTGCCGCAGGGCAAAGTCGTCTGGCGTGATGCCGGTCGCAATGACCCGTGCTGCGCCGGCCGCGGTACCGTCCGGGTGGATGAGGACGTGCCCGAGAAGGCCCTGTCCACTATTGGCGAAGAACAGGTCGCGTCCGCGCAGGCGGATGCCATTGACCCCAAGCTGGAGAGCAGGCGGCGGTGGAGCTGTGAACGTGGGGTCACGGAGGACTGCGGCAACCTCCCCAGAGCGCGTGTCGACGCGGAATACTGTGCCGCTGCCGGGATCTGAGACAAGAACACGACCGCGGTCGTCTAGCTTGGTCATGCCGTTGAGCGACGAAGCCTCCGGGACGTCGGTGACCTTTTTCACCGACGGCCGGGGGCCGCGCAGGTCCACGAGCCAGACAATGCCGCTGTTGAGTATTGAGTTCAGAGGCGCGACGGTAACATTGTTCGTCGCGACAGCGAAGACGTCCGGTGCAACCTCAGCGATTCCGCCCGCTCCGACACCTGGCCCCGGGACAAACTGGGCTACGAGGTGACGAAAGCCCGACAGGGGGTCGACATCCCAGACCTCGGGAGCGCTCAACAGGGTCACGAGCAGGTGTCCATTCGCGCGGACGGCGATGTTTTCGACCCATGTGCCGTTGGGAAAGCGTGATACGGTACGCACGCGCGGAGAGGACGATTCGGCCGCCCTTGCATAGGAGCTGATGCCGAGCAGCAGGATAGCAAAGGCTTTGAGGATCATTGAGCGCGCAGATCGAAAATGTTACGCTGCTTTATAGCTGAAAGTATTGCACACGCCCATGAATGCAGCATTTGATTGCGTTTAAACCGCAGATTCAGTATAAACAGACCGGTATGAAGGTATCCGGATTTGAATTGGACTGGAACGGGCGAGAGAGGTACTTTGGGGGTAATATGCCAGCTTTGCGTACGGCATGCGCGTGCAGAACTTTTGGTGCAGAAAGTTGGGTATTATACGAAGAAATATCCCATCGCAGTCCTCCCAGGCGGAGGGTCAAGCTGGCTACGGCTTCCGGCTGCAGCTGGTGCTTGTTAGCGGGATTCAGGTCGATAGGTAGGTAGAATCGGTCGAGAGCCAAAAATCTCTCGGTATCTGCCGTGTTTCCCCTTTGTCTCGATGTCCGCGCCTCGACCAACAGTGCTTAAATACGCTGGTCATGAGCACTTGCGTACACGCTTAGCGCTGTCTCTGCTGAGCGGAAAGGCCTTGCGGGTCGATAAAATTCGACCAGATGACAAAAATCCGGGTTTACGAGGTTTGCATGCACTGGAACGGTAATTCCTGCAGACGCTGACTGGGCTTCAGATTACGAGGCTTCGCTGTTACGACTGCTAGAGAAGATTAGCAATGGTACTGTAATTGAGATATCCTACACAGGTAAGCTTGAGGTTCTTTTCGCACGATTGAATCTGAAGGATTAAAGTTTTCGGCTAGGCACGGCGTTTCTCATGAAACCTGGCGTAATAACGGGCGGCCGGATTGAACACGATTGCGCTCTGTCGCGGTCTGTAGGCTATTATCTAGAGCCTATCCTCATGCTTGGCCTGTTCTGCAAAAAGCCGCTGGAACTGACCCTGCGAGGCGTAACAAGCGATTCACTCGACCTGTCGGTATGCACCAGTAACAGGCGTGATTCGCTTTGCTCATACGGACACCAGGTCGATGTAATTCGTACTGTGTCTCTGCCGCATCTGCAGCTATTTGGTGTCGGCGATGGGCTCGAGTTCAAGGTGTGTTTCACCAGCTCCAATCTTCGATTGACTGAACAGGCTTTGTGCAGATTAAAAAGCGCGGCGCTGCTCCACTGGGAGGGGGCGAAGTGCAGTTCCTGTGCCCAACAGTAAAGCAGGTCACCTCGCTCAACTTCGTGGACCCTGGAAAAATCAAGCGGATACGAGGCATTGCGCACGCAGTCCGTGTGAGCCCACAGTTTTCTTCGCGGATGATCGACGCAGCCCGCGGCATCCTCAACCGCTACGTACCCGACCTCTATCTCTACTCGGACGTGTACAAGGGCGACGATTCTGGCAAGTCACCTGGCTATGGCCTGACGTTGCTTGCGGAATCCACGACGGGCGCGCTGCACTCGGCAGAAGCGCTGTCGCGGCCTGGCGTAGCGCCCGAAGACGTAGCGCAGGACGCAGCCCGCGCCTTACTTTCCGCCATACGCGCCGGCGGCTGTATCGACCGCGCGCACCAAAGTCTTGTCCTCGTCCTGATGACTTTGGGCTCGGAGGATATTGCGCGCGTGCAGATGGGCGAGCTCTCGCCCCGAGCTATTCAGACTCTTCGCGACATCCGCGACTTCTGGGGCACGTCGTTCAAAATAGTGCCAGCTGCTGGAGCCGACGAGGAGCGGCTTTTATTGTCTTGCTTCGGCGTGGGCTTCGTCAATAGTAACCGCACGCTTGCGTGATTCTGCTTTCCTTTCGTCGTTCCAGCACGGATTCCATGTGGCGGATGAACCGATTTCAAGACGGACGATATCGAATGCCCGCCAGGTTTTCACATCCCAAGCATCTAGCCTGCAGCTCTTTTCTTGCTGAAAATCTGTGTTTGACACTTCGTTGAGCATCTAAAGTCTCGGGCATTTGCACAGCATGACCAGATTGGTCGTGTTACGGTGTTCTGCTCTGTTCATCCGAGCTCAACTGAGTCCTGCAACTAATACAGATCTTCGTGAGGGCATAGCCAGACTCAGGCTGCCCGTTTTCACTCAACTTGGTCTCATGTCGATGACGGCCCACCCACAATTGGTGTCTGACTTCCTTTATCTGAGCGTGGCACGGTGCTGGCAGTGCTGCGGGGTCTGCGCGGTGATCAAGGGGCCCGTCAATGCCCGGCGTGCATTCAAAATATAACATTCTCACGAAGGAGCGCTCCGAACGCACCGTGCCTCGTTGTGCGCTTCTTGATTGCTTATAAGGAATGCACAGGGCAGTGGCAGCAGCCTGCGGCCCTTGTCCTGTGGGTCCCCGTGTCCGCCATGGCCAGCATCGATCCAGCGACCGCGGCACATTTATACCACAACCTCTTCGACATTCGAGCTTTTCACAGTGCGTGTCGAACTGGCATTCGCGGACCGTGCCCAATTACCTTATCACTCATCCGTGCATGCAGTTGCTGGGTTGTCCATCATGGTCTGGGACTACCTCCTTACGCTCGACCTGGAAGTCCAATTTTTCTGGAAAACATCTCGACCGACGACTGCAAACGTTCTGTTATTGAGAGCTATCTTCTTTATTGTGAGTCTCTACTGGTAGTCCTGTCATTCCCTGTTTCATTCGAAGTATAACTTGGCCATGAAGAATCGATATCTACCGATGCTCACACAGCTCTTCAACGTAATTGGTAAGCGGGCCCATGGACTGTTGTCGCAATCCTAATACGATCTGCTTTTACGAAGGTCTGACATATCCCAAGGTGTCCGACGAAGTAAGTCCTATAATTTATGAGCCTTTCACAGTTGAACACCTCTCCTAGTTGTGAGTGCCATTTCTTGTGGGTTTTATACGGATCTTGATCCTCGATAGCTGTGAGTCCGCTTCAAATCCGCTTCGAACTTGTTATCCGCTCTAATGTGGAAATGTAGGTACAGCGATGATCAAGGATGTGATGTCCACTGCAGGTACGTTGTTCATCCTCGTGCCCAAACCCGTGGGCTGATACCCAGCAGCAATAATCGAGTGGTTTGCTATTCCAGGAGCGGTGTTATGCTACAGGACATGTGCACTCTACGAGCGCGATAGTAGGGCAGTCATCACTATCCTGGGCCTCTTCGCCGCGAGCCTCATAGCGGGTATGCTCGTCATCGTTTTAACCCTCTTTGCCGGGCATGGTGAGCACAGTTGAACGAGATCATTGCCCGAGTAACATCGTGGGACTGATTGAATCCTTACTCAAGCGAGTGCACATGTTCTCGACCCCAGTGTCAATCTTCACGTTTGCCACAGCATCTCTCCTGACGAGGCCCTGTACGCAGCATTGTGAGGCGTCCCCGCAAAGATCGACTTCACAGGGTTTGCTGAAATTTGCCGCAGCATCCCACCACTGGTGTACGATTGCGTCGTCAGCATCGCGGCAATGCACGCTCTTCTGAAGTATCGCCGAAGGTCCTCGCAACTCTCAAGCTCGAGCCTTCTCACGTCCATGGCGCAGCACACTGTAATGTGGCTGTTAATGTGAGTGTTGTTTGGTTTGGCACTGGCAGGGAAGAATTTGACGGTGGTTATTCGCAGTGTTGCAGCAGCAGATATCATCAATCTATGCATTTTCGCCTTTGCAGAGGTAAATTTTGCCACACTGAGACTATACATCAACTAACAATATCATAGAGGATGATGCGGCACGCGTTCGATGGCATCATGTTTGCCTTGGTGTCTGTTGCTTGTAGCAGACAGCTACTCCATTTGCGCGAGATAGGACACCGCCGAGAGGTTGAGCAGTTCGATCCTGGAGCAAGTTCGCTGGACATTTTACGACGCATTCATCTAAACGACAAGGAGGCCCAAAGAGAGAGAGTGCTACACATCACTTGCACCTCAGAGTCCCATGGTACGGTTGCATGAAGCTCGCCCGTATATTTATCCATATGCGCATAGGCTACTACGCTATTGTAATCACTGTCATGGTTTTTTTTTCGCATTGACGACAAATGAATCGCAGGAGTCCTCGGCAATGGCGAAATTGAAGCCGATTGCATTCCTCCTATCTTCGTCCTCCGACTCGGCTGTGTTCTTCTGCCCCACGGTGAGACCCTTGCCCTGCGCGCAAACCGTGAACAGCTTGGCGAGCTCGAAGTTTTCGCTCAGTTGCTAGCTGAGCGCATGTTGGACTACCGTGATGACAGGTAAACGAGAAGGGGCCGGAGGTAGTAAATTACGCACGTCGAGGTTATCTGGCTCAAGACCATTGAAGTCCTTCAGATCCAAGTGTTCAGAACCTTTTCGATCACGCGGCGAACGGCATTCGTGCGAGTATCCAGAATAAACTCCTTTGGCCACAGCGGATCCTCGAGGTAGTTGCCGCGGCGTTCGAGTCTGAGTCAGAAGGAGTGCATCCCGCGTAGCACTGCCTATAAATGACCGTCAGAGATCACGGGAAAAGCATAACACGCAGCTCTCACCTTTCCAAAACTGCTCTTCATCCGGTTGCGTCTGGCATGCGTTGACGTAGCAGATGTTGTAGAGACCACTGACAGGGGATTCGGTGAGGGGGTGAGTAACGACGGGAACACCGGCAACCGGCGCATATGGGCCGCCAGTCTGGTAGTCGAATTTGCCGTTGGCAGGAGAGGAGTGACTGCACGAGAAGCGTGCTGAGGAGATGCGTTCGCGGTCACGAGCAATAACGCGGGCACGATGAAAGCGGCGAGCGAAATCATATTGAGTATTGAAACGAGTTGAACGAACGAGATATGTATGCGATGTTCGTGCAAGATAACAACGCTCAAGGTCTCACATTCTATATCATGGACGATGATTCATCTGAGATATAGGCGCCGGCACAGCTACCGGTCGCAGGGCTTTGGGAAAGTATCATATTACCAGAGCGTGAGAAAAACCCATGCTTCCACGCGGCACTTTGCAAACAAGCGGGCGCCGTCGCGACAGAGGAGAATGGCCAAGGCTCGTCCAATAGGGTCAGACCGAGATGAAGTTTTTCAGAGCCGAGATCGACGGCGAAAAAAAGTATTCCCCTCCCCTGTCAAGATCTCCGTCAGTATGTTACCTGCCGTAGATGCCCACAAACCTTGAGATGACGAAATCAAATGGAAGTTTGAGGACCTGGGTGGTGTCTGCGACGTTGTAGCCGGACATGAAACGCGGTCCTCCGTGATTTGCCCCGATAATCGGGTCCTGCCCCGGCGCGACGTTCTTGCCAAAAACGAAGTTGGGATTGTTGGCCCAAGCCTGCTGCATGAACTGGAACCCCTGCCCAATTTGTGATTGGTAGGCCACGAACGCAAGCCCGCGCTCCAGCTTTGGATCAGACTTGTTCGCTTTCGTCTCCGCGGGTGTCACTGAGGGCCTTTCAACCAGCTGTTTTGGCAACAGAAAAACCGCTTTCACCTTCCGGGCCGTAAGGAATACCGGCGCGCATGATAGTATTCGCTGGAGCTATGAGGTCAGCTCGAGGCCGAGTTTTCCTGCATTATAACCGGGTGAGTAGAAGACGATCACGTCTTAATTGCCACAACGGACCTGATATGCGCGTCGAAGGGACATGTGCTTTGATCAGAGGTGAAGTCAGAGGGCGACGGATTGGTAAAGTCGAAATTGTTGTTCTGGAACTGATCGTTTCCGAGGCTGAGAAAATATCAGGACCGTCCTCGACACTCAACATACGCTTACGGAGGATTGTCCACCAACGGCGCAAGCTGAACGGGTGCCCCCTGTAGCGTGAGCAGAATGAGCCTGCGTACGCACGGAGTCCCCATGTACGCACTGATTTCCATCTGCCAATCATCCGGGCCCCAAGAAGGTCAGCACTTTGCGGGTGCGTGAGTCCGGGGACCACAGGGGCATTCTGGTCCAGGAAGCTGTTGAACTCCAGCACGAGCTGCTGAAGCTGGCGGAACGCAAGGAAGGAGCCATCTTTGGCCCACGCTGGGCGCGGGACTGTGTCTCCCGGCTCGCCGACCAGAATAACACCCGCGTTGACAACCTGTTGCCCTGGAAGAACTGGATTGACGTTGAAACCCAAGACAGCTGGCTGTCCGATACCGTCCAGGTACCCAAACACTGTCGAAACGTGAGTGGCGAGAGCAGAAAAGAAAAGGCATAGTACCGACTCTCGTGGCCGTCAAACGGCGGCGGACGTATGCTGCCCTGCAAGCTGTACATCTTGGTCATATCGGTACCGAAAAGCGCCTCGAGGAAGGCGACCTCAGTATCGACCAAGGACTGATCGTCACTGGCAATAAGAAACACTCCATGTAATAGTTGAGTGGCAGTGAAGGCCTTGACCCAGTTCGCGGTGCCAGGGTCACCGAGGTTGTTGGCGTCCACGAACTGGCCTGCGGAGAATGGTGGGTCATTCAGATTGTCCGTTATGCCGAGCCTCTGCAGGCCAGTTTGCGAGAAGGCCATGTTGAGAGCAACCATGGGCTGCGCTGGAGGTCCACCGGATGAGGGACTCAGCATTTGGAGCGTAGATGTGATCTGCGGCACTACTGAGTTGTGCAGCTTCGCCTTGAAGCTCTTGGGTTCGTTGATGGTGAAGAAATAGAATTGTTCCAGCTTTTTCTTCATCCCAACCCTGTGGATATATCAGCTTGATGCACCATACCTCAGCCGTAGACTTACAGAATATCGCACTGGATGTCGCTCAGGTTCAACGTGGCATCCTGAAGCACCTCCTCTAGGTAAGGAAGGCGCGGTTGGCCAGGGATATCTACAACAGTGGCATCAGGACTGTTCGCGGACGCATATGGCGAACGTGAGGCACGTACCTGCGAGCATGTCAACCTTCCGCGTGTCGTTGAGACTGGCGAAGCGGCCGTCGAATGGGTCCTGCTTTGGGGCAGTGGCGCGCACAGCGAGCGATGCACTCGCGAGCTGGGAGCGGCTCGCCAATAGTGCAGCAAGCAGCCCAAAAACCGCGGCTTGTAGCACCATCTTCTAGACGACCAGAGGATCTGGAAGACAAAGCAACAGCGCAAGCAGCTTATGTACCCCAGGTACTTAGTCCTCCTGTCAAGGCCCGTGCGAAATTACCACATTGGCAGAAGCGCGATTGGATGCCCGGGGATGTGTTCGCCGCAGGCAGCCCGCAGCCCTGTGGGAGACATCGGTGGCTCGCATACCGGTCAAGCCGTGCCTCAACTAGGTACGAACAAGCGTTGATAACTTGGGCGACAGCAGGGCTCGTCCGGGCTCGGCTACACGAACACTTGACCGTGGATCACGTAGTGGCGTACAGGTGCAATGTCGAACGCCGTCGGGAGTAACGGACCAGACACGAGCGCCATGGGCCTCTCCAGCACGCGCAGATTGGGAACGAGCCTTGTCCACGCAAGAATCGCGCAGTGCATGAACGCGACGAGCCGTCTAACCCACAATCTGCGGTATCATGCAGATGGTAAACGAGCGCCGCGTGCCTTGACGCTGTAGCCATAGGCCTTAGCGCGGCCAACACCCAGCTGGCAAGCCACATGTTCAACGCAGACAGCGCGTAGGGTGTTGATGGCAGCGCCAAGCAGGTACGGAGTCCTCAGTGGCGTTTGAACGATGACATTTGGTAGGCACGGTATGAGGTAAAATTTTGGGCGAGACGAACATCCAGTTGGGATCAAAGCAAGAAGCAGTCGGACTCTCAAATCTCTCAAGTCGAACAACGAATCCGCCGAAAGAGACGCAAAAGTCTGGCAGTCCAGCGTCACATTGATTCACAAAACAAGAAAAAAAATACGGAGACGAGGAGTGGGCCGTAAAAATACACAAAAACGTAATGATACAGGTTTACACAGTGAGAACTCGGGACACGGACATCATCAATACAATGAGAAAAAGAGAGAAACGGACATCCGGAAGACAGTCATTACGGTTGTGTACGGTGTGGTGTGAGGGGGCATTAATCCGGACGTGCGGCGGCCAGCGGCGAGAAAGGGGGTGTGAGGGCGTTAGGGGAACACGGCGAGGAGCGACTCAGACTGAACGCAGAACTAGACGGCAAGCGCGACGCCAATAAGCACGGGCCAAATGACGAAGAGCGCCTTGCTCTTGAAGCTCGCCGCGCCGCCCGTCCAGCCCAGCCGCGCGGCGCGCGCGGCGCTCACCGCCGTGCCGAGCGCGTCCGGCGCCGAGCTCGCCGTCGCAGAGGGCGTCGTCTTCCATGTCGTCGTCGGTGTGACGGTCATCGTGGTCCCTGTTGCTGCGAGAGACGAGTTGGACGCGGCGACGTTCTGGGGGCCGGCGCCGGAGAACGCCTGGCGCGCGGCGGCGAGCGCCGCGGGCGCGACGGGCGGCAGCGTCGCGTTGACGATCGTGAAGTCCGCCGTGTAGACCGCCGCCGAGCGGTGCGTGCTGGGCACGAAGCGGATGTAACTGCCAATTCCATCGTTAATCGAAATCACTCGACTCACTAATTCTCCCAAGGTGTGACTCACTACTCAGATCCGCTAGCGAGCGCGACGTCCCGCGGCACCTTGACGCTCGCGCGTCCCGCCGCCGCGTCGACTTCCGGCCACAGATACGCGACGACGTTCTAGAGGCAAGAGCAAGAGCACAACGCACCGTCAGCATTTGCACCACTGAGACGGGGGAGCGAGGACGGGAACGGGAACGGGGGAGAGGGGACGCGGGCGACCGGCACTCACATCGCCCGAAAGGAGCTGCACCCGCACGCTCCCCAACGCCGCGGCGCGCGGCTCCTCGGGCGTATCGCGCCAGCGCAGGTCGAGCGCGCGCTCCTTCGCGCTGAGCGTGTACCACGTCGTCGCGGCCGGCTTGGTGGGGAACAGCGCCGCGCGCGCCGCGGCGGACGCGAGCAGGGCGAGTGCCATCGAGGTCTTCATTGCGGATTCGGTGGGTGGGATGGGACGGGATGAGATGAGATGGCGGGGAAGATGAGCAGGCGAGAATCGAGGATCTGGAGACGTGGAGGCTGAGAGAACAAGAGAGAGGGAGGGAGCAGCAAAGACAGGGGTCGAGCGGGACGCCCTCACCCGCCGTTTTATCAGGCTGCATGTACATCGGCAATCGCAAAGAAAGGAGTCGCGGCCGGCATGCATGGAATAAGGAGCTCGCATTCCTTCCTTGCATCGCGGTATACATAGTATTCGTATCCTCAAGTCCTGCGAAACACCAAGACCAATCGAGCATCCGAACAACGATTCTTCAAGTTCTCGAACCAGAACCAAAACCACATCGCATCGCATCGCAAAGAAACGACGCACGAAGAAGGAAGAGTATTACCTACACAAGTAAAACAGAAACAGAAACAGAAAACAGACAGAAAAAACCGTAACCAGAGCATAGCATGACCGAAACAGAGGAATGAAATCCAAAGGGGTGTCGAGATGAGAGAAACAGGGAGATAGGATGGGAATGGGCATTCTATGGACGTACATCGCGCTTGAGTTGAGTTGAAATTGAGAGTCGAGCGTTGGAGTTGGAGCGAGGGAGCTGGAGAGTCGAGTGTTGGGAGAGGCAGTTGGAGAGTCGAGCGTTGGAGAGTGGAGAGAGAGGGACGGATGGACCAGGGCACCCGGGGCATAGGAGGACGACGAGGAGGAATGGATGGGATGTAGGAAAACGGAGCAGCGGCGGGGGCACCCAGTACCATGTGGAAAGAGCTAGAGCACAACCCGAGCCTGCGTCGGCCCGGGACAGAGAAAGCACGAAGGGCAGGCAGGCATCGAGTAAGAGTAAGAGTGAGAGCAGGGCAGGGAGCATAAAGCAGGGCGGGGCGGCGGGACGACGGCGGCGAGTTACAGTACCGTCCGCCGGCGCACGACAGCGCCTGCAACATCAAAGCACCGCACGACATCACCGCCGTCTGCGCTTACTCGCACTGCGTCCACTATCCGCGCTCCCCTCCGCCTCCGCCTCCGCCTCCGCCTCGCCGCTCCCCGTGCCCTCCGCGCTCTCCTCGTCGTTATCCCCCTCGCGCTCGACAGCCATCTCAATCTCGACCTCCATCTCGTCCTCGCGCTCGCGCTCGCGGCTCGGCCCGGGCACCGCGAAGCTCGCAAAGCTCAGGCCCATGCCGGGTATGAGCGTCGCGCCGGCCTCCATCGCGCCGGGCGTCGGCGGGAGCATCAGCGTGCTCCGGCTCACCGTCGCGCTCGGGCCCCTCGAGTGCGAGTGCGAGTGCGAGTGGCCGTTAATCGTCGCGCCCGCCATCTCATGGTCATGCTCCATCTCAGGCTCAGGCTCAGGCTCCGCGTCCGACTCGGCGACCGCAGCCGGCATCCGCACCCTCGCTCCCACAGGCGCAGGTGCAGCCTCCGCGTCCGTCTCGTCCGCCAAATTCGGCGCGCTGCGATTCCGGCGGAGCGTCGCGCTGCGCGCGACATGCGGCTGCATCTGCACGTCGCCGTCCTCGTCCTCGTCCGCCATCGTCAGGTCCACGACGACCGCCGCGGCCTCCGGCGCCGGCGCAGGCAGCTCTACTGCAACTTCAACTTCGACCTCGACGTCCGCGTTGAGGTCCGCAAACGTGCGGCACAGCGGGCAGTTGAACCCCGGGTGGTGCATCGTCAGCAGCGGCCGGATGCACTTGTAGTGGAACGCGTGGCTGCACGGCGCGATGAAGAGCGCCTGGCACACCGTCACGGCGAATAGACCTGCATGCGCAAATGAAAGGTGGTCAGCAACAGCATACGAGTTTTACAGTTAGTTCATGCCCGGGAAAAAGGACATAGTTAGGGAAGTGAAAAGCGGGAAAGCGTTGGTCAGGGCGAACATTGCAATGCCCGACATTCACAGTCTAGCATAACCGCGCAAGCCACGCGGGATGAATGAAAGAACGTTCGACACCGGACAAGCCTGATGGAATGGGACGCGGACCGGAAACGTCGCGTGGGTTCGAGAAGGCAGAAGGGCAGGAAGGGCCGGCAAACTCGGCGGGTGGAATCGGAAATAACAGCGTGCAGCGCAGCGCAGGGCCTCTTCGCCAGCACAACAGACTCGAAGGGTACACCTTATTCCAGCCCAACACATGACGTCGGGCCATGTGCGCCAGGCAGCAGGCGCCGGTGCACAGCTGACACAGTGGCAAAGTGGCGAAACACGCGCGCGGGACCAGCCCGTAGCGCCGAGCAGCACAGGACGGGGGGCAGCAATAAACGCAGCGGGAAAAGCATGGCATGGACGGGAGTGGGAGCGGAAGGAAGAAAAGGAAAAATACGCACAGATACAGCAGTCGCCCGTGCTCTGCGGGTTGCCGTTCGTGGTCCGGGAGGGTGCAGAAGCGCTCTTGGCAATCTCTGTGCCGGCCAGCGCACCAGCCTTGGTCGGGTTGGCTGTCGCCGGGCGCGAGGTGGGCCCGGCGAGCGCGCGCAGCTGGGCAAGAGCGTTCTGGCTGTGTATGGAGTGTGAGCGGGCAAGCTCGGGTGAAACGCAAAAGCAAGCGGGCTCACTTGAAGGCGTTGGCGGCGTTCTGCCACTCGCGGCCGACCTCGACGCGCATCTTGACGCAGCGGTAGATCTCTTCCGTGCCGCCCTGGTAGTCGACGCCGAGCTGGAGGATGTCGCCATCCTGGACGGCAGTCAGCTGAGCCGCGGCGATAAGCGCCGGCACGCACCTTGAGCTCGAACGGACGGGACTCTGTGTTGGGCGGGGCAAGACGGATGTGGTTGAGGAAGGTGCCAGACGAGGACTTGGTGTCGCGGATGAAGAACTGGGAGCCAATGTCAGCTCAGCTCACTGGTGGCTCGCAGACGTTGCGCCGGACGGACCTTGTCGGTCTCGAGCCAGATCTCAGCGTGGCCGCGCGAGACGACCTTTGAGCGGAATGCGAGCTTGTTGTTGGAGTGCGTGACGGCGGCGCCGGCGTTGCGATCTGTGAAGCGGCCGATGCGCAGCGGGACGTCGCCCGGCCGGACGTCGCGCGTGATGGCGTCCCAGTGCAGGCTGCGCGCGTTCTCCAGGTGCGGCACAAGTCGTATGCGCCGCGCGGGGCCGCCGGACGCTCCGGCGGACGGCGGCGGCGGCGGCGCGTGAGTGTGGACCGGGTGGTTGATGGCCATCGTGCTCGTCGGTCTGGGCCGGCTCCGCTGCCCGCTGCTGTTGCCGCCGCCGCTGCCACCACCGCCCGACGGCGGGGGACCCAGGCCCGCCGCCGCCACGGCCGCCGCGGCGCGGTCGTCGTGCGCCATCGCGTTCGCCGAGCGCCGCCGCCGCAGGATGTGCCCGAAGCCGCCCGCGCCGACGCCCGCGCTGTTCGGCGGCGCCGCGGGCTGGGCACCCGCGCTCGGCGGCGGGCGCCGTCTGTGGCCGCTGCTGGGCGAGAGCGGCGGGATGGGCGGCAGCGGCGGCGAGTGCGCGCGGTCTGTGGGCGAGGGCAGTGGCGGCTCGCCTGCGCCCGCGCCGTTGGTCGTCGAGGAGCGCGGACGCGGGCCGCGGCCCAGGATGCTGCCCAGGATGCCGCCGGTGCCGCGGTGCTGGTCGCTCTGGTGTTCCATTCGGGTTGGTAGAAAGCAAAGACACTTTGCTTCCGCTCCGTCGCCCGCTGCCCCTCTCGTCCCTCCTCCTCCTCCTCCTCCCCCACCATCTCTCATGCTCACTCCCCGGTGCCTGGGGTGCCTGGAACTGGCCCAATCTCTTGATCCGGCCTCACTACTGTCCAGATTGCAGATTCAGAAGCTGCCCGCCCGCCGTCACCCCCAGCATGGCTTCCCAGAGCTCCCGGGTGCCGTGCTCTGCTCAGCAACATGATCTGGTCTGTCCACGCCATGCAGCCCGTCGGGCACGTGCACCACGCCCGGATCACTCCGTCGAAGAAGAACGTCGCTGTCCGCGGATGTCGCACCCAACGGGCTTAGCATCCGCAGCTACATTTTGGAAGGTCGCCACGGCGATTCGCTAAGTCCCCGTCGCTAACGCTTTCTCACGACGTGCTTTGTCTTGTCGAGCTCAGTTTTCTGGTGGCAATCTTACCAGGAATGTTCGAATAGGCCAGGAAATCCCAAGGAAATTCGCCGCAACATTGAATCCACATATCGATACATATCCCGTCACAGTGCGGCAAAACTGTGAGCTGGTCCCACTCAACTTCCGTGCATATGGGACCAGTGAGTCCATTCGCGACTGGGATTGTGTACTGCGCACTGACCCTGGTGTTCCAGCCTTGTCCCGACCTTACAGCGCTGATGCCCATGACATGTATGAAATGCGGTGTGAACGTCCTCGACGCCGATCTCAGGTCATGCCCGGAACTCCGAGGAGCGATATCCCTCCGTTTCTGTCTCTCACTAGCGTTATTCATGCTTCCCTGCTGATCGGCGGCATCCACTGGGTGTGTAAAATATTATCGTATCTTCGGACTCGACCCGCGGGCGGGGAGAATAACCCTACTTCTACTAGCAGGATAGACAGAACTCGTCGAGTATCACGTCAACCACTACTTCTCTAAGGAGCGCCTGGAACTATGCTATCCACCGCCCTGCGCGCGGGCTCGTGTGGGAATGCCCGATAAAAGCATCCTTCGTCGCGCAGACGGCGCCAAAGCAGATACAGAACGCTAATCCCGGCGCTGTCGCCATGCGTCCCATCTCCAACGTCCCAGGAGAGGAACTGTTTGGCGACGTCTCCATGGATCCCCTCCTTCCTGGCGGCCTTGTGGTCCCTCCAAATCATGGGAATCCCGGTAAGGCCGTCAGTGAGCATGGCATAGACGTGATTGTATCTACAGCAGGCGGGTGAGTCAGGCAGGGCATGCGCGCATTGAAATACATACGGTCATGCCAACGCCGGAGCACGGGTTGTGCGGGGCGTTCACACGGGGGCAGCACGAAATACCTACGGCTCAAACACGGCCCTCACGGCAGCTTACGATGCGCATCCTTCGTTGCAGACTCCAGGACGCCCGGACCCTACCACGCGTGCTCACCGACATCTACCGTAGCTCATGTTTGCATCTGCTGCCTGTCCGAGGCCGCGACGTCTCAGGGCATGCATCTACAGTTATCCCTCTGATCATCGCGTCCTCTGGATTGAAATGCCAGGCATCTGTGACCATCGTCAAATGCGGCATTAACTATATTTCGAGCTCCTGCCGCTCTTTGTAGTGGCTCGGCGTCTAATACAAAGCTTCCAATGCGATCATGTGAAGATAGTTGAAGTATTCAACCCGAAAACTAGGCTCCACATGTTCAGGAATAACCAGCCTGCCAATATGGGGACGATTTCTGCTCTCATGTGCACGCCAAGACTTGGTCAACGTGTACAGCATCCCCGAGATCAACATCGAAGGCAGCCGCCCAAGCTCGGTCTGTATGGAGCTTCTCGCGAGCCCAACGTTGCGCCGCTGTTTTATCGAAGCCGATGTCCTCGAGTGAGTTTATGATGCTGAAAACAACATTATGAGCATGGAGCTCGCGGGGAACCAGACGAAATCTTACGCTGTGATCACAGCACTCAAATCGCCTGTTCGCAGCGGTCGCGCGTCGGCAAAATCGATCAGTACCGGAGACAGAGGGCTACCCACGGGCAGCAACACGTTCCGGCCGGCGAGATCGCTGTGGTAGACCTCGCATGCGTGAATCATTTGCATGGCATGGGATAGATATTCTCCCTGAATTGTGCACAAGATCAATATATGCCCAAGAAGCGACGAGAAGCACAGACCATGGTCGCAACAGCATCAGCCTGATTTTTGCATCCCGCAATAAAATCTTCCCGCGATATGGGTTCTATATACTCAAGCACCAATGCAATGCAAGGTTCTCCATGCGGTAAGACGACCTACGTGCGCTTGAGCGATATTCCAGCGAGAAATGTTACATAGGACATACGCGAAAGAACCCGTAGATGTGAGGTACTAATGATCCTTGGAGCGACTTCAACTGCTTGTATGCCCAGATCTCAAACTCGAACGTCTGCAGCCCATGGTACAGCGGGGGGGAGTGTCGGTGGGGGTAGTTGCGTGATAGAAAATAATAGTTGCTCGGCGGTAGCAGAGACGTCTCGAAAATTTTGACTGCAACCTGGGCCGACACACCATCGCTTGCTGCGTCTGTATCCGGTCCCAACACGCCTCGATAAACTTGAGAATTCCTGTCCTTGCCCGTGCATCCAGGAATTGCGGTAAGATTGTGGATGGTGCTGTATCCCCGGGAGAACGCCCGAGGTGGTTTGCGTGTTGGCTGCAGGGGTAAAAGTTGTGGTGAGTGCGCAACTGAATCATCAAGACGCCGAGGTCGTGCACTCTCATTCAGGAAGGCCGTCATCAAGTCCGTGTCTTCGTTCCCAGTGTACGGAGGCCCGAGATGCAAAGTCGGACTGCGCTCTCGCTTCAACAGGTTCCAGTAGAGCAAACAATCGCGCAAAGCGCTTCTGTCGTCGTCTCTATCGGGAAGGACCAGAGGCCAAGAGTCCAGGACGGCTTGCGGTATGTCCATGATAGAAGACGTAGAACCGGAGATCGACAGTTGACTGCCGCACGCGCCTTCGGCCTATTCCAGTGATGCGGCTACGGGTTAAGCCTTAACGGCGGTTAAGGGTTAATAATGGTACCCGTATTAAGGGTCCCAAAATCCTGTGCTCACCATTTAAGCCTTAATTACGGCCGTAAAGGGTTTGTAGTCTGGTGTTGGCAGCTCGCAGACCAACCTTAATTCAACATTCATCATTGAGTCCTTGCTCTTGCTCTACCTGGGTCCCGGTCAATACAGCTGATCAAGATGCAGCAGCTGCCCGACCTTGCCGTGCAACGCGCTGGTCCAAGGAGAAGCTGTATATGGAGCTTCTGGCTGCTGATTGGGATGGCGAGGAGCCCGACGATGGTGCGTTAGCTGGCTCCGGTGACGAGTACGAGACCTAGGGAGTCATGGCAGCAACAAGTTCCCACTTCGATTTGGGAGCAGGTATATTTTTAAGGCTTAATACGGTACCCTTAATTAACCCTTATTACGGTTTTTAAGCCTTAAGTGCTTTGGGGAGTCCTTAATAAGCCCTTAAGCCGCAACACTGGCCTATTCCGTTCGAGTTTTTTTGTGCCGGTTCCAGCGACATCTACTGGCTTCGAAATGAGGCAAAAAGATAAGCTCTCACGAGAACTTTGTCCCTCTCCAAGTGCCGGATGTTTAGCGCGTGTGGCGCTGCATGAATGACTGTGATGAGAAGGCAGGCGACTTGAAGTTGCGCTTTCATATCCGGTGTTGAATCAGTGGGACAACTGTAACGGACGTGACGCTGGACACTGAATACTACTAAGATACAGACCGTAACGTATCGAGAGGAGAGCGCTCACTCCATCTCATCCGTCTCATTCGTGGCAGTCGAATCGTCCGAGGGCGCCGTGCCTCTGCAAGCTGGCCTGTCTTCACCTCCTCGTCATATCGATCGTGGTCGAAGTACCCGTACTTGCCGCCCCATAGGCCACGCCAGAGAAAATACACTATGGACATCGCAGCGCTATCATAGGCATCGTGTTCTGTCCTCCAGAAAACAAACTGCTTCGCGTATTCGCCCTCCATGCCGAACTTGTGGGACTCCTTGAATGCTCGTGACCTCGTCTGTGAGTACGCCACACCTGCAGTTGTAATTTTTGGTGTATCTGCGACCACAGTCATCGTCTTCAGTAGCTCATTCTTCGAGTAAGTCGCGAGCTGCGCATCTAAGTATCCCTAAAGATCATAAGGTTCAGGTAGTTCCAGTCGTTGTCCGGGACGTCAAATCCAACCACCCAGGATTTATCCTCAAGTATCTTCCTTTTCGCCCATTCCTTCACAGCTTCTTCGTTAAATCCGATATCGACGAGTGTGTTGAGTATGCTAGAAGAGCTCCCTGAGCACAGCCCCAGTGCCTAAATACTGTGCATGCAAGGCTTACCTCCCTATAGCGCTACACGGATCCATTGCTTCTACTATTGAGACGTCGGCGAAGTCTATCATCACGGGCGAGGTTGGATTGTCGATTGGCAGAAGCACATTCCTTCCAGCAAGATCGTATTGATACACGCCGCAGGAATGAAGTGCGAGCACCGCAGCCGATAGGTTGTCCGCCTTGTGATCCTGTTACCTCAAGATCCGATGCATAAAAAAAACTCACCACCGTGCGAAGGGTACCAGCGAGATTGTCCCGGAACAATTTGACGAAGGCCCGCCGGCTGATATTCGGGATGTGCTCCTCGACAAGAGCGATGCATGGTTCACTGTGAGGTAAAATGACCTTGAAAGAACATTACAGAAACTCAACGGGAGGTGAAGTGTGACGCACACGAAAGAACCCGTATATGTACGGTACAACAGAACCATGCAGCGGGGAAAGTTTATTGTAGGCCCATATTTCCTGCTCGAAGTCTTGCAGCCCATTTGTCGCGAGGTCAACCTCATCTAACGCATCCATACCCAGGATTTGCCAAGAAGACACTTCCAATCGAGATGTTTGGTAGATCTTGACGATTACATCGGCGGTGTCGCCTGCAGTCGAAGCGAATGATATGTTTGCTGAAGGACCCAGAGTACCGCGATAAACTTGCGATTGTTTCTCCAGGCCAGTGGCGCCGCGCAGGGGAGTCAGATTAGCGACTTCGGTATACTGCTTGGTAAAAGCGACCGGTCGGACTCGAGTCGCGTTAGGAACCTCAACGGGCAATGAAAGCACGGCATCGCCATGACGTCTAGGCTGTGCGGGTGCGCTGAGCTTTGCGATCATATTGGGACCTTGAACAATGCCAGAATGCCGATCTCCGAGTCGCAATGTCGACCCGGGCGGGAGGTCAGGCTCCTCCCGCCAGTCCACTAGCAGATAAAGAAGCCGAAGTCTTTCGGCAGCAGCGGTGGGAATTTCCAGTGGCCATCGTTCGAGCGTCGCTTCCATGTGGGAGTAGTAAAGTAGAGCAGAGTAGAGCGCTTCGGAGCCGCGGTTGATGAATGGCACCTTTTAAGCCGAAGTCAACACTGCCTTTCTTCAGCCTTCAGGTACTGTAATTAGTATCGCGGCGCGGCCCGGTCACACGACGGAGGTCACTTTTGCCAGGAGAAGTCGAAGGCAAGTTTGCGCCCCGGTTCGGCATTTACCGGGCGGATGCGCCTGTCATGATCAGTAGTACTAGTGTCAGAGACCAGGTTGCGTGTTCTTTGCTCTGTCTCCGGCAGATAAGTAAGTATTCTTTCAGTTTCATCTAGCAACAACACCTGAAGGAAGAAGTCCGTACCGGCTGTGTGCCTCGCCTTTCGAGGCGCGATACGCCAGCGAGAATCAGACCGTCTGCTTCTGCAAACCCAGTATCTTCCACATTAGACCCTATTCCCTCCCAGGTCACCCGCATATTGCATCCAGCGCAGAACAGGGCTTTGTTCCAAGGAGAAGCGTGATCTCAACCCCGTTTTCGGCGAAGGATGAGATGTTTGCACGGCACCATGATGAAGCTTTAGCGGAAGAAGGTAATATTGCAATGTTCTAGTAACGAAATACGAAATGTTCGTCTAAAGCAACGAAGCAAGGAAGAGGGCTGCGAGTCCACCGAGGAGCGACGGCGCGGCGCCCGCAGGTCTGTGCGTGTTTCAGTAAGGGAAAGGGGGGGTGAAACGTTGCGATGGACGCACGCGGAGCTGGTCCCGGTCGTCGCTTCTGGCGGGTTGCTGCCAGCCGGAGAACCTGTGCCTGAAATGGGTGTTGAGCTGGTTGCTGGCCCGACAGTGCTCCCCTCGGAGGATGGCGACGAACCACTCGCAGGAGCGCCTGAGCTCGATCCCGAGGACCCCGAGCTGGGAGAGCTGGGAGCGGTGATTCCTTGGGCTGCGTTCGCCATAGTCGTGACATCGTCTGGGCTGGCGGGGTTGATGATCATGACCATGCCAAAGCTGCAGTGGACCTGGCAGTTGATCAAGATGGGCTTCGTCTGTGCCAATGTTAGCGAAGAGCTATGAGTCTGGAAAGCAACATGGAGAACGCACGTCGTTGACGGTGATAGAGAATGTCGAGTCGCCGACATTGCTGCTGAACCCAGCAGCAGCGCACGGGTTGGTCAGACTCTCCGAATGACCGTGTGGATCGGCGAGCCCATTTGGAACATGATCGTCTTGCCGTCTGCATGAAGGTGAGACTCGTTCGCACAGTGTCGAAAAGTATGTGGTAGCTTTATTGACCTGATACGATGATATAACTTGGTTTGCGGCCTTCAGTGTGATGTCTAACAAAGCAGGGTCCACGAGACAATACTGAACTTCGAATTCGAGCACTCCGCGATCGGGAGATCGGGATCTTAAGAATTTAATTATAGAATCATACGAGGACTAATACTAGGACTACGGCTGCAGGAGCCTAGAAGAACACGTTATCCGACCACTTGTGGGCTTCTGAGGGGCGCGTAGGCACGAAGGATGTCTTCAGCGGGTGTGACTGGGCACAATTGCCCTCCCGCGCGAGTATTCGCGAGCGTCAACAGGGCGAGCAAAAAGAAAGACGATGAAGGTAACGAAGCGCGCACGGGGCGCTTATATCCCATGAGGGATCGAGTGCCGCAGCGCGCGATCGCGCCGCGGACCGAGACGCACCAGTTCCCGCTAGCCACACACGATCA
Source organism: Auricularia auricula-judae (assembly GCA_002092955.1). Classification (NCBI taxonomy): domain Eukaryota; kingdom Fungi; phylum Basidiomycota; class Agaricomycetes; order Auriculariales; family Auriculariaceae; genus Auricularia; species Auricularia auricula-judae. The sequence continues at coordinate 77,931 of NCVV01000068.1, forward strand.
CTGTAGCAAATGCTAAACTGCAATTAATGTCCTTCAAGGCAGGGCTATAAGTGGACTATTACACTTCCGCATTGCGCCGGCAACGACGCCAGTGCCATTGCAAACCTTTTAAAGCGTCTAATGGGCTACGTGCCCTCAATCGCAACAAGTGGACTTTTAGCGCGGGTGTACTGGGCAGCGTGCCCCCCGCAGTGTATTGGAGTGGTAGAAGAGCTAAAAAATGGGGAGTGGTTGGAGAGGCTATAGTGAGAGAGAGAAGAACCGAGTGAAAGGAGGAGAGAGGAGGAGTGATGTGAGAAACCACAACAAGAAATCAAGGGGAGGGTTCGGAGGTGAGGTGCTCGTCGAGAGCTGAGGCATGGTCCACGGCTGAATGACCAACGTTGTGGCAGATGCTGCAAACGTGTGCATGGCGGCACTGCGGGTGCGCGCAGCGATTGCCGTTGAAATTCTTGCAGATCTGGCCCGACGGTCTCCATCGAAGGTTAGACAGCGGGCCAGGGACACTGGCGTTGGCGGTGCCGAAGGTGCCCTGGAACGGGGCGAATGCGGGTTGGACGAGTGCCGCCTCAGCACCGAACGACCCTAGCGTGCGATCCGCTATGGAGCGGTGGCGGCTCGTGTCTGCAAAAGTAAGATTAGCATGGTTTGCGACCTCGCTCCGGATCGCGGCATCTGCGGCAATGACGCGAGTGTGATGATCCTTGTGCGTGGAACGGAAGAGGTCGCCAATGAATTGCCGGTATGTGTCGAGCTCGGACTGGCGATGGGGATAGGCGAAGAGCACCGCAGCGCACCAGTCGTCGAACGCGTTCTGCCAGTCGGACTGATCGGCGACGACCTTGATGAGTTCTGGGGCATTGAGCGTGATGGAAACATTGTCGTTGAGGCGGTGCGAGGTACCGTCACTCGCGCGCGTGGCGAATCGGCGCGCGAGGATCTTGCCGAGACTCTCAGTCACTCGAGATATATCTCTAGTGTCTGTAGAACACTCAAGATATATCTTAAGGTGTTCTGGAACACGGGCATAGGGTATGTGCTGCACTGAGAGGCGTGGCATAAAGGAGGGGCTCGGATGCAAATACCCATGATGTATGTAGTTGGGATACATCAAGATTTATCTCATCAGAGCTGCACTGTGCTGCACTGCAACGCAGGGCAACTCGAGTGTGGTGCCGAGAGGCCGGCGCTTATCCTCATCAGAGGAAACCGAGTTCGCCACCGGCGCTTAACCAACACTCTGAATCACAAAAACTGTCCCGAAGTTTTATGTCTGCATACTTTTTTTATGTGTTCCGCTTTATCGGTGATGATTAGACACAGAACTCAAGCCCATCCTCTCGCGCGTCGTTCAGACGGCACGCTCGAGGTCGTCAGCTGCGTGCTCGAGTCCTGGTTGCAGTCGCGCGGCTTCGCCGTCCTGCCGTCGAGTAGCGCCAGCGGCCTCCCGCGTGAGAGCAAGGAGCAGCGCAGGGCCGACCGCCAGCAGCTCGCGCAGCTGCAGCTGCAGCAGGCCGCCGAGATCGCCCGTGCGCTCGAACGCGCGCACTGTCCAGGCGGCCCCCGGGCCCCTCCACCCCTCGCACTCCCAGTCGTAACCAAGCCAGCCGGCTGTGCGGACTCAACGACACTACCCGCTGATGAGCGTGTCCGCCGGACCGTCAAACAGCACGAGCACAAGCGACGAGGTGATGGCGGACATCTCGCCTGCGCGGGTGCAGCCCTCGGTGAACTTGCTATACTCGGCGTCGAGCGGCAACGCCAGCGGTGCCGACACCAGCGCGCACGCCGTCGTCGGCCCGCGGCGCGACGGCGCACCACCCGCAAGCAGCCGCGGCTGACCGCCAGCGCGCGTGCACCGTCACGCAGCACAACCGCCACACGACGGACACCGAGGACGAGGACGTCGAGACGGCCGACGACGCTGCCGCCGGAAGACGCGCGGTGGGCATTGTGCAGGGTGACGTGGACGATGGGACACATGCTGGCGGGTATCTCAATTGCTCATCGACGACCTCGCGATGGGCGCGCCGCTGGGTGCGTGTCCACAGTGTATTCGCGCACGAGGTGGAGCTACTCCAGCATGGCGAGCGGGCACATATCCGCGGCACCGAGACGCTCCAGCGCGTCGATATTCAGCTGACGAGTTTGAGGACCGCGGGCCTGTGGACTTCGTCGAGCCCAGAAGCGGCTCAGCTCGACCGGAAGACGTCGTGGAGGTCATCGTGCTCGTCGGTCGCTGGAGAGCGCGAAGTGGTCGTGCTGGTCGCGCTGGAGCCAGTGCCATAACGAGCTGTTCTATTGTTCGATGCCAAGCTGATGTGGGAGAGAGGTTCGGCCGACTTGAATCTCCGCCACATCTCTTGCTCTCTCGCATTTCCGTTGCCCCGACAACGCTGTGGTGCGGCCTCCATTTGGAGGCTGCCCAATCCTTCTCTTACTCGTCGGCTTCGCCTCATTTGGGGCGGTGCCATCGTCCCCCCGCCATCGTCATCGTCGCCACGTATGGGTTGGTTATCGCGGTACTCGTTAGGCACACCTCACCGCGCTGTGGGTGCGACCGTCTATACCTCTTTTTGTAGATTTTCGCTCACGAATGCCGCACATCAGCAGCGCGCTGCGCACGCGGTCCACTGAGTGCTCGTGCGCTCAGCCTGTTTCGCGTCCCAATGAAGCGTGCGTGAAATTTAGTGAAATGTTGCCAACACTTGCTGACTGTAATATCTCGCCTTTGCCACATTTCGTGTCTGCATCGATGGCATTTATCTCATTTGCTGATGTCGTGGAATATGTTGGGATTTATCCCGATACCTGGTGACGCTGGGTCCCGCCTTGCCGAAACCGGATATATCTGATATCCCGATTTATCCTATCTCGTCTTTTGCTTCGTTTGCACAATCTCGATCTGAATTTATCCCGATTTATCCCAATTCATTCTTCACCTTTTGTTCACACCATCTGCAACACAAACCGTTATCCCCCCACCGCTGTGGCGGTTTATCCGAAAGATCACCGTCTGATCGCCGGGTGATGGTCCCCCGGTTCGGATGGCCTTGACTCTAACGCACTCTATGCACTTTTGGAAGGGTATGGATAGTACAAGTTGATGGGTGGAGGTGCTCTAGATTTGCCCACCATATGTATCTCGGAATACAGTAGATGCTAGATTTCTGCAGCTCCAGCCTTAGTTTGCAATGCAGAGAAATGATTCATTGGAGTTCCCTCAGCTTGAGGAGATATCTGAACCCCTCCTTTATTTCTTTGTGTACTCTGCCACTTTCACGTTGCATTATATTATGCCAGAGACAACAGTGATCACGAAGATGCACCGTGCAAACCGAAACAGGCAATCCGTGTTGATCATGATGTCATACGGCCGTGCTCATGTGCGACAAGTGCTCTCGCGTCAAGTGGATGCTATATTGCGTCGATAAATAGAAATTTCAATACTAGAGGGCGTGTAACATATGATTGTTGCTATATTACAACCTGCCAACTGTAGAAAATCGGTCAGGAGGCCGCCGCTACGGATCCCAGCCCTTCTACGGCTTCGGTGTGTAGCCCATGGTGTTCCTCACATACCGTCGCTCCGCCGCAGACCCCTCGCGTGCCCACGTCGTCTGCCGCACGCGTCCTGTGTTGGTGTTGTGTCGGAGGTCGGCCACAAGTTGTGCAGCATCGACACCTACATCCGAGCGGCCTATCGCCCGCACCCAGAGTCGGCTACGAAGGCCAACCTGCTCCCGCATGAGACGCGCAGCCTCCTCCATTGCCTGCGCACGCGCGAGCACTTCCTGCTCAAGTTTGTGATACTGTAGGACGTGAGTAGGTGCCGCACAACGGCTCGGGGCACGCTCTGCTCACCTCTTCGGCTTCCTCGTCATCCAGTCCATCGTCCAGCACGCCCTCTGGCGGCGCGCTAGGACTGGACAATGCCCCGGCCTCCAAACGCGGCCGCTTCGATGGTTGCGAGTCGAAGATCGTGCGCCAAAGGCCGTCCTCGGCGAGGACGGCCTTGTCACCTGTCCAAAGGTGATCGTCGCCCGCGCTGATGCTCTCGGGCTCGGCGCCCTCGACGGCGCTGTCGTTGCCAAGCGCGGGGTGACGGTAGAAGGGGATGGTGCGGCGGCGATACACCTGGCGCCAGAACGAGATAGGCGGCATGGGGACGGACTGGACAAGATGCTTGCACAGCAGGTGCGCAGAATATTTCTGCGCCCCGCATGAGCACTGCCAGGTGCGCGTGTTCGTCGTGTACTCGCGCGTGGAGAGCGGCAGCTTGGCCAGCCGCTTCCAGCTGCCTTTGAAGGCCTTCTGCGAGGATGTCAGCAGCTTCGCGCGGCCGAAGCGGAAGTCTTCGTCCAGCATCGCCGCGCGCGACATGTACTTTGGCAGAACCTTCGTCTGGAGAATATAAACGAGCTGGTCGAGCCTGGGCCGCAGGAGGTGGTGAAGGTCCTCGTGCTTGAGCTGCCGCCAGAAGTTCTCGACGATCATGCTCGTCCTGAGCCGTGGAATGCGCGGCGACGCGGACAAGGCCCAGAGCGGCCACATCTTCGGTGAGTACCAGGATGTCCACATGTAGGCCCACACCTCGCGAAGCCCGCGCTGCTTGCAGAAGCAGTACATCTCGTACACCGCACGCAGGCGGATTTCAGCGGCCGTGTGTGTGCCGGACTGCTCGGGGAGCAATGGATGCTGGCAGAAATGCTTCGTGAAGATACGAAGCAGCTGCTTCCGATGAACGGCGGGGCAGAAGACGTACGCCTTGTCCTTGGAGGCGGGCTCGTCGCCCTCGAGCATCCAGTCCGGCGCGTCAAGCTGGTCCGATGCATCGTCATCGCCGGACGCGTCGTCTTCATCTTCGTCGATCGCGGCCTCGAGAAGCGCATCCAGGCTGTCATCGGGCTTGGCCTCATCGTCCTCCTCGTCCGAGTCAGCGCCAGCATCGTCGTTTGCTGGGTCGCGACAGGAGCGGGGCAGCGGGACGGGAACGAGCTTCCCGTTCAGCCGAACGGAGATCTGCGGCAACCGCTCCTCCGCAGGTGCAGCGGGTGCCTGCATGCAGTGTCAGAAGCCCATGCAATCGCTTGCATGGCATCCATCGTACCTTTGCACCGGCCGGCATCTGTCGGGCGGGCAGAAACTCCTTGTCGATCCAAGTGAACTCCTTGCAGGCCTCGTCAACATTGTAGTGTGCGGGCTGACGGCGCAGGATAGCGAGCCGGGTCTTCACAGCACGCAAAGCATGCCAGAAGCAAAGCTGATGCTTTGCACTGGCCAACTTGTAACGGCATGCGTTGATTTCGGACGGGTGCTTGTCCGAATGCAAAGTATCGACCTCCAGCGACCACCGCTCGACGAAGTGCTCGATAAAGTCCTCGAGAATACGCTGTGTAGCGCCTTCTGCGCCGCTGCCGTCATGCTGTAGAAGCAGATAGCCGAGCGGGAGTCCCGAACCGTACGCCTCGCCGAGTATAGCGTACAGCTCGTAGTTCCGCCCGTTTGTCTTCCCTGCAAGATGTCAGGCTGCAATCAAAGCTGGTGCAACAACTGTGAGATCACGGCTTACACGTCGAGTCCATGGCGACCTCACGAATGCGGCCGCCCCATTTGCAAAGCACATCAGGCAGAGCCCATGCAAGCGTCGTGTACCCCGTCTCGGGCCGGATAGCGATTGGCTCGACAATGTACATGCCCAGGCCGCCGGACTTCTTGCCTTCTTCAAGGAGCTTTTGAGCGGACTTGAGCTCATCCGCCTCCCGCTGCCAACGCATTCGGTCGCGCTGCGCCCATGCCTGTTGGACGGTCTGCCGCAAAAACTGAGGCTGGGGGTGTATCTTCAAGATCTCCTCCCAAATCTACATTCAAATATCAGCATCGCAGCGGTGGGAGCAGCAATACAAATACCTGAGAGGGCGTCTTGTCGAGCCCGTTCTCAATGATTTGCATAACATCCGGCGGAAGGTCGATCTTGTGGTAATGAACGTGGTCCAAACGATGCTGAAGCTTGACTTTCACAACCGACTCTTGCGCCGTTACGGTGATCCAGAGCCAGCCTTCGCACTTGAAGCCGGCCATCATCTCTTTATCACGCTGTTTAGCTTCCTCGTCGCATTTTTGAGAGTCCCGCATGCGCTGGGAGTTCTGTGCGCACGAATAGCCGTAGGTTATCGTATCTGTATGCTTCGACTTCCATTTGCGCTGCGTTACATAACTGTGCAAGTGCAAGCATCATTAGTCAAGAACGTGTCAAACAGCAGACACGCACGTATAGCGGTACGCGACGCGTTCCCAAATCTTCTCCGCGATAGCGTCTGCGATGGGCTTCCCATCGGCAGCTGTGCCGGGCACCGCGCAAACACCGCCGATGTCGACAGCATGTTCCACGTCAAAGTCGCCGTTCGTCGCGCTCAGAAGCGCGTAGAAGGCATCCGGTGACTTGATGGCAGACGCTTCCGGTGCATTGGCGTGTTGCGTCGTCGTCTGTGGCTGCGCGGGCGGCTCATTCTCCTTGTCGCCGTCAAGGAAGCCTGGAGTGCATTGTTTGCACTTGGCCGTACGCTCGAAACCCGTCCGATTTCCGCGCTTCTTAATTGGGAAGTCCCTGAGCGGCTTTGCGACGTCACAGCGCGAGCAGCGGCGGGGAGTAGCAAGGTCAACAGTCGGCACTGGAGAGGACATGGAGGAACAGAGCGGGGAGTACACGCTCACGTGACAAAGCCGGTGAACTTCTCTCGGAACTAAGGTACATCACACCGGTGATCACTCGGAACAACCGCCATAGCGGTGGGGGGATTGCGTTGGCTATCTGCAACACTTCTATCCTAACTTATTCCGTCCACTCGTTAACATCTGGTACGTCTCATTCGGATTTATCTCACTTCGCTGTTTGCTATATGTTGTACATACTGGTGTTATGGAATCACATTGGATTTATCTCAACATGCTCTGGAAACACCTAAGATAAATCCCCAATGACTGAGGAGGCTCATCTTGCCGAAATCAATAAATCGGTCGGCGAGGATGCCTTCCCAGAGGTCGTCGGGAAACGGTGGGGCAAAACCGATAAGCAGGAGGTCACGCTTGGCGCGCTTGAGGTCCGCTAAGTAGTTGTTGCGGATTCGGAGGGTCTCGCGGACGCCGGGTGCGAGGCTACCGTAGTGATGTGCCCGGCTCAGGCTCAAGCCGCGAGCCGCCCAAGCCGAGCCGCTTTCAGGCCGAGCCCGGCCGGGCCGTCCGAGCGGCTCGGAAGGGCTTGCGGCTCGGCTCGAGCTCAGTCAAGCCGCAAGCCGGCCGCTGGGCCGGGGCTCAGTGTATGCTGGTGAGCCTGTTTATATCTGGGATATTACTGATATACAATTGCTTAATTACTCACCCAGATACTATTCACTGATGCCCAATACAGTCGGGAGTCCGAATCGAGTCTCGGACACGCGGAACACATGCGGAACAAGCTATTCTGACTCCGCTGTTGTCCTCGGATGAATGCTAATACGCTCGCTCTGTAGCCTCTAGAAAACCTTGAGACGCTACCAAACGGCTTCATTGACACAACCTGAGCAAATGATAGTGCGCCTGCGAGTTTTTTGCTGCACTTCACCGCTGATATTCAGCAGTACAGAGCCGTCGCAAGCCGCGGCTGGGCCGGCGGCTAGCCTGAGCCGCCGGCTTCGGGCCCGGCTCACCAGTTGCTCGAGCCTGAGCCCCTCAAAGCCGAGCCGTAGCCGGCGGCTTTGAGCCGAGCCGGGCCGGCACATCACTAGGCTACCGAACGTGCGAGCGTGCCTGAAGCCGGCAGCACTGCGTTTGTAGGGGCGCTTATCGTCGTCATCGGGGTCTGAGTCGTCGTCGGAGGAGGCTCCAGCATCTGCGAGCGTGTGCGTGCGCTTGCGAAGCTCATCAAGGCGAGGCGGCGGTACCGGATCTCCGCCTCCAAAACCGAGAGCCGCAGCGCGAGCTGCTCCTTCCTGGGCGGCACGACTCTTGTGGAAGTCGTGGTTGTCCATGCGGGCAAGGAACTCGTCGAAACCGAACATCGGTAGTTTGGCTCTTTGGAGATACTGCATGCATTTGCCGATGGCGACGGTCTTGGCGAGTCTGCCAGCGCAATAATCGTCGACTGCTTGCATACAACCCTTGAGAGCGTCTTGCTCGGCCGATGAAAGGCCGGACTGGCCAGCGGTTGGCGTTGCGGCTGTGGTCGCAGCTGCCGCAGCAACGGCTGCGCTCGCGGGACCGCTTGGGAGTGCGGGGGCGGTTGGAGCCGGGGCGGTGGCGCCGAGCCCTGCATTCCCGGAACCAGTGCCCGTTGCGAAAGCGCCCGGAACGGGTAAGGCTGGAACCGCGGGTTGGCCGGTCGGTTGTGCTGATGGTGGTGCATCGGGCATGACGAATAGAGTAGAAGTAGTAACGCAAACGGTGCGGCGCGGCGAGCGCAAAAACGGATAAAGGGCGAGCGAGGCGCAGCGTGCGCTATAAGAAGTGGCCAACCCGCCGTCGGCAGCGATCGGGCTGCGGCGTGATCGTCGGGCCGAGGGGAACGTGCGCATCGGGCGCGGAGTGCAACGAGCACACTGTTGCAGGCGGGCTGCGTGCCCATTAGACTGCTGAAACATACTGCTTAATCATGATTTGCGAAAAAAATTCTAGCAGGACTAACTCATGGTCTCAAACTACTAAGCCTGGCTCTAAGTATACGAGCAAACATAATACTGGTATTCGTTGGGTAAAACAACGGGCACCAGCTGTGTAATCAGGCACCATTTTACTCAAAGAGCATTATGGCCAGGTGGTTCGAGTCGTCATTGGGCACGTCGAACGAAATTACCCAGGATTTATCATCGCGGATCTTTCCTTTGGCCCATTCCTTCACGGCTTTTTTGTCAAAACCGATATCGACGAGTGTGTTAAGTATTCTAGACAAAATGCTTCAGTACCCTCCCCGAGACTGATGCAATCGTACTTACTGCCGGACAGCGCTGAACAGATCGGACGATTGCGCCACTGAGACATGGGCGAAATCAATTAAAACCGGGAAGGTTGGATCGTGGATGGGCAGGAGCACATTCCTGCCGGCGAGGTCGCGTTGATACACGCCGCACGTATGAAGCGCGTGAACCGCAGTGGATAGGTTGTCCCCCTTAGCGCCCGTTATTGTCACGCCTGATGTGTGGGGAAAAACTCACCAGCGTACAAAGAGCATTAGCCTGATTGTTCCCAAGTGATTTGAAGAAGTCTTGCTGTTTCATAGCTGGGATATACTCCTCGACAAGGGCAATGCAGGGTTCACCATGAGGAAGCACGATCTGGAAGAACCATGACCGAAATTCGACGGGAGGTGGAGTTTGACATACACGAAAGAATCCGTACACGTACGGCACAACGGAGCCTTGTAGTGAGGATAACCGATCGTAGGCCCATATTTCCTGCTCGAAGTCTTGCAGCACATTGGTGGCTAGCGCAACCTTGTCTAACTCTTCGTCGCCAAGTAACCTCCAAGAATCTACCTCCATCTGAGATGTCTGGTAAATCTTCACGATTACATCGGCCGTATCCTCGGAAGCAGAAGAAAGGGAGACGCTCGGTGGAGGACCCAGAGTACCGCGGTAAACTTGCGACTCTCTATCCGGGCCAGTAGATACGGGCGTTAGATTGGCGACGTCGGTGTACTGCTTGGTAAAAGCGACCGGTCGAACTCGAACCGCCTTGGGAACATTGACGGGCAATGAAAGAGCAGCATCGCCATGACGTCTTGATTTTGCAGCCTTGCGGAGCTTCGTGATCATTATAGGGCTTGCGGTGTTGCCATTATGCCGGTCTCCAAGTCGTAGCGTCGAACCCGGCAGGAGGCCGGGTTTCTCCCGCCAGTTGAACAGCAAGTCATAGAGCTGATGTCTTTGGGCATCCAAAGTAGGCAGCACAAGAGGCCAGTCTTGGAGGGTTGCTTCCATGAATGGGTAGAGAAGGGGTGGGCGATGGGGAGCAGCAGCTGATCACCTTGAGCCTTTTAAGATGCTGCGGGGCTAGCACGAGCTTCTTCCAAGCAGATACAATGGCGGTGTTCGTGGACCTGCACACGACGAAGATTGTGTTCGCCAGAAGTCCGAGCAGTCAGGAGGTGAACCGTTTCGGGATTTACCGGTATTCGCTATGCCCTGAACCTCGCATCGCAGCCGCCGTCACGCAGTTTTTTTCCGGCACAATCCCAGCTTTCGCTGACTCAATCGTACGACGGGAAGGCTGACTGAGCCCGGCGCTGCCACGCCGCCGTATTGTGTTGTGTTGCGTGAGTGAAATAATACCGGTACTGCCACCGCCAGGTCCTCCGCAGCGGTCAGTAAACTCATCGTCTGGGACGCGCGAATACCAGCGATCGTCGATACCGCAGGCTCGTATCCAATCATACGCACTACCTGCTCTTTCCTGCGCTCCCGCAGATATCGTATGACGCAATGCTCAGCGAGCATCCCGACCCCAAGAAAACGACGAAATGATCATTACGGGGATCTTGTGCGCTGGCCCGTGGCAGCAGCTTACTTTCGCGCGCGGCGCGAGTGCGTACGACGAGGACGAATGTGTGCAGAGCCTTGTCGCCTACGACGAGCGGCTTTACTGTAACACCCGCAGCGCAAACATCTAGAAATCTATGTCTTCGCCCCTTTCATGCTCAACCTCCCGCTCAGTCCATCGAGCGTGACCACTGGATTTTCCGTCTTAGTCCGGCATGCACAGCGCGTACATATCTTGGATCTACTCCCAAACTCGGGTCGAAAGAACATGGAATCCAGCTTCGTCCCTATCATCATCCGGCCGTCCAAGCGAACGACCCAGGATCTATCATGGAGAAGCTTCTCTTAGCCCATTCCTTCACAGCGGCCTCGTCGAAGGTACGGGACAAGAACGTCGCTGTCCTTGGATGCCGCACGCAACGGGCTTAGCATCCGCAGTTACAAAGGTAACTGTGAGCTCGAGACGACTGCTCATTGGTGTCGCGCGACCGTGCACTGCAAAAGCTGTATTCGCCTGAGGCGAAACCTCGCTCGAAATCGTATCATTACGGCCGTCGCACGCTTGTCGCGAGCCCCGGGGCTCCAGGCAGCACAGGGCACTGCATCCTCTCTGGGTGGTATGTTTCGCAAAGCTTGCTATCAATGCCTGATACTGTCACACACCCAGCTCTCATCACAAACTAAGTATTTGAGCATCGCGGTGACAATGAGTACTCTCTGCGTACAAGTATTGAAATGATTCATGCTCCAACTCATCGATACGCCAAAACATGGCTATGGAGGTGCAGCGTATCCTCGAGATTGACATCAAGATAGGCAGCCCAAGCCTGATCTGTATGGAGCTTCTCCCTCGCCCAATCTTGGGCGGCAGCTTTCTCATAGCCGATGTCCTCCAGAGTGCATGTAATTCTGAAATGGATCTATGAACATGTCGTTCACGGGATATAAAGTTCAAGTCTTACTCTCTGACCACGGTGCTCATGACACCGGTACCTGCTCGCAGCGGTCGCGCGTCGGCGAAATCGATTAAAATCGGAGACATTGGGGCTTCGATGGGTAGCAACACGTTCCGGTCCGCGAGATCCCCATAGTAGATATTGCATGCGTGAATGGCCAATGCATGGCACTAGATAGACGTTCTCCCTGCATCGTGCAATGCATCAGTTCGCTTTACCCACGCAACGGCGAACAAGATGCGCACCATCGTGCTGACAGCTTCAGTCGGATTCGTACACCCTGAGATAAACTCTCCGTGCGAGATAGTCCCTATAAATTCAAGGTGGCATCGCACTGCGTGGCACCAGTGCGATGCATGGCTCCCCATGCGGTAAGACAACCTGCGGATGCTTAAGCCAGTTGGTATACAAGAAAAATGGTATGCCGCACGCGAAAAAAACCATATACATGAGGAACCAGTGATCCCTGGAGCTGCGCAAGCTGCTTGTGGGCCCAGATCTCGCGCTCAAAGGTCTGCAGCCCATAGGCCTCGGAGGGGGAGTGGCGTCCGGCGTAGTCCTCCGAAAGAAAATCGTATGCGAACGGCGGCAGCATTGAGGTCTCGAAGATGTTGACGCAACGTCCCAGTGGGCTGATTCATACGCACTGCTACTACCAGGAGTACTTTTCGTTTGTACGTTTTGAAGCGCTGGCCGAACATCAAATTGCATCGCAACCCGCGGTACGTATACGACGAATATATTGCATAACCTTTAAGTATTCTTTCAGTTTCTATCAACGACACCTGAAGGAGGAAGTCCGTACCGGCTGTGTGCCTCGCCTTTTGGGGCGTGATATGCCAGCGAGAATCAGACCGTCTGCTTCTGCAAACCCAGTATCTTCCACACGGCCTCTCCGATCTTTGTGTCTCCATCATGCGGCTTGTCAGCCCTCTCCAGAGAATCCTTGACGGTGTCGGGGTTCATGACCCCCGTCTCGCCGCGTAATTTGACGATTTCGCGTATAATGGCGCCCGTGAACTCCGGGTGCCCCTGCACGCAGAAAATCTGAACGTCCTTCGAAAGATCGAGCTGGTCTGCAGCATCCGCGTCGCCATAGGTTTTGATGAAGCCCTGGTTCTCGGTCTTCTCGCTGCCCCCGAGCAGCAGGCAGCCGGGCGGCGCGCGCACGACCTGGTCGCGATGCATTTCGTGAATATTAATGCTCCGTTCTCCCCCGAAGACGCGTTGTCCGATCGGGCTAAGGGAGACGGTGTAGACGCCGGCCTCCCAGCCCAGAGGGTTGAGCTCGACGCTGCCCGGCCCGCCCAACGCTTGCGCGATGATCTGGTGGCCGAAACAAATGCCTGTGAGACCAGAGACGTGAGTGGTAGGCGCAAATCCCACGCACAATTAGCAAAAACTCACCGATTAAGCGGACGCGCGGGTGCTCGGTCGCGACGCGGCGCGTATAAGCGATGAGGCTCCGCACCCATTCGTCCTCGTCGTATGCACTGGCCGCTAAGCACAGTCAGTGACTGCCACCAGCTGTGACAGAAGCCACGCACATGATCCCGTAATAATCATCCCATCGTATTTCTCGGGATCGGGATACTCGCTGAGCTTGGCGTCGTAAGGGTCCAGCTGCACTCTGACATCGGCCGGCGCGCTGGACACGAGCCAGGTAGTGAATATGATGGGGTATGCGCCTGCGGTGGCGACAACCGCTGGTATCGGCGTGTCACAGACGATGAGCGCAAGTCGAGGCGCCACAGACATGACGGCAGAGTGCAGAGTGTTCGGATCCGGACCGAGTTCCCGACCGGCGACCGCGGACCAGCGCTCAAACCCAGTGAAAACAAGCACTAGCAAATGTGAGCGGATGCGAGCGCAGAAGGGTGTGTTTGACGCGATCAAACAGAGATTGGAGCCTGGCAGAGCCTGGGCAAGCTATGTGCAGCAGGCTCAGTCGCGCTTGCCGTCGCTCCGTCACTCGAGCTCGCCGAACGAATCCTTTGTCAAAAATCTTTTATCTTAAGTACGACTTTGTGCAATTTCTTTGCCCGCCTTCGTTCCCCTCTTCGGGAGCTTTTGAAACGCCCCCAAGTAGGATCGTCGACTTCGCACTCAGCCAAGTCGCCTCTCTCCCACCCACGTCTCGAAATGACCAAGTCCGTTCCACATCCGTTCTCTCGACCGTCAACGGTCCCACGCAAGCTCCTCGTACGCCCACCCGAGCGCGCTATAGCTCGTAGCATGACTGACATTGTGCCTTCTAGTCTCGCTGCTTGCTCGCCGTCCGTGCCGTCGAGTTCGCCACGTCGACGGTATGTTCCTAGATTTTCGTATGTCTTTCTTTTAGGTTAGTTATTGGACCTGATTCGGGGCCTGACAGCATTCCATAGCACATAGGGTCTAGACGATGCGCGATGCACACTGTATCACATAGGATTTTTGGGTACGTCGCTGGCTTCTCGTGCAGCGTTTGGTTTCTCATGCTCACACTCCTACAGCTGGTTGGCATCGACAATGGGCAGCTGGTGCGGTGCTACGCGCCCCAAGTCTGTCAGCAGTATCACCCGCACCGCCCGCATGTGCACCAGTAGCTACCAGCCCGTGTACATAGACTTTTGTGTACATATATTTTCTAATACAGTTCGCTTCCATCAAATTAATTCATTCTATTGACTGCAAAGAATCCAGCCTGAGAAATCCCGAAGAAAATGCTAGCCAAAGCCTGCAATGAAGTGATTCTATTGGGCTATAAGCAAGCACCACTTGGTATACAGGAGTGCGAGCTCTGCGGAGCACGCTCGGCCGAGCACACTGAAGCTCTGCATCACTCCAAAAACCTCTCGATTTTGAAGCTTTGCAGAGCCGCGCCGAGCAAGGCCGAGCGCAGCTGTATGGCTCATCCCGGCTTGTAACCGCTCACCCGTGCTAGTGCTTGTTTTCGCTGGGGCTCAAATCTCCGCCAGCTTTCTTTGCTTTGCGTTCCACCCTCTGTCTAATCATTATTGCCAGGCCAAGTTCAAGCTGCTACGAAAGCCTGAATTTGTTCGCCTTCCTGCGCTCACACCCGCCGTTCGTTCCAGGGCTGGGACAGCCGACACGTACCTCGTCAGATAGCCTTGGTCTCGCTAGCATGTCGCATCAGGCTGCATGCTTGCTCCTCTCTGCTTCACGCTTTGCCCAGATGCCTTGCGGATGCCTGCAGGTCTAAGAAGCTCATGTTGATTTTCTGGGCTTCATTAAAGCTGCAGATGACCGACCGCCGTCCTTCCAGCGATTTTGAGCCTCATGGAAGCGACCCTCGAACGATGGCCTCTCGAATTGCCTACGCTGACTGCCGACAGACACAAATTTCTTGAATTGCTGTCACAATGGTGGGAAGCTCCCGACCTCGCGCGCGGCTCGACACTGCGGCTTGGAGACCGGCATTCTGGCAACTCTCAGAGTCCTGCGGTGATCTCCAGGCTTTCCAGACCCGCAAAACCTAGACGCCATGGCGATGCCGTGCTTTCGCTGCCCCAAGATATTTCCAGAGCGTTACGAGCTCGACCAGTCGCGTTTACCAAGCAGTATGCCGAAGTCGCCAACCTAACTCCCCTGCCCGGAGCCACGGGCCTCGACAAAAACTCGCAAGTTTATCGCGGTACTTTGGGTACACCAGCGGACGTTTCAGAGTCTCGGGCTCACGCTGCTCATGACGCTGTCGACGTTATCGTCAAGATTTACCAAACCTCTCGGATAGAAATGGACGCCTGGCATTTCTTTGCTGGCGAAGAGGTCGATAGGGTCGCGCTCGCGACAAATGTGCTGCAAGATTTCGAGCTGGAAATATGGGCCTACAATCAGCTCGCGCCGCTTCAGGGCTCCGTCGTGCCGTACGTCTACGGATTCTTTCGCGTACGTCCAACATCACCTGCTGTCACGGCGGAACTTTGAATAATGATCTTCCTATGTAGGTCGTGTTACCGCACGGCGAGCCGTGCATCGCTCTCGTCGAAGAGTACATCCCGACTATCAAGTGGAAAGACTTCAAGAGATTAATTCGCCACGATCCGGTGGATACGCTTCGTACTGTGGTGAGTTATATTCTACACACATCGCCAAATGGTATGTAACCAGGGAACAAGGGAGAAAACTTGTCGAATGCAGTACACGCACTCCACACCTGCGGTGTGTTTCAACGCGACCTTGCCGGCAGGAATGCCCTTCTACCAGTCGACGATCCGACATTGCCCGTTTTGATCGACTTCGCCCACGTGTCACCGGCGCAAGCAGTCGATCCGTTCATGGCTGTCTGGCCGTAGGCTTTGCTTCGTTTTCCCCCGTCGCAGTCGGTATTCACGAGTGTGCACCCCAGAATCATAAGCACGCTTATCGATATCGGGTTTGGCAAAGAAGCCGTGAAGGAATGGGCCAGAGACAAGATTCGTAACGACAAATCCTGGGTGATTCGTTTCGACGTGCCCGCTGACAACTATGAGTACTTGGACGCATTCGTCTTCGATCGCCTGTATGGCACTTGAACATTGCAGGCTGACTCTGTCATGATTCGGCGGCGCCGCGCGTCGCAAAACGTGGCTACTGTACATACATGGTTCCCACCGCCGACGTGCGAGATTTGGAGCTTTCATTCGGTGTATGGCGGCGTGTCTGCAATCAACAGCGACGTCCACGACGACGAGTACCTTTCGCCCTTGACGTCCGCCGAGCGAACGAAAGAGTTGAGCTCCTCAAGCTCGCTTCCCGTGAGCTTGACCTTGGATGCGCCGAGATTCTCCTCGAGGTTAGCGATCTTAGTCGTGCTGTAAAATTATCAGATCAACTCTCATAAATGACGATCAACTCGAAAGCAGCGACGCACCCAGGAATGGGGATGATCTCAGGGCCCTGAGCAAGCAACCACGCGAGTGCGAGCTGCCCAGGCGTCGCGTTGTGCTTCTTCGCAATCTGGGTGATCTTGTCGACGAGCTCGAGGTTCTTGTGGAAATTCTCCGGCGAGTAGCGCGGGTCGGTCCTGCGGAAGTCGTCCTCGTCGAAGTCGTCCGCACTTTTGATGCGGCCGCTGAGAATACCGCGTCCGAGCGGCGAGTACGCAATGAGCGAGACTCCTAGCTCGCGGCACGCCTGGAGTACGCCGACGTCGGGACGCTCGATGTCGAGAGCGAACGGCGAGTACTCCATCTGCAGCGCGGCGACAGGGTGCACCGCGCACGCGCGACGGAGAGTCTGAGCGGAGGCCTCGGAGAGGCCGATGTGGCGGATCTTGCCCTCGTTGTTGAGCTGGACGAGCGCCTTCATGGTGATCTCGATCGGCGTGTTCTGGTCGATGCGATGGACATAGAACAAATCGATGTGGTCCACGCCAAGTCGGGCGAGCGCCTTGTTCCCGGACTCGATGACACTGTTAACATGGGGAAGCGGTTAATTCTTGCCTCTTCGAGTAAGAAACGGTGCTCACTATTCATGATCTCCCCTGACGAATCTGTTTCCTTGCGCGTCGACACCGATACCGAACTTGGTGGCAAGGAAAACCTTGTCGCGATTGCCGCGGGCCTTAAAGTAGCGGTTCAACATGTCCTCGTTGCCGCCGTAGATATTGCTGGAACGTGCGTAAGATGACGTCGCTTGTACGGATGGCAAGATACTTGATACATACCTAGTATCCCAAAACGTGCAGCCGAGCTCAAGGGCCTTGTCAAGCAGCTTGAAAGCCTCATCGTCCGGCAAAGGCTTGCCATAGAACGCACTCATTCCCTATCTCGAACTATCAGCACGCTGCGCATTCGAAGTCGCCGGAAAGTATGTATGCACCATGAGCCCGAATCCAATTTCGGTCACCTGTGGACCGTTCTTGCCTAGCGGACGGGTGGGGAGTGTCGACATCGTGTTCGGGGTAGGAGAGCAAGAGACGGAACGAAGGGCCGTGTCTGAGACGGAACGGAGGGCCCTGTCTGACTCCGTACTTATAGCTCACGCGCATGACAAAGCATGACAAAGTTCCCGGCCAATGCGGCGGAAATGCACGAGTGACAAAGCATGACAAAGCTGCTGGCAAATGGTGTGGGAACTGAGAAGTGACAAAGCATGACAAAGCCACCCTGTGGGAACGCACGACTGGCATAGTCCTGACACCCATTCCCTGAGTCAGTGACTGCCGAGTTAGGGGAAATGTCTTGCCTTACGAGACAATGTCAAATATTCGTAACTTACCTGAAGCCTAACTTCCAACGATCATCTTTGAACATAAAGTCTGCGAAGGAGACTGACTACCTGAAGCCGCACGGCACAGGGGCATTGGATGATCCCGAGTATTCGAGAATGGCGAAGAAGATTGCAACCGCGCAGAATACTCAGCACATACATATCCCAGGCCATATCTAACCCGCAGTACCGTTCATTGGCCAAATGAAATAAACACCCTGAAAGGCCCCGGCGGCCGCCGGACCGGGGCGATAGCAGAATGGCCAGCAAACATGTACAAAGCAACCTGCTCGTTCACCTCCGATTGATCCTGACTCCTCACCACCCATGGCACACAGACTGCCCATGGATTATCCTGCCTCTGGTGCGAGTGAACTTACACGCGCCCTTGAAGAATGGGCTCGGAGGGCTATCGGTGCCGTTGTCAACCGTGGCGAAATCCGGGCTGACGAACCTGGTGCTACCGTCGACAGCGCGCACTATGTCAACGAGACCTTGCTGGAATACAAGGATGGCGTCTTGCGTCTACTGCGCAGTGCAGCTCACCACAGCACCCAGTTGCCATCCCTCTGCTGTCTTCCCACCCGTGTTCTGGAGCAGATATGCCGATACCTCTTACCGCGCGAGCGATTGGCACTCTCTGGCGTTTCGCGGGATCTCCGCGCTCTTCTTCTCGGCATTCCCCAAGTCTGGTCGAAACTCGGACTCACTGCGCACGGTCATTGGTCGACATCCGAACTTTCCGACTGGACTAAGGATCTTATTCGTCGCAGTAACGAGGATCCCCTCATTTTGCAGATGGACCTGTTGGCTATATATATGAATAGTCTCTGGCAGGAGCTCACGTCCACCATGTACCGAGTTGATTCATTGACACTTTTGCTTGAGTGTCCCTGTCTAACGGTGGATCTGACGTCGCCAACTCCCGAGTTTTGGCATGCTACGCTGCTAGCCATCGATGTGCCTGCTCCACGCCTTCGGCGTATTGACCTCATTGTGGGGTCCGGCAATCCGAGCCACCGGGGTTTGCCTCCGGATTTGATTCCGTATGGGAGACCGTGTCCGCCGTCAATACCCAGCTCGACTCAACTGTAAAAATTCTAGTAAGGACTCAAAGTAATTGAGGACTAAGGTATATCTTGAACTATTGAGACCAATTTTGCATGATACATTTTCTTCTTGAGTTCCTGAGACCCGAGGATGGGTAGAAACCCAAGGAAAACTTGCTAAGCAAATCTGTCACAATAGTTAGTGGTAAATGTTAGTGCAATTGCCCAAGGTAATACATGGGATTATTGTGCAGTGTTCTCACAAAGTTATTACAGTGGGTATGACTGCTTGTGCAATACCATAAGAACTGCACATCCAGAACTCAGCTTTGAGACACTATAAATCGTTTTTAAGTATTACCTGGTGTTTCCAGTTATGCAAGTGACCCAAATGCACTGTAAAGACCTGCTTGTATATGAGCAGACAGGCAATATACAGCTCTGCATGGCCTACAGTGGTATTTTTGACTGAGAATTTAAACTAAAAGGCTTTATGCATGTATACCTCCTATATTAAGACGCCTTTGAGCCGTTGAAAGCGAGCTTTCACCTGTAAGAGCTGGTACGAGGTGCGACGCGCTTCGGCATTTGCTGGTCGACGCGTCCTGCCATCCGCACTTGCTGCATGGGCCGCGTTAAACGATCCACAATGCGCAAACGCGCTGCAGCGCATGCCAATCTCGTGTCTGCACGTGATTCACTAGCCAGCACTCGCTCCAGCAGCTCGAAATCGTCTAGATCCAGCCGTGTCTCTTCCCGGGTCCATATGGCCGCCCTGAAGCGTGTCCGCCAGCTGGAGCTCGAGAACCGCCGCCTGCACACTGATAAACGTGTTCTGACACGAGACAAGCGCGCCATTTTGACCCAATGTGACAACAAGACCCGCCAGATTCACCGAGACCGTGTTTCCGCTCTTGAAACCCGCACCTCCGATGCAGCTGCTGCCTCTGCCCAGTTGCTTGCCCTCACTGCCCAGAACGACGCCTTACGAGAGGAGCTTGCCTCAGCTTGTCTAGAAGTTGCTCATCTGCGCTCTCGGCTCAAGTCTATGGTTTCAGAGCTTCGTTCTGTCTGCCGGTCTGCCGACACATCTACCCGCCGTGCTGTCCGTGATGCGACGACATTTGACCTTCGCAACCCCAGGCAACGCAACAGCTATACAGATATGGCTCGAGAACTTTTCCGTGACTTGTATGCGCTCTGAGGGACGGCTGCTCTCATCCCGGCAGTAATCACCACTGTCTGTGATGCCGCGGGTGTTCTCGTCAAGGGAAATCCGAGCGATCGGACTGTACGGCGAGCTGTAATGGAAGGAGGGGTCATATCCGAGCTTCACATGGTGTCTGAGATGCAGTCGGCGGAGTGTGCGGCGCTCCCATTCTCATCTCCGCGGAATCTTTGAAATTGACACTCTGTTAGCTCTTGTGCTCAGCTCGGATGGGACAACGCGCAAGAGCCTCAATTACCAGTCCCACCATATCGTTTTGACTCGCCCCGATGGATCCTGGCAGAGTTTCTTTGCTGGTGCTCTTCGTCCACCCGATCACACGACTCAGACACAGTTCCACGACTGGGTCGATTCCATCGTTACAAATCGCCTCGATTTCTTCAAAAGCACGCCTGAGGGCACTCTGCAACCTTTTGTGGTCTTTCAGTTTGCCCACAAGGTCAAGGCACTGATGACTGATCACACTAATGACCAGAAGTCGTTGTTCCGGGAGTTCAACGTCTGGCTCCAGCATCAGAAGCGCCGCGCACTCGGGAACCTGACTCTGTGTGCTAAGACCGCTCAAGAACATGCAGAGGTTATTTGCAAGGCCTTGTCTGCTCTCTTGGCTGCGCACAGAGGTCCGATTGGCTGGCAACTTCTTCCGGAGTCTGAGCACCGCGGATTACTCGTTGCTATGTACGATGCTATCTACGACGAGCTTGGGCAGGCCCGGTACGACTCTATGACCGAATCCGAGCAGTTTACCATCGAGTTCCTTGTGCATACCTGCTGTGGTATGCACAAGGAACTCAACATGGTTGTTGGCGCGAACAAGGCCATGATGCTTGTCTGGGACACGCATGACCTCACACCTCCGATCGAGTTGCTCAGCAAGGACGCGAAGCTTGCACAGGGCGCTGGGGCTGTGAGCGAGAAGTCACGGGTCTCGAAGCTGATGCGCAGCGCTGTCCAGGCTGCGCAACTGTGGGGCATGCTGTTCAAGAATGCTGATCCGAAGAAGGGTTATCAGAACCGCTTGCTTGTCTGGGCGTCCGTGGAACGTGCTCTGGAGCTTTCTCTGCCCAATGTCAACAATACACGCTTCGGTTGCTACACCGGTGCTGCGACGTTCTTGTTGTTGCACGAAGAGATCACCCTAGAGTTCATGGACCATGTTCGCGACACAAAGACTGCTGGCCCCGCCTTCACCAACGTCGAGATCAACGTGTATAATGCTCTGCATGACAATCCGACTTTACATGAGCTGGCCGGCCTTGCATATCTCGGCGAGTGCATCTCGTTACCGTACATGGAGCACATCCGCACGCCTGGCGTCAACGCTCTCGATCTCGGACCATTTAACACCAAGGCTCAGAATTAGGGCTGCCACCCGTACCTGTGACGGGTACGGCCGTACAACTAACGGGCAGCCACGGGTATGACCCGTCGGACATACGGGCCGTCTTTCGCAACTTTGAGGGTCTATACGGTACGGGTACGGGCCGTTGTACGGCCGTGTACGGGGTGTACGGGGTGTACAGTCACATATACATTGCAATCTAATCCAGCTCGATGACCTCTCTGAGCTGACGGTATGTCTGTTTGATGAGCATGAGCGCCCGAATGGTGTCTGCCTTCAGACTGGCCCTGCGAATGGAAATTGTGTCTCTTCCGCCGGAAAAGACGTGTTCAACAGCCACAGCGCTCCCTGAGAACGGTCAGCGCTGAATATTTTCAAGTCACAACTCACCTGGAATAGCAAGGATGTCTAGTGCCATCTGCGAGAGCTTCGGCCACATAGCACGTCGCCCGTTCCACCAAGCAATGGGATCACACCGCTCAAAGTCCTCAACGGGCTGTCGAAAGAACTCTTCTAGCTCGTTGACCACTTTTTGTGGCTGGTTGTTGTAGCGCGACATGAAGTTGAAGGGCTTTGCACGAATGGGCTGCTTGGAAGCTGCGGCAATGGTCGAACTCTGGCTGGCAGGCACCGATGTGTTTCCGTTGTAATTCTTGTTGTAGTACTCGACCATCGCGTCGCGCGCCTTGTTGAGGTCATCAACCGTCGTTCCCGATTCCTCGGTGCAGTCGGTAAGAAGGCCAGCGTAGGTGATGCGAGGATCGAGCACTGTACAGGTCAGCATACCGTCAAAATACGGGAGAAATGGCGCACTCGAAGCCCACAGGTAGAACGGCGAATCGCTGTCGACCTTCCAATAGTAGTCACTCAACTTCTTGTGTGCTGCAATAAGCGCCGCCTTCAGCCGCGCATCACAGGTATCAGGAAGCGCTTTGAGCTCCTCGCGGAGGGATTCTTGCAAGCTGCGAAACACCGCATGGACCGAGGAAAGCATTGGGTGCTTCGTTGCCAACGTGTCTTGCGTTGCACAGCGGAAGGATACCAGCCAGCGCTCAACGATCTGGACAGCAGCCCAATCGCCATCAGATAGACGGTGCTCGCGCAGCTTGTTGCGAACTTGCGCAGTATAATTGTCTATGACCGATTTGAAGTCAACTGCGCGCTCTGAATTACTGTCAGAATCATGCACAGAACTACGCGAACAGTGGTGATGTGCTGACCTAGCATCTGGTGAGTCGATGACCACCGCGTAACTATGTCGAGTATAAGCATGAGCGCGCGAGACGGCAGATCACGGTCCGCTGAGCCTGCATGTCCTTGCACATCCGTGCTAGCAGCTTCATGCTCGTGCTTCTGTTCGTCGACGCAGATCTGGGCGGCCCGCATCCAGTCCTTGCGTCGCCCAGGACTGGCACGGATGGCGCGAATGATACAACGTAACTAATGAAGCATCAGCACTGGAGAACCGAGGGCAAAAATGGACGCACCTTTGGTATTATACGTAGGACAGCATCTGTTTCAGGGTCGACAGCGTCAGAAGCGTCAGAATCATCCTCGTCCTCTTCCAGGCCATCGTCCAAAGCTACTGCATCTTCATTTGCATCATCTGATAACGGAACCGCAAGGTCTTCCTGGTAATTAGACTGTGCCCCTTTCTTCTTCTTCTTGAGTGCGCCAAGGCCCTCAAGAAGCTATGCACATCGTCAAAAAATGTAAGGTAAGAGCTATGAACATGACATACCTGGCTCGCCGCCAAGTGGATTGTGTGCGGCATGCACCGCAGTCGCGCCATTCGGGTGTCGAAGGGAATGCCATTTTCACGGCAGCGATCTGCAAGGCTCGCCATCAGGGTATCATTGCTCGTAGCATTGTCGGCTACAACAGCCAGAACCTAATAAAAATCTTATGAGCATGTGCTGGGCAAGAACTTGACGAGCAGGAACGCAACACACCTTGCCCGTCAATCCATACATCTTCAAGGTGCCCCAGACCATGTCGGCCATATTTTCGCCGGAGTGTTCGCCAACTATCTCCTTGAAGTCAATGAAAAGTTCAGCTAAGGTGCCCCTGTCAGTGAATGCAGGCCCGAGCGGCAGGTAGAGACGTACAGAGTGTTCCATGCTTCGAAATGTAATGCATTACGATGGCAAGGAATGCGATCTGGTTGCTTGACGTCCACGCATCCAGGGATAGCGATACCTTGCCAGGCAGCTCCTGGAGGGCATGCAGTTCGTCAGCGATGGTAATACGGCGGCCGCGGCGACGGTGAACATGGCACGTCAGATTCAGACTCAACTTGAATCATCTTCTTCGTCCCCTCAACAGTATCCTTCCCAAGCTCCATCACCCGAGTCTTAATCGTCGTACGTCCCGGTATCTTGAGACCAGGTCGTCCATGAATGTACTCAAGCAAAGCCCGGAACTCAGGCTTCTCGACTTCGTCGAACGGCTGGTCGCATGTGACAATCCATTTCAAGAGTAATTCCTCGAATTTCTTCTGCTCGAACGGCGCCTGCGCAGGTATTTAACACTAGTCACATTTATATGAAGATCTTACAGCAAGCTTTTCGCTCTGCTTCAGGAAGGCCTTCTGAATCGTGTCGCGCGAACACTCAATCTTGGCTTCGAGTTCATTGGTGTGTTCTTGCGTCAGCGGCTGACGACCTTCGCAGAGTGAGAGCTCGCTGTCCGTTGGCTTTCTCTTTGCATTCAGAAGGACGGTGTAGAGGGTATAGAGCGCCGGAAATTTTTCCAGATGGCGGATGAGTCCTGCACAAACAGTGAGTCTTTGAATGTCCAACGACGATACAATCGTATATCTAACCGTTCAAATTACCGTTCATCTTCTTAGTTATGGTGAAGTAGGCCCTGTTGCAGTGATACGACCGATAGTGCCGGTCACCGTCCTCGGCAGGTTTGTCGCGACGCGGATTACTTGGGACCTCTTCATAGAAGTAGTAAATGGGGTTCGTACGTCTAGACGGCTTTGTGCTCTACACAAAGATGTCAAGTGTGCACCAGGCTGGCATTCTGTCACGTACGGGACAGTTTGCGGGGTCAAGTGCATCGGGCTGCGGCGTTGCTCGTCTATTGCTACTGTCTCCGCTGTTGCGCCGCTTGCGCTTCCTGCTTGGTTTCTTTGTCTTTTCCGGCGCAGTCTTACTCTGAAGCAACCCTGCTAGCTAGACTAGGCATTAGGCTACCTGCTCTGGATGATGGATACCGCTGCTCACCTCCTCGTTTGGAATGGGCTCGTCCGACTCCCCACTGCCCGACGAGCTAGACCCATCCGTAGAGCTGCCATCCCCCACATAGTCGCCATCTTCTGCATCTTCTGGGTCTTTCTGGCTACCCTTTTTCCCCTTTGTGCGACGCTTGCGCTTTTTCCGACGCTTGGGATCCTGGTCATCGGGAAGTGGCTCTTGCTCGGCCTCAATGATAGCCTGTCGTCTTGCACTATCGGTTTGACGCTGTAGACAGGTGACAGAACCTTTTCCGGTGTTGCTCGAGGACATCGGGGTGGTCGGTGTATGGTGAGGAGCTAAGTTGATCTTAGGGTTCGTGCCTAGCAACGTGACAAAGTCTATGTACAGTATAGAAACCCGTACACCGTATATACGGCCGTACACTGCACCTACCGTTCCGTACACCGTACGCTTGGAGACGCTCCCAATATGGTGACGGTACGGGGTACGGATACCGTCCGCCCCGTACAACCGTTTTGTACGGATACGGGTGGCAGCCCTACTCAGAAGCTCTGCTGAATGATTGCCTGTAACCCGCTGCTGATTATGGCACCATTTGACAACGAGATGCACAAGAAGGCTACGCTTGATGGGCGACCATTCCGCAACCCCGAAGTCTTTCGCTGTATCCAATCTCTGCTGAACTCCGGCCGCCTCGAGCGGAACACCTTGTTTCGTATCATCTATGCTGCATTTACTGGCGCTGCCGAGACTCTGGAACGCTTCTGCGAAGAGTACAAACCCGACGGGAAGATCGCGAGGGCTGCTCCGGAGCTGCTATCATCTGTCTTTGTCCCGGCCACCAACGACTCCAACGAGGGAAAACTGGCAGAGCTTGGAGCTTTTGGACTGCACGCTCCCAATGCTCGTCTCGAGTTCTTCAATGCGGTCACCATGTACAGGCATAACCGGAGCCGTGGCCATCTCAAGAAGCTCTGCAAGGCGACATCACGTCTAGTCAGATCCGAAACACGGCGGCGCGAGAAGCTGCATCCCGGGCGGCAGGACAAGTTGCGCCGAGTCGAGCACGAGCGAAAGCAACGCGAGATCAAGCTACAGAAGAGGGCTGCAACGGCAAAACGCAAGACGGAGCAGGAGAAGAGGTTGGACGACACCGTCCTTTTGAGATCCGTCTCTGCACTGCCCGCAGCGCGTGCCATCACTGTGGCCCAACTACGCAATCAGCTCACGTGGCACAAGCACAGGGGAATCAAGGAGGCCTGGCCCGCCGACGCCAAGGCTGTTTCGAGTGCCGTCAAGGCGTCGTTGTATGGGTGGCTGACCCGCATCCTGGAGTACTGGGATGCACACCCTGAGGCTTGCCCACAGCTCTCAGTCGAGACCCAGGCTGAGAAAAAGGTATTGGAGGACACTGGGGACGCTTTTGACGATTTAGACTATGATAGAAATGACTTAGATGARGAGGAGGAGATGGCACTGGTTGGTTTGTAACTGTACCCAACGATATTCTTATTACGGTATCCTAATACCTTATAGAATCATAGAATAGCATCACATCTACCTGCTAAATATTTTTTGGAGCAGGGGATCTTGATTCGGTGGAGGGAGAAGCAGCGCGGCGCGACACGCGCGGAAATAACGGAACTGGGGCCTTTTGGAGGCAAACTCCGGTGGCTCGGATTGCCGGACCCCACTCATTGTCACCGAACCATGCCTGGATGGTGATGGCGGACGCGACATCGCGCACAGTCCTTTACCATTGTCATTTTCGGCTTTGTCCCAGCACGCTCCTCAGTTGCAGACATTGGTCCTTAGCGGAGTTCGACTTCTGCCTGAATCGTTGACCACTGCATTTTTCCGCGCGGTCACCTGTTTCTCCTATTGTAGAAATAGTCCTATTCTCACCAACGAGCTGGCTACTGTCATGGCAATGATGCCGATGCTTATTACGCTTATCCTAACCGCAAATTCCTTTGACGCTTCGAACTCCGGCCCAAACGATGACCTCACTTCTGGGACGACCCGCGCACCGACGAACCTGAGAAATTTGATGGTCTCTGGAACGGTCAACGACTTGCGGCGGTTCTGCAGTGTCATACCGTTCGCTAGTATTCGAAACCTCGATCTGGACGCTGTTTCCAATGCCGCAGGACTTGTCGGGGCGGCATATGTTCCGGACAGTGTTACAGGTGCTGTCGTCGCATGGGCGGGCCTTACCATCATAATCAATGGTTCCGAAACTACGATCATTCGCGCACATCGATATCTGAGTGCTTTTCCAGCGTTGCTGAGTGCATGCTCGAACTTGACATCCCTTGCACTGCACGAACTTCAATGGTTCGATGACACATGGACGACGCTACCACCATTCCCAGCACTGAGGTCTATCTTCATACAGCTGGCGACCTGCCTAGAGCATGCTTGCATGCAGAACCAATGGCCTGATGACCAGAGGATCGGCATATTCAATATTTCTCTCGGTGCCAATCAGTGGCAGCTGACAAATTTGCAGCATCTGCACGTCAGAGCACCACGCCTCAGTGGACCAACCTGCGGGTACGAGGACTGTCTGGGCAGATGCTCTCCCAGCATGAGCGTATCTTTAGGCAACATCGTCCGCTTCGTCAGGGTCCAGGTGGCGTTTGTAGCACTCAGTTAGTTTGCTCCGGCGAGCAAACTCACTCGTAGCGCCGCTAGGTCCGCGGCAGTCACCAACTCCCGATAAAATGCTTTCTTCGGTCCGACAGGGTGCCCGCAGACGCACTCTTGGGCAGAGAAATAGATGTGGTTGCTCGCCGCTCATCCGCCTGGGCTACTCTTTGAACTTTCCACTACAATCGTTTCTAGAAATTAATTCAGATCTACTTACTTATCCCGAAGTCAGAGCTCTCTCGTCCCTAGCTGCATGAGACGTACAAAACGGACTGGATTATTGCGACTCTCTCGAACAACTGCCGCAATCCGTCTATTAATCTGAAAGTGCTAGCTACATAGAACTTCGGTATCTGGCTACTGCTTGGCCTCTTCCCGATATGAGACTGGCACAATGGCATCCCGGAAACCAATCTTAAGCGTGCACTCTTTGACTTCACCTCAGGGAATTTCAGGTCAGCGCGACGCGTGGCGCTGCGCGCCCCGCTGATCGCGCGTTAGATACGGAGAACATGGGGGGAGCGCATCATGCAGTTTGAACAGTGATGCGCAATGATGGGATATTTCCGCGAGCGACATACTCAGCTAGTTTACTACCTGATGTGGGCTAGGGGATTGCAGCTTGAAAGCCACTACGAGGATGGAGAGCTGTTGCGGCACCAGAACCAGAATGGCCGGAAGGACGGCGATGACGGCAGTTTGACGTGGAAATATGTTCCAGACCGCAGTGTGCAACACAAGTTGAATGATATCCGACTGCAGCAGTGGTCGGAGGAAGAGGAACGTTGCCAATGCGCGGTGTGCAGGTGAGATCAAAGTTCCGGACGATATTGTATGCCTCATAGCTGTTTCTGAACTTCATTGAAGGTCACCAAGCCTACATTATAGCCTCGAACCATTGCTCCTTCGCGCCATATGGGAACACAGATGGCCAGAAAGGCATTTAGAGAACGGATGTCATATTGAAGGTGTTCCGAAGCGAAGACACAATGCCGCAATATCATAATTAGATGAGACGACAGCTCGAGTTTTTTGAGGAGCTGTCAGAGGAGAAACCTGCTATGAGAGCCTCGGACACAGTGACCAGAGAGTACTTGAAGGTCGGTTACCAAAACGGCAAGCCTACGGAGGCAGCTCGGAGGCAGTCCTTGCAATCCCATTGGAACGGAGCCTGACGGACCGAAACTGGCCGAAAATTTTATCGTTTCAAAGACCCCCCCCCCCCCCTCTGAAAATCCAACAACCTAAAAAGGCATAGACTATCGTCTAACCTTTTAGGAGTTGGTGACTGTGTGTTAGTAACATACAGTTAGTAACGTTGTTAATAACACTTACTGACCTTCAGTGTACACAGTGTTTACTGTCTATCAGATTGGTGTCCTGCCTTCCTTACTTTGCATTGAATAAGGGAAATGGATCATTAAAGCAAATCTCTGCCTGTCAGATGATACAGCTGCCCTGACCATCCCCAGTCACACCCGTCTGACTGCCCTAAGAACTGGGAAAAGTCTGAAATGACCCAGGACTTTGTTCAGCCTCTGGGGTACTGTTTCTCCAGCAGGAGAGAGAGGCTCAGAGTGGTACAGGCAAGCTGAAGGCTCTCCCAAATTTGCTGTGTGCACAACCTTCCAACGTTAGTAACCCATGCTCGCGGTGAGGGTGAGGTTACTAACATGTTACTAACTCACACGTTAGTAACATTGTTACTCACATCCAGTAACTAACTGAGTGCTAGGCGTTTGGTGGGCCTCAGCTTGACTCGATCCGCTTCTCCGGGCTTCGCTTCGTCGACCCCGATCTCGGCACCGCTTGGAGCGAGCTGAACGCCCTGTCCAAGTCATATGAACTCGCAGCGCTACCAGAGGAGGTAGCCCACATGGACCTGCCGGTTTTCTCAGGTTACACGCTCGATAGTCTTTTTGTCGGATGGGACGAAGCTGAATGACTGTGTATTATGACAATTCATGGGAGAGTAATGTGATTCCGATAGAGCTGACAGGCGGTAGAGTGGCAGAGGGAGTAAGCGTTCTAGCTGGAAGATTCGCATCGCATCTCCTGTTTAATCCACTGAGAAGATACAGAATTATGGAGAGCGAGCGCTGCCTTGGTCCATGGACATTCTGGACGGAGGAGGAAGGAGGAGAGGCAAGAAGGTGACTGCCGCGCTCGGTTTTGCGAGCCGTTGGAGCGCCACCAGTCAAAGGTTCTCGAATTGTTGTTGGTGAGCAGGGTAGACGCGCAGCCGCCTTGTGTGCGCTCGGCGACGGCTCCCCTGACCCTGGCCAATAAAGGAACAGAAAGCATAATTATATTTTATTTGTAGTTGCCTGTGATTGTAGACTGAACAGTGCAATGATATATAGCAGTTTGCCTGACATTCGTATTAACAAAGTACCATATAGGTGTGTAAGTGTGAGCGAGATGAACTTGCTGTGTTTGATCCCATGTGGCTGGGGAGGACGCCGGAGTTTTATTGACCTGCTCTTCCTCAACTTGTTACCGCAGCATCAATTTCCTTCTTTCCGCTCGTCGCTCTACCTCGCCGTTGTTCCGTCAATCCGCGTTGTACTCTTTATAGTGCCGACAGCCCGGTGTGGAAATGACAGCGCCGTCAGATTGTTCGTTCGTCTCTGCTTTCTGTGCTTCGGTCACAACGGTCATGGGCTATTACAGTCGGGCTATCTATGCATCGCCGAACCTGCCAGCGTAATTGTTTGCACGCGTCTTTTTGGACCCTATCCTTCGTCAGCCATCTGTCCTAAATCGACCAGATTCGCATTCTCGAGAGACGGTTTGTCTCATGATCTCAAGTGACTCAGCGTTCGAATTGTGCACATCGCTGTACCGCGCGTTGCACCCTATAAGTACGACGACACCAACCAGTACTTAAGCCGCCATGTCTGCGCTGTCTTGATTGCTTAAGCTGGCGCAAAACATGTCCATCAGCACCGCACACGTGAAACCCGTCGTCCTCTACGCTTGGCGCACACCGAACGGTTTCAAGCCGGCTATCCTGCTTGAAGAGCTCAAAGCGGCTTACCCTGGATTCGATTACGATCTCAAGGGCTATTGGCAAGGCCAACGAGCAGAAGCAGTCGTCGTATCTTGCCGTGCGTCCAACCCCAGCTAGCACTGTAAATTACTGACCACCCGTAGATCAACCCGAACGGGAAGATACCCGCGCTTACCGACCACACGCGCAACGACTTCAACGTCTTTGGGAGCGCCGCCATCCTATTTTACCTCGAGCAGCATTATGAGAAGGACCGCAAATTTGGCTTCGATCCCAACACCGAGCCTGAGGCGTGGAGCGAAGTCCAACAGTGGATCTTGTTCGCGGTGCGTGAATACTCGTGGCGCTGTCGCAAACATGGCCTGATGCCGCGCTTTCCAGCACGGAGGTGTCGGTCCAATGCTCGGGCAGAGTACGTCGTGACCTGCCAGATTCCAGTGCCATGGTCTCAAAACCAATGTCTATAGCGGCCCATTTTCGCTTCGCGTCGGCGAAGATGTGCGTCTGTTGCGTGTATTCGCGCACCTTGCTCATTCGCGCGCGATAGCGAATATGCCATCAATCCCGGGTCTTGCGGCGCGCGGGCCCTTTTAGAAATCTGGACCGGGAGAGTGGACGTAGCACAATTTCGAGCGGCTGTCGCACTGATCCTACGTCTATTTGTCGACGACGACCAGCGCTGTCACTGTGTCTCGTCTGCATGCACCAGATGGTATCTGTAACGACTTACTTCTTCAGCACCTCGTGGCTTGCAATCACAATTACTAGGACACGTCACTCTCAGTCGTGCATGATTGTGTGGAGGCCCTCCTCACATTTGTCCCTGCTATGTCAATGGGCTCGAAAATGGCGCACAGCGGCGAGCATGTGACGGCTTTCTCGCAATCTGAAGAAAGGCTGTTGCAGTTCATTGGGTAAAATCGACTGTTGCATTGCAATAACAACTGTTCGAGGAATTGGACACGTAAGGTTCTCAGTTTGGCTTGGTGAATAGTCGAACAACGCGACGATGAGAAAGCACACACGCTTCGTCTGATCGGTACACCATGGCCTTCAGCTCCGCGTACATTGCCTCCCGGGCTTATAGAAACTACAAGCAGACCCTGTACGAGTTGGTGCCGCCGGGTGGGATCTGACACGACGTGCCAGGCGCACAAGGAGCTTGCACCACGAAGACGGAACCTCCACACTGCCCCCCAGGCAACTGTGTTCCGGCAGCGGACACAGCTGTTGTCGTCGTCGCGAGCACCGCGTTGACGTTGGCGATTTGGACGGTCATGTCGCTCGCGACGTTGCTGGACACAATCTGCACGGCCTGGGGTGCGATGCCCGCGGGGACGCCGTTGGGATGGCACAGGTCTCCGGCAAATCGCCCGATGAGCGCCTTGAAGTCGAGCGAGACGTGCGTGAGCACGCCCTCGCGGATGTCCTGCACGCCGGGCACCATGTGGCGGCACCCGCCGTCCGCGCTTGTGCCGTTCCACAGCGCGTCCGCCGTGCCCGTCGGGTTGAAGTGGTTGATGGAGAGCAGGTTCGTTTTGCCCGGACAGCTGTCCTGGCTGAGGCACGAAGGATTCGTCGGCCACCAGTAGATGAAGTCCGTCGTGAGAAAGCGGCGCTGGTGGGGGCAGTTCTGCGACGCGATCGTGGCAGATGGGTCCGCGTAGATGAGCACGTCGTACTCGACGAAGAAGTGCGGCGCGAGGTCGAGCAGCGTGCGCGCGCCGTTCGGCATCGTCTTGATAATCGACGCCGCATAGTACTCGTACGAGAGCGCGATCTCGTACAGCAGGCATCCTGACGTGAACAGCTTCGCATTGTTCACGAGGGTTATAGTGAGCGGCGAGCCGTCGCCGCCAGAAGCGTACGCGTCGTAACGCGGGCCTGAGCTCGCGCGAAAGTGGTCCCTGCACCAGCTGCCACCAGACGGGTCGAATTTCCACGCCGGACAGGTCGCCACGCCGTTGAACGTCGGTCCGAATCCTGAGCAGTTGGAGTCCTCACGGTCGGCGATGAGGAAGGGCCCGCAACCGCCAGTGTTCTTATCAGCAGGCGAGCAGTTTCCGTCCCACGAGTAGCAGTAATGCTTGGGGCCGGGATCGTAGAGGATGGATTGCGTGCCACTGCCGGATGCAGGGCCCGACAGGGTCTGCGCGAATGCGTTGCCCAGAAGGAGCAGAGCGAAAAAACTGGCCTTCATGTGCATCAGTAGGATGAAGCGGATGACCAGAGGTGCATACATGGGACGCACTTGCGCGCTCTTTATAAAGGCCTTGTTACATTGATTCGGAGGAGACGGCCGCCACGTCAGGGAGTCCCATCACTCGGGAAGAGAAGGCCAGGTCACTTGCACGCGAAGCCCAACAGTGACTTCATACGTACGTAGAGCACGGAAGGTGTGTGAACGCAGCTCGCGCAACTCTTGCGCACGAGTTCCAAATCTGCAAAGGTTCGTGAGCATCATTCGGGATGCTGAGGATGAGCATCAGGCTCTACGCCCGAGCTTGAGCAGATTAAAGAGATCCACAGCCACCTAATGTCCGACTACGCAATGAGATCAAGAGCAGAGAAGGCCCTGGAATTGAGGAGCAACCTGAGGTGCCTATTAATGTTGCGTCGCCAGGTCAGCACGTGGGAACCGAAGACCAACCGAAGACCACGGCGCATGAAGAAAGGAAATGGGGCCAGGCCAAAACTCCAAAGCAAACGGGATGTCGGAGCCAAAGAGGAGAGGAATTCATCAGGTGCAAGTGTCGCGGGGAGTGCGAAGACAAGTCGACTGGCGTGTATGACCAGCACAACCGCATCGAAAGAACAAGCACGACGTTGCACACACGCGCTTCGCTGGACTCGCAGAAAGCGTGAACAACTGGAATGGAGGTGGTTTTACAACCGTTGATGCGCGTTCGACACAACTCAGGCTGCGGCTCCGGAAAAGAGCAATAAATTGAGTAGTTGAAGTAGGTCGCTTTGAAAGGAGCTCCAGAATGTCCACAAAAAGGCATGGACAGCTGACCGAGGAGCTTGCAGATTAGGAGGAGAAGCGGGAGCAAGCCAATTTGAAGTCCGATCATTGTAACTTGTTCCGCTAAATCCAGCTCGCTTTTCTGTACGACCGCCACTCGATGCGCGATGA
The DNA here is from genome assembly GCA_002092955.1 of Auricularia auricula-judae. Lineage (NCBI taxonomy): Eukaryota > Fungi > Basidiomycota > Agaricomycetes > Auriculariales > Auriculariaceae > Auricularia > Auricularia auricula-judae. The sequence goes on from NCVV01000068.1 coordinate 111,216, forward strand.
CTAAACCCAGGCGGATTATGGAGGAGTAGCTGCATATTTGCTCGTAATTATGCATGCCGAACCCGCGAGGGCGCTACTGCAGTCACTAAAATGTCTCCGATTGCGCCACTTTCCTCTGGCAACACCGCATGTGGGAGGTCTCGCTCCTTATGAGGAAGGTACGGGCTTACTCAGAGGGGCTGCTCCCTCGGAGGCACATCACTTCTCATGGTTAACGCTGCTTGATCAGCAAGCGCGCAGAGTCGCAAACTGACAGCTGCTACGGCTTAAGTTGGGCAACCGCATCTCGTCCTCTTCTGACAACCACCATGAGCGCACTCGTCCAGCCCGCTCAGATTGGCGACCTGAAGCTATCGACGCGCATCGTCATGCCTCCCATGACCCGCATGCGCGCGCGCAAGAACCACGTTCCTGTCGAGACGGCCGCGCTATACTACGCTCAGCGCGCGAGCACTCCAGGAACGCTCCTCATATCAGAGGGCACCTTCATTCGCGAGCAGGCGGGTGGTCTTGAACGCTGTCCGGGCATCTGGTCGCAGGACCAAATCGACGCGTGGCGGAAGGTGAGTCGCGCGTCTCGCCTCGGGCGCCAATGTTGATTGCTTTCAGATTGGCGACGCCGTCCACGCGAAGGGGAGCTACATGTTCATGCAAATCTGGGCGATGGGACGCGGCGCGTTCATTGACCATCTCGCCGCGGACGCTGTCGCAGCAGGGCTCGCACCGACGGCGTACCCATTTGTGTCGAGCGGGAACATCCCTGCTCCATCGCAGTCTGAGGTGGCCCCGCGCCCGTTAACGAAGGCTGAGATTCAAGAGTACATCAGCTGGTACGCTACTGCGGCGAAGAACGCTGTCGAAGGTGCCGGCCTGGACGGGATTGAGCTTCACGGCGCCAACGGCAAGTTATCCGGGTACAAGCGACCGTATTGAACTCAACGCGCTCCACAGGCTATCTCATCGAGCAGTTTCTATCGACCGCGTCCAACAATCGCACTGACGATTACGGGGGGAGCATCGAGAACAGATGCCGCTTTGCCCTTGAGGTAGTCGCGGCCGTCTGCGCAGCCGTTGGCCAAAAGCGTGTTGGTCTTCGGCTGAGTCCCTGGAGTTACTATATCGGTGCGATCATGGCAGCATTCTTTGGAAGGCTACGAAACTGAGAGCTTGCCCCGCCACCAGACAACCGCATGCCCGACCCAGTACCGACTTACACCCACCTTTTCAACGAGTTGCGCCAGCGCTTCCCGGACCTTGCCTACTTGCATCTCGTCGAGGCTAGGGTTGAAGGACCCTTTAGCTCATCGCGTGAGCTGAAAGCAAGCGAAACACTCGACTTTGCGCGCGAAATCTGGAAGGGGAAGGCCTTGATCCTTGCAGGAGGCTTCACGCCGGAGAGCGCGAAGGAAGTGGTCAACGACGGCGTCGCAAAGGGCGAGAACCTTTTCGTTGCGTTCGGAAGGCGTTGGGTGTCCAACGTAAGTGCATGCATAAATCGGTCGACTTGCTGCTGGCGTTTACTCTGCGTAATAGCCCGATCTTGTAGAACGTATCAAGAAAGGCCAAGAGCTCGCGCCTTATACTCGTGCGACCTTTTATGTGGACGATCCTGTCCTCGGCTACACGGACTACCCCTTCTACACAGTTCCGACCGAGGCATCGTAGCATAGACATGGACTCCTCATGCTTTTTGATAGACGAACATGAAGTACCTTCGAATATCGCTGCAACTCAACGCGTGCTGGAGTCCGAAATGATCGCTGAGGTCTTTGTTCCGTGCAATCGCCGCGGCTTGACCTCCACAGCCCTCACATTGCGCTTCCCCTGTGTCGCGATTCGTAGGGCCACCCTCACATTCACTGGAAGATACTGACAGAGTGCTAATGACAGTCGGGACAAGAAGCGGACTGCGTGAGAGTTCAGTTGAGTTAGCAAGCGTTCGGTGGAGAAAGTGGCTAGGGTTTTTTGGCTTGCGATTTACATTCAAGGAGGAGGTATACTCTAGCCGGAAGTAACTCAGCAGGAGCTGTCGAAAGGCCCTGCGCAGGCTCCAAGCTCACGGCAAAGACAAACAACCAATGGATATGCTCATTCATCGAGGCATAGTAGCCTGAGGAGAGGTGCGGAAATCTCATTTTCCGCTGTAAGTGTTTACTATGGACGTTCAGCAAAATTCTTCTCGTCAGTGAGACGAGCATTATGATGCATGCGCCCGGCGCGGCAAACAGGAAAAAGAAAAACGCACAGCCAGGAACCAAGGCTCCTTATGCTCTGCACCCTGTTAAATGCCAACGTTCTTCCAGTCTTAAGAGTCGCGGCAGGGATATGGGGCCTCAGAGTCCGAGGAGCTTTAGATGGTGTCCCGCTCTCCCGCCGCAGAGCTGCACATCGACGCATGTACAGTAGCACCGCTATATGCCACAGATATCGAGCTGCCAGTGCTCGATGACTAGCCAGCCAATAACTAAATTGGGCATGCCACGCACGTCAGTTGGAGATACCTGATTCCTACATTAGAGAAGTGGCGATCCAACTTTACTGTTGACTGCTCATTGGGATAGTTTTTCGACGGACGGCACACTGTTAATATGCATTGAGCCACGCATCAGAATTTGATAAGCTGCGGACGACAAAAGTGTGCCTTAAATTCGGCGTTTGTCACCGCATTTAAGTGTGGTGGTGAGGGCAACGAGGTGGACTGTGGTTGTATTGTCATGTTACGGAAGAAGCACCGGTTCAGCCCGACGCGAAGCACGAACTTCATTGTTCATTTTCAAACTCAACTCGTGGTTCGGTTGTCCGCCGCAGCTATAAAACTCGCCACTCTGCCTACCCGATCACGCTCTCATCCCCTCCAACATGTCCAATTCCGAGTCGCGCACCCCGCCGGCGCCTGCAGAGCAACCCGATCATCCCTCCGCGTCCGACCACGAGGACGCCTTCGACACTTCTTTGGCGAACCTGCCTTGGACATATTTCCTGACGGATGAAGTAAGTTGCCTGTGCGTCTCGTATGACGCGGATCCTCACGTGACACTGGTCGCAGTGCGTCGCGGATCTCGCAGAGGAGCCTCAATGCCCGCCCGCCACCGAGGGTGGCGGGGATGTGGCGCCCAAGCCTGCTGCCGGTGCTGCCACGGGAGCACCGGTCGACGCTGCAGCAGCGCTATCGCTTGGTGACTCCACTGACGGGTATACGGAGTACAACGGTGCGTACAGCCATGGCCAGCTAAGCCTTCGCGGGATGCTGACGAGTTCTCAGATGAGCATACGCTACGCGACAATGGTCAACAGCAGCTGTTTCCAGCCCAGCCCAGCGAAATACACCCAGTCGGGCCAGATAATTACAACTTGTCGCTGGCCTGGGATTACGATGTTACGGCCTCCATGCACCACCCGCCGACTCCACTGCCAGTTGGATACTTCGATGGATACGGGCTGTACAATCCATATCAGTCCACAAGGTTTTCGGGTTCGTCATTGTCGTACCTGCGGCATTCAATAGTTATTCAACCTCAATTGCAGGCTGGCCATCGTCGGAATTTGTCGCTGGTGACGACAGCGTCCCGGGCTCGAGCGACCTATGGTGTGCGTGATAAACCGTTCATCGAATGGGCCACGATGCTCACCCCGCGAGGCAGCCGATCTGAACGTGCCCGAAGTTGCACACAATTCACTTGGACACGACGTCCAATCATTCAACACATTCATAACCCACGAGCAGTCGCATGTCACGACGGGCAACGGCCCCGAGACAGCGCACGATGGCTCGCACAGCATCCCTGCTACGAGTGCCTCGACCTCAGCGAGGAGCGGCAGGAAGCGCTCATACTCCGAGTCGAGCGGCGCGGCCGAATCATCGGCAGCAGGTGAGCACCGGCCATCTATAGCTCGATGAATATGCGGAGCTAACGCCTTGGACAGAGCACGCGCGCTCCTCCAGGCCACCCCCGTTTGCACAGAGCGAGCGAGGCGAGTTAACCAAGGCCGCATGGTCGTTATCAGGTATGCATTTCGCCTATTGCTCGAGGACCGAGCAAAGTTGACATATTGAGTAGACCTGTCCGCGGAGCTCGCCAAGTGCAAGCCCCCGCCCTTTGCCGAGACTGCACGGGGCATACGCCTGAAGAAGTCAGGCTACACCGAGACGCAGGGGCAGACGTGGGAGTGCCTCTTCTGCAAGAAGACCTTTGACAGATGGAACAAGTTCTTGGGGCCCTACCAGCGCTGCCCCGGAGGGCCCGACGTCGAAGTTCCTTGCCAATTCTGCGGCAAGAACGTCCTAAGCGGCTGCCGCCCCTACGAGATGAAGCGGCACCTGGACGGCCTCGATGGCGTCCCACCATGCGAGGAGTTGCCGAAGCTCGGTTTCCAGAACGTCGGCCAACTCGCAGGCTGGCTACTGCGGCACGGAAAACTGATGGGGCCCAAGCACCTCGGCGGCGATCTTGTCAACGAGCTCAAGAAGTTGGCAAACGGCAAGACCGAACGCGGCAAGCCGCTATTGCTGCAAGTCGTGGACTCTGCAGGGAAGTCGCGGGAAAAGAAGCCAAGGGTGCGCGAGAAGGCTGCTACGGAAGCGACGAAAAGCACGGAGGCGCAGGAATCGGGAACGTCCCAGGGAGCGGGGCCACCACAGGCGTAGGTGGAGATTCAGAAGACGACGCTGGGCGCAAAGTCGAATGCAATCGCTGCAGCCGCAGATAGATCATCGACGGTCTGGCCTACACGAATAGACACAGGTTGAATGTCTGTTGCATTGGAAGCGACGTCGAATACCGAGTGCGTCAGCGAGTGGTGGTTAGGCAAGGCCAATGGCTGTTGAGGCATCGAGCAGCAGCAAGCCATTGCACGCAGGAAGTGATAGCTCGTTGCGGTCCGCGAGTAGCATGCGAAAGCGAGAGGTACGAATGTGTTGTTGGTTTGAACACCGTGACCTGTGGATTAATGGAGACACCTCTCCTGGGACATTCCTATGGGTTAATGATCAGTGTCAACTACCTTGTACAATGCTATCAGCAGGCGGCAGCCTTGCGCTGACTACGCGGTGGATGTCAGGCGCGCCCGACCGACCACCGCTGGGTAACCGACACGGGACGCCTCCTAGGAGAAGCCAGGCTGAAGGGGCTCGAGGTCGAGTGGTGGCGTGCGCTCGCGGAGCAGACTGCGGACAGACGACGCCAGGGTTTCGACGTATACGATACACGATATCCTAGCGGTGCGCGAGGAGGAACCGCGCGGGCTTGTGGACGATTTTGGTGTGCTCATGATGCGCTTGAGGAGGGAGCTGCAATGACGAAGCAAGACGGGGCGTCACGCTGATACACTTCAAGTCGGCGGGCAGCACGACATTGAAAATCGAGCGTAAAGATAATCGAGCTGTGGCGTGGGCTCGCGGGTCCGGCATTCGCGGCCAGACCAAGTAGTGCGCAGAACGGTTGCGAAATACGCGGCAGGCGTCACGGAGCCCGAGTAGTTTGAACTGGGCGGTTTGTGACCAACCTCGACGCCGCCCGGAATGCATATGCCGGCTCAATCGTTGCCAGATAGCGGGCAAGAACGCGCATAGGCAATGCGAACATTGTCGTGCGCGCGAACCAGTCCACTAGCAGGGTGCGCGGAAAGGAATCCATCCCGTGCGTCCGCGGTCGTCTGGTTTGCTGGGCGGCAACATGATTGACAATGCTCGCGCTCCGAGTTCAGGATGCGGTTGAAGATCGATGGGCTTTCACACTGACGGGTGCATTTTATACCGGTACAATGGCTCTAACGTCGTGAAGTAGTGAGTGCGACCTAGGATCCACGGCGTTTTATTGTCAGTGCACTTGTCGTAATGGTAGCGCCACACAATGAGACACACCAAGGTCGATTCTGGCGATTTCCACAGATCACGATACATTGCTGCAGGCAGAGGTTGCGAGGTTCGATGGTTGTCGCTGTTAGCGTTGACAAGTCAATGGGCTCAAAAAATGGTCTGCTCGACCAGGTCTTTCTAGCTCAGAGTGCGCCGTTACTGCTTGGAAAAACGAAACGCTCGATATCCCGGTTGCTAGAGGGGTTGAGGTCTGGCTGATGTCGTGAGGAGTAGGGACAGGGCAGCATCGTGGCAGCTCAGTAGTGAAGGTCCGAAAGAAAGAATGCAATTGCTACCGCAATTGCAACTTTCGTACCATTTTGCTCATTGCGCAAATCATCGAACTACACATTCGCAATTTCCAACGTCTACAGTAATTGGTAAAGTTTTTCTGAAGGTGCTTCAAGTTCTGAGCATGCCGCCCGCTTTGATTCTCCCGGCTACTAGTATGGATACCGTAATGCCCTGACCACGCAGAAAAAGCAACATCGAAAGATTTGGCTTGATTCATGGATACAGAACATTTATACGGTTACATTGAGGCGTTCTCTTTGTGCTCAGAGCGGAGGAGGCACATTGAGGCCAGCCTGGACTGTCGGACGAGCCTTAATGCGCTCGATCCACGCCTGTCATATATCAGCATAAAATCCAGCGATCAGCTAACTCGCGAAGTTGCCCACCTTGAGGTTAGGCCACTCGTCGTAGCTGTCGATACCCGCATACGGCGCTACGTTGATCCTGCGCAAGGCGATAAGGGACAAGCGGCTTCAGGTGCAGTACGAACGCACCAAGGGAAGACGTTGATGTCCGCGATGGTGTACTTGCCCTTGCCCGGACCAGCCAGATAGTCGCGGTCCTTGAGTCGCGAGTCAAGCACCGAATAGAGACGCTTCGTCTCGTTCTGGTAGCGCGTGATACCGTATTCACTGGTGGGATAAGGTATCAGTATTCATGCTAATATGATCGGCGTGCTCATACATCTTTTCCGGGGCAGCGTTGAGGAAGTGGTTAGCTACGCAGCGTGTGAGCAAGACACCTTAAAGGAACGGCTGAAAGCAGCGCACCTTGTCCTTGCATTGGACCAACACCGCCGTGCTAAAATCCAAGACAATTAGTTGCTGAAGCACGCTGCTGCTGCGAAGAACACATACAGCAAAGAAAATCCATTGAAGAATTTCGCTCCAGGCTTCGGGCTCCTTGTCGTGGTCGAACGAGAACTTCTTCTCCTTGTCGTAGTGCTGCTCAAGATAAAGCAGAATGGCTGCGCTCTCGAATACGTTGAAGTTGTTCCGGGTACGATCTGTCAGCGCAGGGATTCTTCCATTTGGGTTGATCTACAACGCTCCAAGTCAGGGGCCTGAAATCTACAGAAAAACGAACGTCCTGGACTCACGGCGAGGAACCACGGCTGCTTCTGCTCATTGGCCTTGCCAATGTCGACGCGCTGCCACTCGTAGTCGAAGCCGGGGTACGCGGCCTTGAGCTCCTCGAGCAGGATGGACGGCTTGAAGCCGTTCGGCGTGCGCCAGGTGTACAGAACGACGGGCTTGCTCATGATGGTGCGGCCTACGCGGAGGAGTCTGGATGCTGCAATGGTAGACATGCCGCTGCTTAAGTACCTCTCCCACCTGTCCAGGCGGGAGCTTAAGTGCGATGGCGTCAACCCCTGCTTCGTCATCGTCACCCGGGGCTTGACGGGCGCAACAAGCATTACTAGGCGGCTGAGTCATTGGCGGCGGCGTTTATCGGAGGGCAGGCACCAAGAAGGATAGTCGTATATACGTGCGCAGGACGGGGCGCAAGGACGAGCAGGTGTGGTGTGCATTTGAGAAGGACCGGCAACTTGAAGCACCAGCCGAGCATGAATTAGTACCGTCCAGCGAAGAGCGCGGAACCCTTCCTGGTCATGTCAGGCCGGCGCAAGAGCACGGTAACAGCCTTAGTAAGACGGCCGAATTGGCCCAACCATGCGAGCGCCCAAGCTCGTCAACTCTGGCGAAACCGCGAAAGAGTTGTGCGCGAGTTATCCTGGGCAGACGCTTGCGACCTGGAACGCGCCGTTGCCCGCTTAGGCGACCTGCCACTCGATGTCGACACATGCTCAGTGTGCTCGCGCATCGTGCGGCGCGTCGGGTCGTAGGTGTACACCACGAGTCACAGACGGTCTGGTCTGTTGCCGAATCAGAACCGTGTATGTGAGGTGCGCGCCGTTGAAAGCCGACAAGAGCCCAGGAGTCGCAGTCGCTTTCTATCAGCAGCCTGGCCTAAGTAAAACTCTGTGACACTGAGTAATCAGATCATGCCGCAAGGACTAGGTGTCTACGTACTGTGCGAGACCTAGAAATTATCGACACAGTGCACGCTGAAGTATGCTACCGATTTTTTGGACTTCCCGTCTCGCGTTATGTTTGACAGGAGACAACGTTTGGACACGGATATTTGTGCACAAGGAGAGTGGCATAACCTGCGACGTGAACGCAGTCTATTACGAGCAAATGGCACGCTTGAAGTTGGCCTAGCAATGCACGTACGGTGCACACTTGCTGCATCACTCGGTAGGTAGGTAGGTAGAGTATGCTCAGACCGGCTTGAACCGCCGGCCGCGCAAGTTGACACGCTCAACCAACGCCTATGAAATTGCAGTTAGTCGCATACTCAGCAAGCGGTTCGAGCTGGCGCACCTTCAGATCCGGCCATTCGCCCTGGTTTTCGATGCCAGCGTAATGTGCAGCGTTAATCCTAACAATCGATGTCAATGAAAGGGCAGGAAGACCGCGGCGTGGACAGACCAAGGGAAGACATTGATATCCGCGATAGAAAATCTTTAATATTTGCCCTTCCCTGGGCCAGCAAGGTACTCGCGGTCCTTGAGCCGCGTCTCGAGAACGTCGTGTAGCCGCTTTGCCTCGGTCAGGTAACGAGACGAGAGCTGTTGGCTGATGTCGGGCCTTTTGGACTCTTTTGGCTTCAATATTTGGTACCAACAAGGTCAATGGCTTAGATGATTATCATGGCATTAAAATTGCAGGCAAGTACCGCCGCCGCGACGGTATGGAAAACAAAGCATACAGTAAGGAACAGCGAGAAGGGATGGCAGGGGAGTAAACGGTTGATATTCAGTACAAAGAATAATAATCCAACGCGTCATTATCGCGTTCCACCCAGCCGCTCAGGGTCTGGCATACTGAGTACCTTGACCGAAGGCATAATCTTGAGCCCGTCTAGCCCTTGCGGGCTGATAAGAACGTATTGCTTCCTGTCGGCCTCGTTCGCAGCCTCCATCTGAGGTTCGGATACATCAGCGAACACTCGATTTGCTGTCCGGCTGGGTACTCACAATCATTCGCATTGTAACTTTTCGGTTGACCGCATCCATGAAGACGTCGAACTCGTCTGGGCAGGCGTCAACGGGAGGATCAACAAGGAATGGGCGATTTACCAAGACACCGGACAGGGCTGCCAATGCAATCCCAAAGGGAGAGCAGGAAGCAGATCGTGGAAAACGACTTCTCGCCTCCACTCAAGGCTCGAGGGTCTTTAACAGATGTCGTTCCTTGGTCCTCAGTCCGCACCTAGATCAGATTAACGAACGCTCGACGGTTGATACAACCGGCCACTGACCTCAAGCCTGAGCTCGCTCTTTGAGTGCTTCAGAGTCACCTTACCATAGAACGCTCGGCAGGACAAGTGGTACGTAAACTGCATCTTGCAGCGAAGACTCATGAACATGCGGAACATGCACCACTTATCCCGGCGTTCGTCGAGCGCAGCCTCAGCGGCCTAGGGAATTTCAGTATTTGCCATCAATGAGGCGTGGACTTGCGGGCTAACCTGGACCAGCTTGCTCAGATCTTTGTAGAACTTCTTGGCGCGCTTGTATTCGGCTTCCGCTTCCTGCAGGTCGTGCGAGATTTCCTCAATCGTCGCACCGTGTCTACGCAACGATCGGTGAGAGGGGAATCAGGGTGAAAGCTGGGACGGCGAACTCTTTCTGATGCTTCTCAAGCGTGCTCTTGAGACTGTTCAATTTGTTGTCGAGAAAGCGAACACTGCGAGTATGCTCAACGCGAGGGGAGATTAGCGTGGCTTTCTCGGTCCATTGCTACGAAGTTAGATTCAGTATTGATACCGATAATAGATGAGAAACACGCACTGCAAGCTCGTCATCACGCGAGTTGACAGCGGTCTCGAGGCTATCAATCTCGACTTGTTCGGCGTCGCGTTTCTGCTCAAGGGCCGTAACTTGCTTTCCGAGCTTCAGGAAGTTCTCAGCCGCTTCCATTACGTGCGCCTAAACCTGTGAGCCGGCAGTTAGACAACCGGAAAGGGTACACACCTTGATGTCAAGGTATTCAGCATCTTGAAAGTCGAGCTCCCTCTGGATCTCTTCGACACGCGCACGGAGAGGCTTGAGTTCATCCGATTTCTGTCGCAACCGATGTAGGAGTGTCGTGAACTGCTGCGTCACAGATTTCTTCGCGGCCTCCTCTTCCTGAGGGAGCCATCAGGACATGCTGGAATGCAGCGGAGCCATACGACGTACGGCTTTCGAAGTCTCAAACCCGGCGACGCTGACAGGCGCAGCTTGAGCTTGCTCCTCCATGAGCGCGCGTAATTTGTTGCGAAGTTGGTTCTGGTCGCGTTTCGCCTGTCGTTCAACTTGCTGGAAGATTCGTCTTTAGCGTTAGACCACGGAGACAAAGTCTTGAAGCTGACCTGCATGCGCTGATACTGTCGCTTTGCGTCTGCAGCGGCCGTTTGAAGTTGTTGAACAGAGGTACCAAGCTGCTTATATCGAGCTTCGGCAGTCACCTTCTCTTGCTTCAGGCGGCTGTCGCAAGACGTTTCAACCCGTGGACGTCACTATTATAGATGCGTTCACGTACCGAATTTCCGCAGCGAGATCACTCCCAACAAACAACGTCTGGCGGGGATCCGTTCGGCCCAATTTGGACAGCGTGCTTACAGCTCCACCGCCATCTCTAAAAGGATAGTCAATTTTTGGTACGAGTCAGAGATGGCGATGGAACTCACTCATATACTCGTACCATCAACATGTCGTCTGCGGCAAGCGAAAAGGCTAATCGGGATTCCTCGCAGAGTTTCTGGGCTTTTACGCGCGTTGTAGTCAGGCCCGTGCGCTCTATTTTGTGCGCGTTGATGAATACGCGCAAAGCCCACTCATTCGAAATCTAGTTTCGCTCAGCATCAGATAGTAACTCGTTCAAGAACCTCAAACCTTGAGCGCTCTCAAAATGGTAGGAACGCCTTCCGCCGGTTCGCCCTTCGAGTAGTCGAAAACGTCGACGGGCGATATTATTATGGGGGTCTGCGGACTGGCGAAGCGTCAGCGAGGAGTACCAGAGAAGATAAGTGACCAAACGCACTTCCCAGTGCGGTTGAGGATCGCCTTGAGCTTGGCACGATCTCGAATATCGCTGACCACAAACGACATCATGGTTCTCCCCATGTACGACCTCAGCGCCGGCGCCCACCGTTTATCCTTGAGCTCGACGAAGAGGCCTAAGGGACCGATCGGCGGAAACTTGGTCGCCCACGGACCTTCGTCGCGAATCGATTGGATGACGACCTTGATGTTGTTTCCGTAGACTGCGAGGCTGTTGACCTGCTGAGCTAGGCAGCGGTTAATGTGCTCCGTGAGCTCGGAAAGCTGCTTCTCGAGCTGCGTGCGCTCCTTGGTCGACGCCTGCAAGCGTTTCTCCGCCTCCTCCTTGGCCGTCGCGTGCCCCTCAAGCTCGGCCGTCGCGCTGCGCAGGGACGCCTCCGCCTCATCTGCCGTCTCCTTGCACGCGTCGATACGAGACTGAATCTCGGCGAGCTTTTCCTGCGAGTCGGCCTCCAGCTTGCGCGCCTCGGCTTGGATCTTCTCCTGCAACTCGTTGATGCGGTTATTGAGCCGGCCGATTTCGCGATCCATCTGCTTCTGTTCCGCCTGGACGCGCGGGAGGAGGCGTCAGTCACATCGAGCGGCTAATCAGGGAAATCGGGCTTACCTGAAACTCGCGAATTTCTGTAGTGATGGTACGCATTTGTTTGGTCAGGTCAGATTTCTCCGCCTCGAGGGCCCTGCGTTCTTCTTTGTCCGGCAGCTCAGCCTCAGCGGCCCGTAAACGCCCCTCAGACATGCCGTGCTCAATCTAGAAATCAGTTGGTCATCAGCGGTCATTATCCCAGGAAAGGCAGCGAGCGCAGGATAAAACGCGGACGAACTCGCAGTTCCTCCAGCTTCTGGTCAATCTGCCGCAGTCGCGCCTTGCCGCGTGATAACCGCTGGTTGACTTCCTCGAGGTCAGCCTGCTTTGCCGCGACATGTGCCCACGCCAACTCCGCGCCAAGCTGATCCTTCTCGCGCTCCATGTCGCGCGCGCGCTCTGCTTGGGCATACCGCGCGCTTGCGAGTTCACGCTTGTTTTGCAGGTCGACCATTATGTCCTTCCCGTTGTCCGCGTAACGTTGGGCTTGAGCGATCTTTGCGTCGATGAGCTCGTATTCCTGCAGCAGTTGCGTCAAAAGCGTCCCCCTCATGAAGAACTCGTATTTGTCGTGGGGGCGCGATGAACCGAGGAACTGTCTTGAACGGCGTGAGTATACCCACTATGCGCAGACCCATCGGGGAAATGTACCTCGCAGCATCTGTCGGGCATCTTGTTAATGAGCCAGACAACCGAACTGCAATGCGGGGACGAACCTTGCGTGAGAACGGTCAGGGGATTATCAATTTGAATATTCAAGTGGTCGCAGATGGCAGTCAGGTCTGCTTTTCGTCGCGATATGACAGTTCCAGACGAATTCTTGAGCTTGTAGGTGGATCCGCCATCTCGCGGTATCGTTCTCGTTACATAGATAACGTCTCCATAAACCTCGTTTCTGTACGCATCGTCGCCCTTATTCAGGATACCGACAGTAACCTCGGCCTGACTGCATGGGGTTAATACGGCGTCCAGAACTGAGAGAAATGATTGTGCATACCTCGCGCCCTCCTTGACGAATGATTTGAGGCCTGACCCGCGGCCCGTTGTGGCAGCTGTCCCGCCCAAAGCAATTGTGAGCCCTGAGAGAATAGCGCTCTTTCCGCCTATCATCATTGAGATATACACTCCTACTGCGGAAAAGGGCGAACTTACTCCCGTTACGACCTGCCTATCTATCAGCGGAGAATGGGGTTCAGCAACGACGCGACGCACCAATAATGAAATTGCATTGCGGCCCAAACTCCAGCGTAAGGTTGCCGTGGCACATGAAGTTCTGCAGTTCGAGGGACATGATGATGCCGCAGTCTGCTATGGCCTGAGAATGCAAGGGTTGTTGAGTTGGGTGCGATGCGCCACCGGAATCGAACTGGTTGTAACACGCACGCCCGCTCCGCCTTTGGACCGCCGCTGTTCGATGCGGGCCTGCATACGCTCGCTCTCTCGGCGCTCAAACTCCTCCTCCTCGCGCTCGAGCTCCTCGCCCGTGAGCTCCCACATGCGCTTGCCGCTCTCGGAGCGCGGAGTGGCGGGCAGCACGGACTTGCCCTTGCCGTGGCCATTGCGCAGGAGGCGGCCGCCGTCTTCGTTGAGCACGCGCACCCGTTTGGACGCGCGCTGCGTATCGGAGTAGCTGTCGTCCGCGGCGCGAGGACGCTTGACCATCACCGCAACCGGAAAAGGGAGACCGAGCGGGAATTGAATTCCGCAACGCCTCTCAACCCGAGCCACCATCTCGGCCGCAACGCCCGCTCGAGCTCGCAAACCGGATTTGCTGCATCCTGCATCTACTGGCACATGCGCTCTAGGCCTTCCACGCTGGGTGTGCCCGGTGCAAGCTGCTATCTATGCCCTCTGGCTGATTCAGCCGGATTCAAACACTACGAACCAAATCGCATTTTCGTTGAACCCACTTCCCTCCTTGGCGAAAGCTCGTCCTTTGCTGGCCTTGTTGACCATGGGAGATATAGCAAAAACCCACCCCACGGCTGATATCCAGGTGAGCCCGTGGACCTCTCACGCGTATCCAAAGGCAGAGTGGGTCTAGAACCAATCGACCCAGCGAGCTGTTCTGCAGGCTATCTGGACGCGCCAGCTGGTCGTCTACTAGACGAAGCTTTCTTGATTCTACCGCCTGGCGCCGAGTAAACTGCTCCCCAGGCGTCCGATCTCGTCGGCGTGCGAATGCGCTTGCGGGCCCTCAGAGTCAAGTCTCTGTTAGCGAGCGCCCCATGTCTCGAAATATACACAACAGATCCAAATTCTTGGCTAGCCAACTCGGAGACTCGGCTCAAGCCTAGAAATGTCTTGATTGTACATAGGTTGTCAATGCCAATTTGAGCGATTGGCTCGGACGGTACGTGCAAGCAATTTCGTTCCAGAAATACCTGGACGCGCTCGTTTCATGGCTTTACCGCTGCCTCAGGGCCCATTATCTTGCGCTTATTAGGAGACTTGTTGCGCGTACATTGGGCGATTAACAACCGCTCGGTGTTCGAATAGGTTTCGAACTCGGCTTTCCCCCTCAGAGCGTTTTTACATGGACTTCGCCGGCCCTCGAACTCGTCGCCCTCTTCATTCGTTCCATTTTACTGCCTCCGCAAGTCTTACAAGGCGAGCACATATCCAACAGGTCCCCGTGGCGCAAATTTCCTGGAGCTCGGCCAATGAAGAACGACCACTGGCAAGACGGCGCCATGCTCGCGGATGCCACTCAACCCCACAGTACGGCAAAGAATTGGCTAAAGATTGCTTTATGGAGACGCATTGGGCTGTGCGCACGCTCAACTGTCGTTCCCACTGGCCATCGCCGCCAGGACGCCGCCTGTGATCTGCCGCCACACATTCTAGCATACATACTCTTCGAATCCTACCCCTGCCACAACCCAGTGCCGCATAGGATTGAACCCGTCCGTCATGACGGAGCGACCGTCGCAGGCCAACGGGGCTTCCGATGTCGAGCTTCAGCGAAGACGACGTGACACGGTCTCTGCCTACCAACAACCTATCGATGGGTTAACTCTTACGAAGTCCCCGGCAAAGCGGTGCTCCTTCTGTGCGCCGGCAGCTGTCTCTCTCAAAGTTAGGTCACGGCGCCGCCCGTGTGGGAGATGCATCTGTGTCCACGACAAGTGCAACCTGATTCGCTCCAATCTTGGTGAGTGCCTTGCTCGAATGGGTCTGGCGGCAACAATTCTCAGCGACGATCTGCGCTGAGGATAAACTCCGGTCCCCCGAACAGTCCTGGATGGCTTCATTGCGCCCCAGGCAACCTCGGGTGACGCCAATAGTCTCCTGACACACTCCTGCGCGGATTCACGCTGGCGATGTGCAGCACCCTTGATGCAAAGCCGACGCGGCTCAGTGCCCTCGATTCGCCACCGGTTCCACGGCGCCCACAAGCACGGCACGTCAGTTGGTATGCTATCTGGACAAAGGTGGATCGTCATTAGTATACGAGCATTCCGTTGGGCCTTCCCTGGGCCTTCTGGCGCGGGGTTGTCCGCTTCGGGCTGGGCACAGTGTGGGAGCGGTCTGCCCTGGGAAAGGATGCATATACAGTACTAGCAGACGACCCTATTCGCAGTCGTCGCAGTCCGTCCATCTTCGTCCATGCCCTCCCGTCTCTGCGTCATCGCGAATGTCAACAACACTGGACAGGTCCCGGGAACAGCACGCCGATCACTGGATGACCTCTGCTTGAGCCTGCGCACGCACCGCACGTACACACACGCACGGCGATCCTTGGCCTCCGTCGCGGAATCGGATGCCTTCACCCCCTGGATGCCCGTTGCCACATTGCGTTCCGTCCCATTGTTGAAGCGCCCCGGACGCTAATCGCATTATCTCAACGTGCCCTGGGCTGTCCGTCATCCGCGTTCCGTTCCCCCGGCGTTCTCGTCCCTGACTCCGGCCGGGTGCGCTCAGTGCATCGTGGCATGAATCCTATCGCGAGCCCCTGAAAGGAGCGCCGCTGCGATTCGCAAACGCGATGCTGACAGTGAAACACCCGCCGCGCAGACGCGCGCATTACTCACGCACGCACACACACACACACACACACACCATCCAGTGAACACGCAGCTGCAGCAACGCAGCTTCGGTGGATTTTCCTGGACCTCGACACCTGCTCTCCCTTGCAATGCGTGGGTGAGTCCCACGCGATCTTCCGGAAGAGAGCTCTGACAGGGACTGTCAGCCATTGACGCTTTGCCAATGCCCGCCGTCCTTGCAATGGAGGAATATGAGAATCGCCGGACGGGCCGGTACTTGAGATCATGCGAACTGCTGCCTTGCCCACGAAGGGACTCTGATCCCCGCAGTGAGGGGACGCGACGTCTAGCGCGGCGCAGAGCATGACATATGCGCCGCCATTCCCAGCCTGAGTCAGGAGCGATCTCTGGAGATCACGGACGCATGGCAGTATGTAATAGGATTTAATGTCGGCGCGGGAGCACAAGGGGTGTTGTAGGATCGCCTCCGCACCCGAGCTCTACGACGTCTGTACAAGAGATCCAGACGATACAGTGCAGTCGCATTGAAAGCGCAGTGGCAAACTTGTGCCAATCGTTCCCCTGTGTCCATGCCCGCAGCCCTCTGCCGGTAAGCACTGCGAACCGCAGCTTCTCGACACGCAGCTCTCGCACCTCGTATGAGATGCGAGCGCAGAGACCGCACTCGACGCTTTCGGATGAGATCATGTGCCAGGCCCAATGCAGCCGCGGGGATGGCATCGACTACACCCGGGGCGCGCTTCCCTCTTCCCGGGCTTCTGCAGCACAACGAGAACTCGTCCACACGCAGCGTGTATAAGTGTCCTATTCTGAAGGTCCCCTTTCCATAGAAACTTACACATCGAACATCGAACATACAAGGCTTGCCACGGTGGGATCGAGCCCCTGGACTCTGATTGTCAAGAAACATGCAACACACTGCAGTGCTCACACTCTCCACGTCCATTCTGGGCGCAGAGACGCAGTAACGGCGCTGCTCTGGCCCAATGGCCCGCGTCTGGCCAAGGTCGAGTGTACAACTTTAGATTTCCTAGCCTGGCCACAAGATGTGTTACAAAACAACCACACGCGCTCTATCA
The DNA here is from genome assembly GCA_002092955.1 of Auricularia auricula-judae. Classification (NCBI taxonomy): domain Eukaryota; kingdom Fungi; phylum Basidiomycota; class Agaricomycetes; order Auriculariales; family Auriculariaceae; genus Auricularia; species Auricularia auricula-judae. The sequence continues at coordinate 128,152 of NCVV01000068.1, forward strand.
TCAATATCGAGAGGGAAACACAAGACCCTGACTTCGGGCGCACTAACAGACTCCGTGTCCCCTTCCCATTCATCCATCCCATTGAAAGAAATTCGCACCAGTTGAAGTCGCAGGAAGCGATCCAGAGGCCCGGCGGCCGGCAATCCGCTCTTCCCTCCAATCGATTATCCTTCCCCACACGAGCACGGCTTGGTATGCATGCCGGGCGGAGATTTGCAAGCTCAGCTGCTCTGGCATAGCATAGTACCCACTGTGGCGGGGAGCGGAGCGGAGGGGCGAGATCTGAGATCTGATTCAGTCTTGAGTGTGTGCCCATTGAACTTGTGCCGGCTGCCGAATGCCACTCAATTTTGGCGACTGAATGGATCTGGCTCAGAGTCAGGCTGGCTGTCCGGGAGGGGCCCCACAATTCAAATAACGCGACTCTATTTTGCCTCGCAATTCAGATTCTAAGACCTTATCGTTGCGGTTCCCCGTGTGGGGAATCCACCTCACCTTCGAGCTGACGTTCGCCGGCGGACTCGGAGATATCGCACGGGCAGAGATAGAGGACTGTACCGTGCCTAAGTACTGTATCGAATCTAATCCTGGACCCCATCGTCAGTGTTCCCGCGCACGGGCCCTGTTGTTCCTGGCTCGTTCGCAGTTCGCCACACAGTACATAATGCATTTGCGAATGAGTCCGAGGAATCTGACACCGACACCGGCAGGATCGTAGCCCTCTCTGTTACGCCTTGCCCCTCATGATCCAGGTGAATGGGCAGCGCTGTGCGCTGTGCGCTGGCACCCCGCGCACCTGACACCTGACACAGTACAGCAGCCTGATCCCACTGAGCGGTCGCACATGCCACACAGAGCACGAATGTTAAGCGTTAAGCGCAATAACAAGCGAACCCGGTGCGCCCCGCAGATCGCATGTACATACAGTAGGGCGAGTTGCGAGACGTGGAGTTCTGCCGATTGAAAGTCGATGGAACGGGCAAGGGGTTTGGCGATTCCCCTTGATTGCATTGGGCACTAGGCAAAGCAGAGCAGAGCAGACTGCGAAAGTTGAGTCGAGCGGTGCCTCGTGAGCCAGGAGTTTTGTCGATTGAAAATCAATGGAACGGGCAAGGGGTTTGGCGATTCCCCTTGATTGCATTGGGCACTAGGCAAAGCAGAGCAGAGCAGACTGCGAAAGTTGAGTCGAGCGGTGCCTCGTGAGCCAGGAGTTTTGTCGATTGAAAATCAATGGAACGGGCAAGGGGTTTGGCGATTTGGCAGTCTGATACCCCTTGGTTGCATTGGGCACTGAGAAAAGCAAGGCTGCCAGTGAGCAGGCTGAGAAAGTTGAGCGGTGCCTCGTGAGCAAAAGCTGGCGCTTCCTCTCATCGCAGCTCCCCACTGACTCGATGCGCGCCCAAGTCGTCCCGGTAGCTTCACGGCAAGAAGTTTGACGAACCCTTCGTTGTATTCAGTACCAAGCAGAGCAGAGCACTGGCATGTCGGGGACGAGCAGCGACGATGACATGCCACGTGGTAAGATGATCCCAAAGGACGTGCAGAGTGACAGTCGGAATCCGCGCCACATCCCTAAGATCAACCTGCCCGCGAATCGCACGAAGAGCACAGGTACTGTATTAGGCGTCCTCCGAGAACGAGATAGAGTATAGTGACGCATCATCGCGCGAAGCTGCCAAGGCTTAGAACAGTCATAGTCACTATGAGTCGAGCCAGTATTAATGCTACAGTGGCAAGACGGTGAGTACTTAGCGCATCCGAAAAGTCGCAAATTCCAACGCTGGAATTCGAAGGCTACGCTGGAAATCCCGAATCCGAACCTTTCCGTCGAAGGCGGGCGTGATCATCCTATAGCCAGGCACCGGCTTCGGTGCTCCACTCACAGCAAGCAAAGCAAGATCCCCGTGTGCACTGCATCCATCGCTGAGCGCAAATCCGACATCGCCGCATTGGACGGGGGACCACTTTGCACTGTGCACTGTGCACGGCGTCGGACCGCGGTCGTTCGAGGCCGCGATGGGTGCTAGCGACCTTTGTACAATGTCAACCGCGCCGCCGTTCCGATTCGTTCAGCGCCGTCGTCATACTCATACTTAACGACACGCGCACCCTCATGCTCCCTGTCCCCCAAATCGCAGAGAGAGCGTGAGCATGGACCTCTCAATCGATGATCCCGGCTATTCTAAAAACAGCCCTCCTCTCAGAGTCAGATCTCGATGATCTCTCATTTGTGATTCCGCCACCTCGCGCGTCCGCCTCCGAGGGTGCGCACCCCCAAAGTTGAGATCGAGAGATAAAATAAGTAAAGTATCAGGTCGGTGCGCGGTGACGACTCTCGAGTAGACCAGACATAAGTAGAACGAGGGCGCGCACCGTTTCTTTGTTGACTGCACAAGACGTCGCACCGTTTCTCTATTACATTAACCGTCGACACAATAGCACTCTTGGATTCGACGCGCAGGCCGACAACTCACCGTCCTGTGCGCCCCTCTCGTCCCTCGCGCATGACCATCTGAATCTGAATCAGCGCGCGATTTTCCCGCCCGATCGCGCGAGCGAGGCGGGCGCACGTGCCCGCCTCGTGTGGCCTTCGCCATATGTAAGTACTAATTCAATTCATTCATCTCCGATGCCGTTTCAATTTCACCGCGCATATACTCATACTTCACTCCTCACAGCCGCCAGCATTGTACAAAAAGCGAGCGCGCCGCTCTACTGCGTGCGCCTCGTCGCGGAACCGTCTATTTGGCAAGTGGGGTCGTGAGGTGTGATCGTACAGTAACAGTGACGCGCGCTACAATATGGATGGACAAGACAAGTCCCAATGAATGAAACCGGGCGCGAGGCTGGGCCGCGCAAAGGAGAAGGCAAGGCGAAAACGGGCGAAAGAGAAAGAGAAACAAGTCTTCGATGAGGAAGTTGAACTTGGCCGTGCGCGCAGCGGTGGCGCGCCTGGGCGGGCGAACGTAGAGGGCGTTACGTTCGCCACACGGCTGATAAGAGGCCAGGTGAAGTAAGGCGCGACGAAGCGGATGGGTTTTTGTTTAACGTCGCGCGGGACGGCATGCGGCATGCGGCGGGGCGAATAAATAGTAGGGCAGGTTTGGCGGCGGCGGCGTGATTGCTGGCGAGACTGGAGATGATGTGCGTGACGGGGAGAGATAGGATGGAGAGTCCCGAATGTACTACGACGATAAAACCCAGAGAGAGAGAAAACAAGAGCAAGGTGCAGAGCATATGGGTGGGTGGCGGGATGCACAGCGACGGGCGACGGGCGACGAGCGACGACAGCGGCAAAGGCGGGAGGGTGCGGGGCGTCCGGGCGGCCGGTCTGGCGAGCCGGGCGTGCTTCGATGGATCGAGATGGACGGAGGGGGGGGGGTAGGAGGGAGTCGGGGACCGGGCCGCCCGCCCGCACCGTGCACCCAGGGGAGGAGGGAAAGACCCCGCTCAGCGGCGCCCCTGAGACGCGTTTTAAGTACGTTGTATGCGCGAAGAAAAGAAAAGAAATACTCACGGTGCGCATCATGAGCACGGGCGAGTCGGGCTGGTGCCCCGCGGCGGCGGCGCCCGCGTGCGACTGGGCCGAGCTCTGCGCGAACTGGAGAATTAGCGTCACATTGTGCGCGGGGCGGTGGCGACGCGAGGAGGGACTCACCGCCGTCGAGCTCGGCGCCGTCCGCGACGGGCCCTGCGCCGTGTTGGCTGCGAGCACCTTTTTCAGCTGCGAGCCCATGAATACAGCTGCGAGCGTCTCAGCTCAGCCCAGCCCACGCACCTTGGCCTCGCTCTCCTTGTTGCGCTGGGCCGACGAGGACGGGTGCAGGTTGACCTGGCCGAGGTGCTGGGCCGTCGGGAGCGAGTACAGCGAGGCCGAGACGGACGGCAGCGCAACGATCTTGGGCGCGGGCTGGGCCTGCTTGGTCGACATCCTGGCTGGCGGCTGGCGGGAGGAGAAAAAACTAAAGGCAGTGGGAGAAAGCGGAACAGGCCGCGCGCCCGGCACTTTATACGCCCGCCCGATTAGTTTATTTATTTTCTGCCCTTTTTGCCGCTTTCGGACTGAGCCTTATCTAACGCTAAAAACCGTCCGTGTCACACCTGGCCTTCTGCTCCCGCCCCTCCTCCTTCCGAGCCCGCCCTCCGATGCTGGCCCCCGAACGGACGCTGCTGTATATCCCTCATCCCTCCCGCCTACTGCTCCCCGCCCACCCGCCTGCATCGCGTTTCCCCCATTCGCCCAGTATAAAACGCGTCCAAGTTCGTATTTCTGCCTCCTGGCGCCTTGCTTATCGCCTCCGCGACCCAATCTCCCCACAGTGCCAGCTAGATACGCGACTGGCGCGTTCTCTTGTTTGCTTGCCTCCAGGTCTTCCCTCGCGCCTTAGCCTGCCTATCCGCACGGGTCTCAGCCTCTCACGTCTTTTTTTTTTTTTTTTTTTTTTTTTTTTTTTTTTTTTTTGTGGAGCGTCGACTCGCACTGTGGCCACATGGTGGTCCAGCGCTGAGCCTATCTGTAACTTCGTTAGCAGAACTGGGGATGCAACTTTACGTTGCCTGAAACAACTTTCTAACGCTTCCGCCCGGGGAAATCGCACTTAGCACGTCTTTCTGAGACAGTGTGGGGCTCGGAGTTGGGCGTCTATCCGACGCCGTTTGCAGCTCGCTCTCCTATACCCACTAAAACCCCGGGATTCTCTGAGTTCCCCTTCTGTGTGTGCGGTCTGTATTCTGTGTTATTCCGCCACGTCTCCCAGCGAAGGCCCGGGTCTAGCGCGTTGTTGCCGAACCTGCGCCGATCCGTCAGCTTCCGATCTAGAAGCACCCGAGCCTTCAGCATGCGCTTCCATTTTATCTGTACCTGTTCCGGCGTCCAGCGCCATGTGGGGTCGTCCCCATGTTCTATCCTACGACAGCATCGCATTTTCCATATAAGGAAGGCTGATTCCGCCATGACTATGCGGAAGGCACGGGCGAGGCCGCTTGTTCGTTGGCCCCACGTGCCCGCTGGCCGTACGCTCGCGCACCCCCAGATTGCTCCGATAGATGGTCTTACTGTTATCTGCTTCTTGTCCATGAACGCCGCTACCAGCTTCCACACCGTTTCTTGGCCCGAGTCCGGGCACTCCAGTAGGATGTGTTCCATCGATTCGGTCACGTGACATCTTGGGCATTCTGCCCTGCTTTTCCATGGGTCCGGCATTTTGCTGAAGTATCGTCCGGTCTTGTGTGCGTCGTGCAGGCCTTTCCAGAGGAAAACTCTTGCCCCAGTTGATATGTCATGGTCCTGCACCCCCAGCCAGAGCTGTTTCGTCGTCGGCGTCGCGCCGCAGGACTGGCTGATGTCCGCCTTCACTTTTTCCAATATTGTCTCCGTCGCCGGTCGCGGCTTGTGGTTCACCAGTTTCGCTGCCTTTATCGCCTGGTGCGCCGTGCGTTGGCATAGATTCTGCACGCTCAGGCCCGGTACGTCAAAGGCCGCAAATTTCGCCTGATCCAGCTGGTATTGGGGGCCCCAAAGTACCGCGTTTGCTGCTCTCTGCATGTTGTCCTTCATCTCCTGGTGTTTGGAGATGCTTTTCTTTGCGATGTGCGTAAATGTTGTGGGCGCGTTCCTGCTGCGGAGGGCTGCGACCGCGGCTCTCATCCCTGGCCCGTCTTCGTGAAAGTCTCGCCAGCCTCGTGCTTCGTGTCGTCGCCTAGCCAGGGTGAGCGTTTCGGCAACCAGTTTTGATGCCAGAATAATGTGTATTGGGCGACTCGTGTCTACGACGGTAAGGGTCGCGTGGATTGCGGTCGCATTCGCATATACGTATGATTGCGTCGGACCCGCGCAACTGTGGAACAGGTCCGCGTATTCCCCTCCTGGGAAGTGCACAGAGAAACCACTTTGCGCATCAGCCGTGTCCGCCTGGAGCATTGCTGCGCTTACGATGGCTTCCACGGCTCTACTCTGGTTTCCTATCAATTCCCGCACCCCCGCCTCAGAGCGTATTGTCTCGGCTACACTCCGCGGTTGTAGTGCTATGGTGTCTACGAATGCTCGGCACATGTCTTCCGGGCGAGATGCTATCGTAGTCCTCGGGTCGAATGCGATCGTTTTGCCTGTCTCTATCGTTCGCTCCCTTGATGGTAAGAGGTCCCTCCACCCGTTAGGGTCCGGTAAAGCGTCTGTGGTTGCGGTGTTCCATTTTTCAGCGATCATGCTGAGGACGTCGTTCGCCAGTTCCTGGCACTTGGCCGGGTTCCTGCAGCCTTCCATCCGGTCCGCGGTACAATTTTCACAGCGGCAACTTCTCCTTTGTACATGGTCCGGGCAGTCCTGTTCAGAGATTTCCTCGAGGTCTTCGACGGTTACTACCGCGTGTTTGTTCCTGAGGCATCTAAGTTGGCCTCGTTTGCGATGTAGTATGTCATTGCCCAACATGGCGGGGTGGGACCATATCTGGACTTTCTCCCTGACCTCCATCGGTAGTACTGGCGCATCTATAGCGACGCTGTATTTTCGAGCCGTTCTGATCATCTGCTTCAGTATGAAGGGCAGCTTGGCCATGTTCGGCCTCCAGTCTTGGTAGAATGGGTTTGTCCGTTGTGTCGCAGGCACCCTCTCCCGTTGTTCCACAATTATCGCGGTTTCGAAAAGCCTCTCCGCTACGACCGCCCAGGATGGTCGGGATGCTGTAGGCGCCATGTATGCGCTTATCCAGGATAGGTATTGGGCCTCGTTCCTTTCTTCCGCGTGGAATAGGTTCATTCCTCCATTTGACCTCGCCATTCTCAGTGTAGACATGTTCACCGGGTGTCTTCTGGCGTTGTCCCAGAAGAAGTTCATTGTCATCTTGTCTAATCTCTTTTCCACGCTCTGTGGCATTCCCTGTGCAGCTGTCAGAAACTGGGTGTGGCCGCCGATGATTACTCGAGAGACTATTCCTCGCCCATTCAACGTCGGCCTTGTGCGTCTCCATCGGGTGAGTGTTGTTTCCAGTTTGTCTATCATGGTCGACCAGGCGTTCACCACTCCCACATCATTTCCGGGCCATGCGCCGAGTATCCGGGTTGGCTCCCCATCCCTGGCTATGCGTATTTGGTCTGGGAAGGGCGTGTCTGCGTCGTTTAGTCTTCGCGTCTGCAGTACCTCCGCCCTGTATGCCGGTGAGCCTATCGGAATGATCTCTGTTTTCTTAATATTGAACTTGGCTCCAGATGCCAGACACCACCTCTGGAGGATCTGGCACAGGGATGAGTATGAGTCATCGGCGGCGAGAAATGCGGTCGTGTCGTCCGCGTATAATGACGCGATCAATTTTTCGGTGAGTCCAGGGACGTTGATGCCTCGTAGTGCGGACGCTCGTAGCATCGCTGATAGCGGTTCTATCGCTAGGTTGAAAAGCAGGCAGGAGAGCGGGTCACCCTGCCGCACACCTCTTGTCACCGCGTATTTCCCGCTGATGCACCCGTTGACGATTACCGCGGTTTTTGCGTGCTCATACAGGGATCCTACGACTCTCACTAGGCGTTCGGGGAAGTTGTATCCGCGTAGGATGGTGAGCAGGTAGTCGTGTCTTATTCGGTCGTAGGCTTTCTCCTGGTCCAGGGCTACAATGGCTCCGTTGGTCGACGTTGCTTCGGCGTAGTCAATGATCAGGGTGGTGAGTTTCGTTTGGTCGGTTATACTTCGACCTTTCACGAATCCAGCTTGAGACTCATGGATGATCGTAGGGGCTGCGCGTGCGAGCCGTAGTGCTAGGGCTTTCGTATAAATCTTGTAGTCAGTGTTCAGCAACGTGATTGGCCTGTAATTCGCGATCTCACATCTATCTCCCTTTTTGTATAGCGGGCATAGCCAGCCATCCGTGAAGTCAGTGTTGCCGTCCACGCCGTGCGATTCAATGTCCCTGAGCAGCAGGAGCATTGCTCCCACGACGTCAAAGGCGGTTAGATTCTTTTTCGTCGCCGCCAGGTGTCTGCGCCTGAGTTCCTTCCACATCTCATAGATCAGCCCGTCCAGGCCTGGTGCTGAGCCGTTCTTCGAGGCTTTGAGGGATTCTTCAATGTCTTCTCGCGATATTTCGCGTCCTAGCTCCTCCGCCATGTCTGCTGAGGCGGGAAGCGTTATATTTCGTATCGCTTCTTCCATGGCCTCGCCGCGCTCCTCGGCGTCTGCATCCAGGTCAAGCGCCTGTATGCTCTCGTGGTAATCCCTCGCTAGCTCCGCCATGCGCTTGGAGTCCGTTGTCAGGTTCTGTTCTTCCGTTCCCGGCTTGCGGAGCGCGGCGATCGTGTCCCTCGGGGCTGGGTCTTTGTGCCAGCGGAACCAGTCTTTGGTCATCATCTCCGTGGATGCCCAATTGCTCGCCGACCTCCATGTAAAGCGATTGTCAAACTCTTTGTTCCGCATCGATTCGATGTCTGTTTCAACTCTTCTGAGTTCCTTGCTTAGGGTTTCTCTTTGGTCATCTTGTTCTGACATTGTGAGCCGCGCTACTATGTCTCTTCTTCGCTCTTCTGCTTTCACCTGCTTCGTTAGGCGTGCACACTTGATCTCTCTCGACCTGGCTTTCGCGGCGGCCGCTGTACCTGATTTCCACTCTTGCCAGATTGTTTGTGGGTTCCTTGTTTCGGTCCTGTTGTCTCCGGAGGCGTCTTTCATCTCCTCGAGGGCCTTACGACCGGTTTCGTCGATCATGGCCATGAATTTATGGTCTCTTATCAGTGGTGTCTGCATGGACCATCGTCCTGCTCCCACTTCCGGCGCGTCTAGGTGGGCAATGTTTACTGACACCCTGCTGTGGTCGTTGGCTGTCAGGCCCGATATCTGGATCGACCAGTCCCTTGCTGACGACGCCAACGGTTGCGTGAGGTATATTCTGTCTAGGCGCGACATCGCCGACCTCGCTGGGTTGCGCCACGTCCATTCGATAGTGCCCGGGAAGGACTCTCTCCACGTGTCTGTTACTCGCAGTGATCGACGGAGGGCTAGTAGGGATTCCGGGTTGTCTATCGGCGTCAGTTTTGCGGGGAACCTGTCTATTGGGTCCTCGACGCAGTTCAGATCCCCGATGAGTATCTCCGGTCGTGATAGAGTGAAGGTTTGGGCGCGTAGTTTCCTCCGGATAGTCTCCCAGAAATTCCGGTTTTCCTCTTTATCCGTCGGTGCGTAGACTGCGAGGATGCAGAGGCGTTTGCCTCTGTGCCATTCAAAGTCGACGGCTATTGCTCGTCCTTCCACAAGGGTGGCATGCTTTGCTGTTTGCGTGTTGGTTAGTAATTTATTTAGCACTATGGCCACTCCGCCAGCCCCCGTAGGGTTGTCTGGCAGTGCGGAATTGTAAATTCGGAGGTTCCTATACATCGTCTCCGCCTGCTGGACGTGTTCCGCGGTCATGTGGGTTTCTTGTAGTGCCATTATCCCTATTTTCTGGGCCCGGATGTCCTCCGCTAGTTTCCTCCATTTCAGGCTTCCACGGATTGATAGTGCTCCTCTACCGCGTACGTTCTCAGTGGCCAGCCTGAGATATGCCTTCGTCTTCTTTTTGCTCGTCGCTGGGAGTTGCTCGTTTGACCTTGTTGCTGTAAAGTTCTCCGTTATGCTCGCCGCAGGTGAGTGTTCTGGGCTGCCGGGTTCAGGAGACGAAGGGCGGCCTTGTGGGCTCTGAGCCCAGCCCTCCGGTGTAAGTATTCGGTCCGTGGGCTGTCGTGGTGATCCGGGGGATTCTGGGTGTATGTCACCGCCCACCTCGCGGGGGGACTGCACCAGGTCCCGACGTTGGTGCGGGGGGTGACCTCCGTGTTGGTGTTGTCGGGGGATGGCAGCTCCATGTTGGGCGTGTGGGGCAAGGTTTGTGGCGTTATTTCCGTGAGCTGGTCCATTCGCGTTCGGCGGTTTAGGCCGCGGATTTACTCCTCCTCGAGCTGGTGTGCCCGTTGGTTGTGCCCTATGTTGGTTCGTCTCTCTGACTTGCTGCCTTGCCCGGTGTGGCTCGGTTCGCATGTGATGTTCTTGTGCGTGGTCGCGCTCGCTGTCTGCTGTTGTCGGTGTTCTCGACTGCTGGGCTATCCCCTGCTGTGACGCCCCGTTCCTCGGATTTTGGGGGTTCTCTGGCATTCCTATACCAGTCTCGTTCCTCGCACTGCTACCTGGACTCCTGCTGATATCCTCCTCGCCAAGCCCGGCAGGCTCACGGGCTCCCGGTCCTTCAGCCTGGAGCGTGTCTTCCAACCGGTCGAATTGCGTCCCTGTATTTGTTTGGTGTCTGTTGGATTGAGGTTGCGCTGATATTTCTCGCCAATTTGGGCCAGCGCGCCCAAATGGCAGAGTTGGATTTTTGTCCAACACGTGGGCGATGTTGCACGTCGTGAGATCGCAGCCGGCTACGGTCTCTCTTCGTGAACTTCAGTGTCTCCACACGGCGAGCCCTGACCTCAATAGGTCTCCGTTCCCAGGTTGCCCTTTCCTGCCAAGGCAGTATGTGGGGGTGCACTGGGGTACTAGCTCAGGAGATTGTACATAGCTCGAACACCCCGTCTGGTTCCTTCCCTGGCGCCGGTTCACCCGGGAGAATCCAGGCTTGTTCTATAATAACGACCATCTGTTTTTGTTTTTTCGGGACTCAACATTGGCGGCGGCAGGCTAGGGGGGCGTTGCTTTGCTTGCCGACGTCCATGAGCGCAGTTCTGTGCTGTTCTTAAGGGCCGATTAAAACTGCTGTATTAGCTTGGCAGGCTGAATACAGCGTTCGCGTCGCTACATTCGCACGGGGGAGGTTGTTTTTTTGGGGGACTTGGAGTGTGCTGAGGAGGATGAGCGGCGGGGACTGGGGCGGTCACTAGGGTAGGGGGGAGGGACGGGGGGAAGGGGGGTAACCATCGATTCTCGGGGACCACGTTTCTAACCAGCCCTGTTGAATCTACCCCTATTACTCGGGCCTGGGCGGTTCGCCCTTGACGAGGACTGCGCCGGGTTGTTGCGCTGTGTCTGCGGGGAGTGGCGTGAGCTTTGCGGGACGGAGAATTTACCTCGCGGGATGCGGCTCGGTTTCGCCCTGCGCATAGGGCGGTCCCAGGTGGGAATTGAGTGTGCCGTGCACTTCCCGCGTGGATGCGACTTTGAGCTGCATATGCCACAGTCGTACTGGGTGAGGTCCAGCCTCCTGCGCACCGCGGCGCCGTGGAAGGCATCTGGCACTACTAGGTCGAGCATTGCGCTATGGAGTGTGCGCCGTTGCGCTGTCGAGATGGGGACGGTGATCTCCACGCCGTCTGCGCCCGGTTTTTTGTACACGATGGGTCCGGTGTAGACATTGTACTCGACGATTTCGACGCCACGGGCGCCGCGAGGGATGATGGAGAGCGGGCGAACCTTGATGTCGCGAAGGAATCGTCTGTAAGCCTTCCCGCCTTGACCTTCGACCTCGGCCTCGATCTCCTTGAAGAGTGCGCGTACCTTCGGCGCCGTTCTGCAACTGGACCGGAGGCCTTCCTCGAGCATCGGGCATGGCATGGTGGATTCGGCCCAGGTGCCCACGAAGTACGAGTCTCGGTGGACGCGCGGGAATACCACCAGGCAGTATCGGCCCACGTGCACGAACTGGCGCGTCGTCCAGGCCTTCGCTGTGGCGGCGTTGACGTTGAAGACGAGGAAGAGGCCCGGTGCCGCGGGTGGGGCACCCTTTGGCTCGCGTCCGGGTGCGAGACGTGCCGCGCTGTCTGGCTCGGTGGCGCGTATCGTATTTTGTAGGTCGATGTTGAGCTGCACCGAGTTCATGCTTGCTACGTTCGTGTCCCCGTCTACGCTATGCACGCGCACGCCGAAGCTGGGGGTGGTGAGTTCATCCCACTTTCGTAGGCTCGCCGGGTCGACATTGGCCCATAGGCCGCCTGCTTCCACGCCGTCGATGATGCCGTCGCATGGGGCCGTGGCGCGCATTGGTACGCGCGTGTGCGCGAATATGGGGTCGATTGCGCTCGCGATGGCGCGATCCTCGTCGTTCGCCGTGCACTCCTCGTCGGCATCCTGTCGATTTATGTCGTCCTCGTTGTCAGACGAGTCGGCGGCGGCCGCGCGGGGCCCGGTAGGCGCGTCGTCGACGTACATGTCGTCCTCGTCGTCGGTGAGGCCGTCGTGTCGCCCAGACGTCGACTCGGCGTCTAGGATGACCGAGAGCCCGCGGTCCCGGTCTGCAGGAAGTGACGCTTCCGGTCCTCTGCGCGTGGACGTGTCTGTGCGTGGGCGTTGCTGAGGGGAGGGTTCTTCTAGCACTGACTGTCCAGGGCCCTGGCGCGCGCGTGCGTGTTGTTCGCGTCGGCGAGCTGCAGTCGACTCAAGGGTCGGCGACGGGGGCGGGGAGTATTCCAGGACTGCTTGGCCCACGCTGGTTTGGAGCCAGGAGTCGTCGTCGTCAAACTCTTTCTTGATGCGCACCAGGTCTCCCTCTCCGGCGTGACGTGACGAGAGTTCCATGGACGCCGAGCCCATGCCGTCTGACGTCGCGGCTAGGGAGGGGTGCGTGTATACTGACCAAGTCCCTTCGTCCACGTCGTACGACATTACCGGCCTGTGGGGTTCGTCCGGGGCGCCAGCGGGGCGGTCCATCGATGGGATCTTGAACGGGCGTGCCAGCTCTTGACGCTGCTGGGTGGCCTGCTCCGCGGTGCCCATGACTGGCGCGGGGTGCTCTCTGTTCCGGCGAGTAATATTTCCTGCTATTTTCCGGGTCTGGGACGCCAGGGCCCTGGCCCTGTCTTCCATGGCCTGGCGTTTCGCCGCTGCGCTCTCCGCCGGCTGTGTGAGGGGTCAATCGCGTGAGGCTTGCTCTGAGGCATCAGTGCCTACCGTGGGCCACTGCTCGTCAGCGTTTTGCGCCGGCTTTTCATTCGACATGCGCCTGTGGGCCGTAGCGAACGCAGGCATTTGTACTGCCTTTGCCGTGTCGTCCGCTGCGTCTCTCGAGGCCGTTCCCTCGTCTGTGGTCACCGAGGCCTGGTGTGGCGTGAGCGGTGTTCCCGAGACTATCGTGTACTCACGGGTGCCGGGATGCGTGCCGCCTCCAGGGTGGCAGAGTCGTCTGGGCCTCCATGCGCGTGCTCGGACATCGAGTTTTGCGCTCTGGCCCATCGTTCCGCGCGGGCGATGCGTTCCGCGGACGGGGTGCCGTCGACTTCGAATTTGCGTGTTACGCCCTTATGGGTGGGTGAGGGCACGGGCGGGGTGGCTAGCGTGCCCGTGGTCGCGGCGTCCTCGAGCGCGGCCTGGACGAGGACCTCCAGGCTACGGCGGCGGTCGTCGCGGGCATTTTGGTTCGCTTGCTCTTGTCCGAGGTCGGCGGAGTGGCCCAGAGACGAAGCAGGACGGCTTCGGCGGCCCTGGTCGGGTTGCTCCAGGGGTTGGCGGCGGTTAGGGCGCGTGGACATGGCTGCGGTGGGTGCTGCTGTTTCCGTGGGTAGTGAGCGTGTCGTGTCGTGGGTTAGGTCCTTTTTGTGTTCGTCGTGTGTTGGCCAGCGCCCGTCGCGGTTTCTCCATCTGTCACTCGGTCAGGTTGGGCCGTGGGCGATAGTGGGCGTCCTGTATCGCTTACAAGCTTGCAGGGAAGAGGTGTGGTTAGGGCTGCGGCGTGGGTACTTGGTCGTCTGCGGGTATACAGTCTCGGTTTAGGATCATCTCGTTGACGCTGCGCGCTATGATTGATTGCGCAGTCAGATGCGGAGAACGCGCGTTTCCGGGCTTGTTTCTATTTGGGAGCTCCGGCACTGCCACCCTGTCATGTGGTGCCTATCCGGGGGTATCCTTGGGCGTGCCGGCCATCTCATATGATCCTTGCGGGAAACAGGCAGAGTGTTTATATCGCGCGGGAAGGGCGTTACGCTATGCGTGGGGGCGGTGGTATGTGTTACGGTACAGAGGTTCATTTCCTCGAATAGGGACGGAATTTCCGGGGGGGGTAATATATGCTAAGGATGCGCCGGCGTAGGGAATCCAAGTAGCACTCCCACTCATCTGTGTCTCGCACGAGCTCAGCGTGTCTGGCTTCACATGCTCCGTAAGCGATCCAGTGTAGGTCCCGGCCTCTGAATGTGGCGTAGACCTTCTTGCACCCACCGTGGCAGGTGAAGGGGCCATGGACTTTTGCGGGCTCGCCATTCTTGGTCCCTAGGGCCTCCCTACTATACGCTCCGGTCGCCTTGTGCGGCTTGGGTCGCTTCCGCGGCGTAGGCCCGATGTTGCCTATATTCGTTAGTTTTGCGTCGTGCGTAGGTGTGGGCCGGCCTGCTCACCTCCTCCCATATTACAGGGGGGTTCGAAAACGCGCGCATAGCTTTCCTCCGTTGGCGAGGGCGGCGGGGCGCGGCAGCCTTCCTGTGAGTCCTCCGGGCTCCATACCAGCGCTGCGTGAGGTGGTGCGCGGATGTGGAGGGGTCCGGGGTGCTGTCGTTTCGTCGGGATGTGGCATCCCCGCGATACCGCACTTTGTTCCTCGGTGGCCTGCATGGGTCGTTTTGTGGGGAGTGGGCGCGGCTTACGCCGTCGTTTCCTCTTTTAAACCTTCTCCATGAGCGCCGAGGCGCTACGAAATAGACGTGCACGTCACCGAGGCGCTTCGCTGAATAGGGGCGTCACGTCGCGGCTATGGAGTCCATACTGCATTCGTTCGCTGTGTGCGAGGTGGTTTGGCCTCTGTGGGCGTGGCCTGCCGTCCCTTCGCGTCGGTGCGATTTCCGGACTTGGGTTCAAGTCCGCCTCGGTCCCCTTCCTTTCCCGGGGAGGCTATGTGTTGTGGCCGGGGGCTCTGCTTGATGGTGGTCTAGTAGGCGACTCGCTCTGTACTCGGGGGTGGTGAGGTCGGTCCCACTTCGGGATTAGGCGGAGGAATCCGGGATCTGATTAGGCGTGATCCGAGGATAATTCCCGGGTGTGTAGTCGGTCCGGTCCTTGGGGAGTTTCCTCACGCAGGCAAAGGGGTTCTAAGTATTCCAGGTCTTAGGTGCGTTATCGGCCGATACTTTCAGAGCTTTCCGGTCTTCATTCCTCCCAGACAAAGAGGGGGGACGCCGAGTCTCCTTTTGGAAAGTGTTACTACGGTTTTTCAAACGTGTCTCCTTCCCTGCGGGGGGAGCTTAACAGTCTCGCGCGCTGGAACATGTCCTCTGGGGGAAACGTTCACCAGCGTGGCTTTGTAGTCATCGTTGGCGCTCGCGTCCGGCCTCTCAGTCAGACGCATGAAGTCACTCCCGTTTTGGTTGTGACTGAGAGGAGCGCGGTTGTTCGCTTGGCCTGCCATCTGGGCAAGTTGGTTGTATCCTGGGGTCTCAGGGAGGTAAATGGGGTCAGGCGCCAACTTGGGGATTCCGGAAGAGATCTCATGTACGCGGCGCAGGACGCCGCGCATTCATCGCCGTTTGGCGAACTCGGTATATACCAGCTTCAGAATGTCCGCAGGACATGAGTAAGAGCAAGAGGATGATAAAAATGTGCCAGAAACGCAAGCACTCGAGGTCATGCTCATTGCTACGGGCTGGTGTGGGTCTTGGAAGTGTTGTCTGTGGTAGATAGCGCCGTTGTGAGGCGTAGACGGGAAGTGGGCTCGTTCGGTAACGTGCACACATTGGAAATGGGTCTTAGTTATGTGAGCGCCCCTGAATCCCGACGACGACGTCGTCGGGAGGTCAGAGCCGCATGTAGGGGGCCGCCTGCAACGGAAGGAAGCCTTTGTGCACCAAATGAGTCTGTGTGTAGCCATAGCTTGCGTGATTGAATGTTCTCCGATAGTGGGAAGCCGTGATGCAGTCTATATATCCGTGCGGTGAGACCCCGAGCACTTGGGCTCCGGACGTCCCGACGGCGCTGAGCAGCTGCTGAAGTAACGCAGTCTAAGTATTTACTGATCCTCTCGAACGATTTAGTTCCAATGTCGGGCTGCCGTAGTCACGTGATGTGAATGGTTAGAAGATCTACGGGATCAGGCTGGTCAGTTGGTCAAATCAGGCGCGTGCTGCGATTTGGTCCCTGGTTCGCGGAGATCGAGGGTGAAATCCGGGGCCGTGCTATAGTTGCCACTTTGAGCTGGCGGTCCTGGTGGGGGTGTCACGTGATGTGTCGCGTTACGCGTCCGATGCGGGTTAGTTGCAGTTATCCCCGGGCAGTGACCCGCGGCCTTCAGTCTTCGCGGCCGAGGTTGTATCACAGGCTCAGGCACTTACGGGCGCTTCTCAGCTGCTCGGCGGCTACGCCGTCGTTCCAGCGCATTCCACCGGGATTGTTCCGTCGTGTTCGACAAATTGCGTACCCCTTCCCATAAGAGCAGTATTCTAAGGGGCACTGGATGTCGGCTCCCGGGGGCTAGGGACGCGAGCTGCAAGGCATGTGTCCCTTGGGGTTAGGTCGTACCGAGCGTGGCGCGGGCTGGTCTGACGATAGGCGCCGGTTGCGTCATCCTTCGTACACATTCCGTCTCGTTCTGCTGCGCACGGACCGCATCTAAATATATCTCTTTGTCAGCTGGTGTCACCGTTCCGCCGCGTTCCATCGGGTTCTATCGGCCGAGTCACCTCGGCCCCGAGGGATCTTGTCGGGCCGGTCAGTGTATCGCGTCAATGGCGTCATAGTTCTCGCACATTCCATCGGGGCCGACGTGCACGGGCCAGGACCAATTTTAGCTCGAAGTCTGCGCCATGTTGCCGACACGTTCCCTCAGAATCGAGTCACGCCGCACCAGCTGGTCGGCGCCGGGAGCATTCCCCGCCACAATCGCCCGGGATTCCTCGGGTTCTTTGCGTTAGAGTTTGCTGATCGACAGCGGGCGCTGGCATCGAGGCTGCCGATGCGCGCCTAACTCGCTCGCTAGAGTTGTTAAAATTTGGATTTCGTGGATCCACTGCCCGCTCTCCCGCTGTCTATGGCCCGGATGCAGGCAGAGGCTTTTGGTTCAATTCAAAGACGGGGCCGTGTTGTGTGTGAACAGTGTCGGCGGTGATTTCACACAGAGATGTATAAAATGACAGCGGGAGGAGCAACGACGAGCAGACTCTGTCGAGTTTTCCCCGTCACTGCTCACTATGTGTGGCTTTATTCGTGTCCGCACCGTTGCCCTCTGCCGCGTACGTTCCATTTGCGCAGGCCTGTTTACCTCGAACTCATCCGCTCGTAGTGCCCGATCATCGGCTTCCTCCCCCATTTTCGCATCATTCACTGCTACTCCGACCATTGTCTGGGCGGCGGCGATCCCAGTCAGTGCACTTGCCAATTTTGCACCACAGTGAGCTATGCTGGCCGGGCCGTCTGGAGCAGTCTGACTTCCTTGCAGATCATGCCCATTTTCGGTACGATTCTCGCCGAGGATACGATCGCCGTATTCTGCCTGCAGTGCGTCTCCAGCTACTTGGCGTCCAACTCTGCTTAGGCGCCCTGGGACCTCGGGCCGACGGTTCGTTGATTTTCTCTTTCGCTGGACCTCGCCCGCGACATGCACGCCTGCCCGTCCGACGTCTTTCTGGTCGTCGACGCCGTGAATGGCGGGGGCTGCTCTAGCTTGCCTGCTACGTGGACGTATGCTGACTACTTTTCAGGCTCGACCCTTCCTCCTCCCGCTGGACTGGACGCGCGGCTCGCGCTCGGACGTGCGTAGGGCCTTACACAGCTGGTGCTTGGATTGATATATGGATGGGCGTGTTATGCATGTAGCACTACTTTGAGAAATTGGATACATTTTCTGGAGACCGCACGCCGTCAATGAGGCTTTTATTTCCTGTTTTCGCTACTGGGCTCGCTCATGGTGGTAAGCAAGTGCATTTCCGCTCTCTTCTGCGGGCGTGGTAGGATCTACAGGGGCGTTTGGTTTGCTTCAGCTCGTGTAGCTTTCCGGTACATGGTGGTACCGGACGAAGCCGCCCAGCCTCTCACGTCTTGATCTCGATGTGGCAGCTCCGGATGGGCGACTTGAGACGGTGGGAACGTCCAATGCCCGACGACCTTTGTGAAACGTCCAATGCCCGACGAGCTCTACGGACGTCCAATGCCCGTCGACGTCCAATCCGTGCGCTGCTTACTTAGTTGCACTTGTCACCCGGCGTTCAATGTTCAACGATACGCCGACGGCACGGTCCCGCGCCGCCAGTTTGCCTTGTGCTCACGAGTCACTGCTGTATGACTGGATTTCACTCTGACTTTGCTGGCTGCTGGCTGCTCATTCTCAAGTCCAATCTCTGTGCTGAGCGCCCAGCATGCAGTACGGGATTCCCAAAATACCGTCACTCGGCGTCCAACACCACACCCTTCAGCGTCCAACACCGGCGACTCACTATCAAGTACTGTATGCAGCCTACTTATCTCGTCGTCCACTGTCCCGGTCAGCATGCGTTACTCTGATACTCAGTCCGAGAATTGTTTGGCATCAGTTCAGTTTCGCGACGGCAGATGGATGGGACGCGAAGCTCGAGGCGTGATTTTAGCCTATAAGCGATATCCGAGACAGCATCAATCTACTCGTCGTCCGGTGCGTGCGGGTTTCAGCTTCACTTGCTCGACTTCCTCGACTTACTGGAGTTCTCACAGGCGTTTAGTAGCTGACCGCGACGCCGAGGACTCAGCGCGTCATTAACAGTTGGCGGGCGGTACTTACGGGCAATCGGACTCTGACTCAGGATTCAACTGAATTGAATTGAATTGAATGGGATGATGCCATCGTCTGTGCATATCATACGGTAAAACCGACATCCAACGCGCGCGCGGCCAGCGATCCTCTCACCGACGCTCAGAACTAGTACTCAGCACCGGCGCACGTTCGCATTCTCCAAACACTGAAGGACGGCGAAACACGACGAAAGGCGCGCAGCAGCCTGAGGATTTCCCCTGCTGGCGCCTGAGAAGGGTGCAGGGCGCGGGCCCGCTGCGATAAGTAGGGACCCGCTCAGCCTGAGGCTTACCTACCTACCAATGCCGTTGTGTGTTATGCTGTCTGACGGGGGGAGTCGGTAAGGGCGGTTTGATAGTTGATGGCCTTCGTGTGTCATGTTGAATACCAATGCATAGCCTGAGGTAGTGTGTGACTCCCTGTTTCCCTGAGCTTGGTATGGAACCAACACCGATTCTGATGCGCAAAGCAAAAGCAAAAACACTACTGGTACAGCGGCGGGAAGTGTCCGGTATATCGTATGCTACTAGTACGGGAACTGTCCAGTATATGCTATAACTGACTTCAGGTGGTTCAGTGTTCAGGCAAATCCGAGGAGTAAGCCCGCTTTTTGCAATTGATATTTCTGCTGGTGAGAGCGTCGGTGTGGGCCCGCTGAGGTCCCGTTCAAACATGTTACTGTGCGCGTGCAATACCGTTAGCCCAGGTGTGCGTTGTGTAAGTGCCTAGCTTCAGGTGGAGATGTGTCATGTGCGATCTCAACCACGGTTGCAGTTGGCGGCAGCGATATCGATACCTCTGAATCTCGGAACGCGGAGGAGTGCAGCAGTCAGAACGCGAAGTGAAGGAAACTGTAGCTGCCGGCATCAGCGCTTTGATTAACGATTCCTCAGCAGCATGCATTGAAATCTCACAGCCTGAGGTTAACGGTATGGCGAGGAAGAGGAAGAGGAAGAGGMACTGTGCGGGTTTGCTTTTGCAATCCCGGCTGCTGGCTTCTGCCTGCAGCTGTGCGCTTCGTGTTGGTTTTTTTCGTCCGCCCCATCGATACCTCAAGCAACGATATCGATTTCATAACATTAACAGTGGGGAAATTCCGTCGGCGTGTTCAGGTCAGTGTTAGCCCTGGCGCAATTGCTTCGCCGCCCTGACTGAAATGAGATGAGCTAACGTCGCACCTCCCTCCAGGGCTTTCCCCCCGCACAGCGGTATCTTTGTTGACGCGGTGTGGGGAAATACGGCTGGGCATGTTACTGTACAGCTGAATGAATGTTGACGATTTCCGCAAACCCGAACTTGCGAGTCGCAACCTCGTGACGCCTTTGTTTTTTCGTCCTCCCTCACAAGCAGGCGGGGAAGAGGCTAAGGGTCGCACGTGTGGCCCTATGGCTAGGCACAGGAAGGGCTGCGACGGGCGAGCCGAGCTCAGCTCGAGTGCTCGTGCCGGCCGGTCGTTGTGCGCCGACCACGTTGTAATGACACAGGCTGCCAATGCAAGAGGATGCAAGCGGGGAAAGTGGCGTGGGGAACGCTACCCAGCGCAGATCGCGGGTAACGTGCAGGGCCATGACTTATTACTTGCCTGCACGCGATGGCGATGAGATGGCGCGTAGATTGTGCGCAGGCGTCGGTGCGTCATGCGAAAATGTGACTTGGAAAAGGGGAGAGAAATTGTGAATTTTATACTCTAGTGAGCTCGGAGATAGCAGCGGCGATTATGTTCGGAGGCTAAAAGTTGCTGTGGGATGAAATCGGGCCTCTGCCAGCGAGTCATTGCACTCGCACGCCGTCCGCTACACCCACTCGCACGCCGGCTGAGCACCAGGATAGACCACATGACGAGCTCCACGACGGTCAACAAGACGGCGCACGCGTTCAGCAAGGAGAACCTGCAGAACCTCATCACCTCGCGCTTCTTCTATGCGCCGGCGTTCGACATCTACGGCGGTGAGCGCGGCAGGCTGTATGCGCTTCAGGGCTATCCAGGCTGACCGCCGCCCGTGCCGTGGGCAGGCTGCGCGGGGCTGTACGACTACGGGCCGCCGGGCAGCGCGCTGCAGGCCAACATCATCGCCGAGTGGCGGCGGCACTTTATCGTCGAGGAGGGCATGCACGAGCTCGACACGACCATCATGACGCCCGCGCCCGTCTTCGAGACCAGCGGCCACGTCGCCCGCTTCGCCGACTGGATGGTCAAGGACACCAAGACCGGCGACGTCCTGCGCGCCGACCACCTCGTCAAGAACGTCCTCCAGGCCCGCCTCGACGCCGACGCCCTCGCCCGCCAGCCGCCCCAGCCGCCAGCGGCGGCGAAGAGCAGGAAGAAGGAGAAGCCGCCGGTCAAGCTCGACGACGCCGTCCGCGACGAGTACGAGCGCATTCTCGCCCAGGTGCGCCCATGAGTCATATTTATTTTCGCTGGATCTAATCTAATCTCAAACCCAGCTGGACAACTACGACGGGCCCGCGCTGGGCGAGCTCATCGCCGCGCACGCGATCCTGAACCCGGAGACGGGCAACGCGGTGGGCGCGCCGGTCGCGTTCAACCTGATGTTCGGCGCGTCCATCGGGCCCACGGGCCACGTCCCCGGCTTCCTGCGCCCGGAGACCGCCCAGGGCCACTTTGTCAACTTCCAGCGGCTGTACGAGTTCAACAACCGCCGCATCCCCTTCGCCAGCGCGTGCATCGGCCGCAGCTTCCGCAACGAGATCTCGCCGCGCGCGGGCCTGCTGCGCGTGCGCGAGTTCACCATGGCCGAGATCGAGCATTTCGTCGACCCGCTGGAGAAGGACCACCCGCGCTTCGACGAGGTCCGCGATGTCGTCCTCGCGCTGCTGCCCCGCGAAGTTCAGACGGCTGGGAGTACGGAGGTCGTCAAGATGAAAATCGTCGACGCGGTTGACCAGGGCATCGTCGCCAACGAGACGTTGGGCTACTTCCTCGCACGTATCTTCCTCTTCCTCCTCAAAATCGGCATCAACCCCGACCGCCTGCGCTTCAGGCAGCACATGGACAACGAAGTGCGTGGCGTCCTCCCCCTTCATAGCTAACTCACTCAACGCGGTGCAGATGGCGCACTACGCCACGGACTGCTGGGACGCAGAGATCCACAACTCGTGCGTGCGCTTCCCACTCCCTCCATTCGCGGCATTCGCTGACTCCCCCGCAGCTCGGGCTGGACAGAATGCGTGGGCTGCGCCGACCGCGCGGCATACGATCTCTCCGTGCACGCCCGAAAGACGGGCGCGAACCTCAGCGCGAGCGTCCCGCTCAAGGAGCCCATACTGAAAGACGAGTTCGTCGCGGAGATCAACAAGAAGACGTTCGGGAAGCACTTTGCGCGCGACTATGCGGAGGTCGTCAACGCGCTCACTGCGCTCGACCAGCCGAAGCTCATCGTCGCTGCGGCGGAATTGGAAAAGGGGTGCGTTATGCGGTAGGGGATGAGTTCGCTGATGTGGATGCGGCGAGGATAGGTCGGTCAGGATCCCGAGCGTGGACGGCAGCAAGACGTTCGAGCTCACCAAGGACCTCGTCACGATCTCCATGGTCACCAAGAAGGAGAGCGGTGCGTAGCTTTTGCCTTTTGTCGTTGTCGTCTTGGGCGTTCTTCCTTTGTCCCACCCGCGTCACGCGTCGTTCTCCCCACCCTTCGCCCGATTACTGTATCCCCCTTCATTTGAGCCCATTACGTTTCAGCCTTTGTTTGTTTTCGCCCCCCCCCCCCCCCTATCCTGCTTCTCGTCCGATACCGTTTTTGCGTTTGCGTTTTGCATTTCGGACGCCACCCATTCATTCGTGCCTCCATCC
This sequence comes from Auricularia auricula-judae, assembly GCA_002092955.1. NCBI lineage: Eukaryota > Fungi > Basidiomycota > Agaricomycetes > Auriculariales > Auriculariaceae > Auricularia > Auricularia auricula-judae. The sequence goes on from NCVV01000068.1 coordinate 150,586, forward strand.
ATCTGCCTGCCCGCCCCGTTCTGTTGGAAGGCTGCATGCGTCACGCGTTCCTGGCACCGAACCCTTCCTTCCCCGTCGGCCGCGGAACGCCCGAACTCTCTATGTATTCAATTTTGTGCATTCCCCGAACCCACCGACCGCTCGCTTTGCTTCGCTTGTTTGCTGACCCCTATGCTTCGCTTCGCCCCGCCAGTGCGCACGTTCACGCCGAACGTGATCGAGCCGTCGTTCGGCCTCGGGCGCATCCTGTACTGCCTGCTCGAGCACTCGTACTGGGCGCGCGAGGAGGACGAGGTCCGCGGGGTACGTCGCTTTCCTTTTCTTCCCGCGCTGTTCGTAGGCTACGGCCTTGCTTTCCCCGCTCGCGATGCGGGGAACGGTGGCATTGCCGTTGCGGCACGTGACGCCCAGCCCCTGACGACACGTGCCCAACGTCGTTGACTCTTCCCGCGCGGTCGCTGACGCGCGCGCCCGCAGGTCCTGTCCTTCAACCCGCTCGTGGCGCCGACCAAGGTGCTCATCGTGCCGCTGAGCAGCAACCCCGTGTTCTTCCCGCTCGTCAAGGACGTCTGTGCGTCGCCGCCTCTTTGCTCGCTGCAACGCGCTGACTGCCTCTTTCTTCCCTTGTGCCGTTTTGCTAGCCGCCAAGCTGCGGAGCGCGGGCATCTACGCGCGCGTGGACGACAGCGCGGCGTCGATCGGCCGGCGGTACGCGCGCAACGACGAGCTCGGCACGCCGTATGGCGTCACCATCGACTTTGCCTGTGCGTCCTTCCGCCCGGTGTGAGACTGCCTATCCATCCCTGACGCGCCGCTTTTGCTGCAGCCGTGCAGAATGGGACTATGACCCTGCGGTGAGTGCCTGTTTGCGCGGACGATAGGATTGCGGAAGGCTGACGGGCTTGTTTGCGTTTGCGATCTGCTTTGTGTTCGTTCGTTCTGTTTTTTGCTTTGCGTTCGTTTCCGTTTTGGCTGCGATTGTGGCCGTTTTGTTTGCCATTTCTTCGGCCGACATCTGCTCTCGACTTCGACCCGGGGACGCGACCTTCGTTCGGGGAAACTCGGGCTCGGCCATCCATCCTCCCGCCGCATCTCCCGCCACACAACGATCTTATCCTTTGACTCATGCTGCACGCGCCGTGCGCTGTTGGTTGTTGGTTGTTGGTTGTTGGTTGTTGGTGCCTTGCCGGCGGACCACGGACGATGGGCGACGGGCTAAACACAGCGAGCGAGATACGATGAGGCAGCGCATCGGCCCGGTCGACGAGGTGATCGCCGTGGTGACTGCGCTCGTGAACGGCACGCTCGACTGGGAGGCCGCGTGCGAGCGCCTGCCGGCGTATTCGGGGCAGCAGGACGTCTAGAGGAGCAGGTGCGTTCGTGTGCGAGGTGGATGCTGTCGTTCTGAAAGGGGAAATTTGCAGCTTGCAGGGGTCTCCACTTTGCACCGGGCACGCATTTGGCAGCTTGCACCTTGTTGTTTGGCTGTTGTTCCCTCGTCCCGGGCGATGTTCGATGTTCTTGGATCCGATTTCAAAAATGATACATATCGCGCGCTGTACAGACCACAGACTCGAGTTCGCGTTCGGTTATACTTGCCTTGTCTCGCGATCGGGCAATCGAGTTGCCCGACGCAGCGCAGCGCATCTCACGCTGCACGGCTCAAAGTCTACTTTTGACTTATTCTGGCTCGGAAAGACTAATTCTCGAGCGACCCTGTGGCAAGCCAAGGCTCCCTCGCCTCGGCTAGGGTGTCTGCCGGCCGGCTTCGTCGTGGACAGATGCAGTCCGGAGGGGTGCTGCGCTGCGTTTCCTGTCATTGTCAGCGGCCAGCCTTCTGCGCCCGGATGAGTCCGCGAAGCTGGGAATCCGGGATGCGAGGGAATGCCACAGCTGGCCGGGAAATCTGCCACAGCTGCCACTCTCCGGGGGAATCCACCAGTGAACATTGACTATGGGCTCTCGGCATCCTTCGACTTTGTCAGTTGTCAGAGGTATCGCGATCAGCGTGGCGTCCTGTGTTGTCGTTCGGCTCGAGAATGGCGAACTTCGCAGCCTTCGCGCTGAATGCTACTGCACTCCCTGGCACGCGGGAACGCCGTTCTGTCGGCCGCCCGATGCGATTGCCCAATGCCTGCTTATCCACGTGTTTGCCATATCTCATATCGGACGGTGCTGCGATCTCAATCTCAGATGACGACGCCGGCGGTCGGGCCGTGGGCCAGGATGCTGCAGTTGCCCGCCCGCCAGAACTTGGGATAAGTGCACGTGGAGACAGCCTGAGCATGTATAACTGTATGATTCAGGTCGCGAATTGCGAGCGATGACGGAACGGTGTGCCCTCGATGTCGCCCCTGCGGCTATGTTACGTCCATTTTCGCATCATCGACGCGGATAACCAGCTGCCCTCGTTCTCCCATTACAGACAGCGCGTTTCGACTTACGGCAACGGCAACTGCGCGCCAACGCAATTGTGGCTCCGTCGATAAGAGACGGGCGTGAGTAACAGTGCCTGCTCATCGACGTCGTACGTGCCGGCGCGCGATGGACGGATGGGTTCGCTGCTCTTATCCTGCTTCGCGCCGTTATCAATCTCTCAACCTCGTCCCGGCTCGGGATCCTCGCCGTGCCAGGCGCTCCGTCTGCACTGCCAGGCAGCGCGATAGCATGCCACTTCCAAGTTCCAACACGCCGGCGAACGCTCGACTGAATGATACAGGTAACAGCGGCGCGGGATCATTCAACTCAGCACGGAGGAACAACGAGGAACAATACCGATCGCAAGTACTCCGCGTCTGGCGCCTATTCCGCCCAGGGAGAATACGTACTTGCGCGCTGGCCCCATTTGCTTATTATGGCGGCCGCTCTGCGAATCTCACCATTCGAAACGACCCCATGTCTATGCGCAGCCTGGTAATTACGGAACCCCCTCCTGCGCCCCCGGCGTCGTGGCGGCTACCATGGTGCCCGCGCCTCACGTGCCCGGCGTCGCTGCGTAGTACGGCAGCATCGTGATTCTGGAATCTGCCAGGCTTGCGCAAGTCGCGGCGGCGGCGTTTGCATGTTCCTCCATTTGCAACGTGACTCGGACGCGGCCTCGCGCAATATGGCATCTGGATATGCACCTCTTCATCTGCTGATACTCCTCGGACGTCTTTTGCTTGTGCTTTTGCTTATCTGTAGTTGCCCATCGCTCCTGCGGCGAAGCTGGCTCGTTTGGGGCAATCGAGATTAAAACGGCGCTCTGGCCTCCTCCCACAGTCAGGCTGGGCGCTCAACGCTGTATAGTATGACCTCCAGATCCAGATGTTTGCTGTTGCCGCAGTGTGGGCTTCCTAATGGCTGTGGCGTGCACCTCTATCTCTGTTCAGCGGTCCCAACTGGAAACGGCTACATGGCTTGCGTCTCTGCGTCTGCATCTGTACATGTGCGTCATCATCATGCGCGGCGGCTGCTAACCAGCTCTGTGGCTGCAACCGGGCCAAGAACGGCGGCCAGACCTGGAAGGCTGGAAGGCTGCCAGTGGAGTCTATTGCTCGCTCGTTCTCGCATCGCCGCTTGCTATGCGCTACTCCTCCCCGTGCTGCGTGGAACGCACCGTGCTACTGTAGTGGAATGTTACAGCCTGAGTATGTGCACATTGAGACTCGGGCTCGGACCCGCGCACAGTGTTACCCCTCTGGCAACCTGGGTCCTGTTCTGAACACTTGAACGCGAACTGAGCCCGCTATACATCGGATGGCCACGCCACACAGCGCCGGGACGCCGTCACTTGATGGTTATCTTTATGCGCTGCTCTCGCACGCTCCGTTCGGCCAGCCGCGCGCGCGAGAAAGGCGGGACACATGACCGGCTCACCACATGACCTCCAAGTTTAAGTCTGTCATCCGCCCGCGCGATGTCCCCACAAAGCCCAACACATCGTCGATCGCCGCCGCGTCACACTCCCCGCTTGTCGCTTGTCGCTTGCCTGCGTTGCCGGCCCTGCCCCGCCCCCGCAATCTGGGGGGAATTTAACTTGTTTGACTTGGAGCTCTCCCGAGTTATTTCCTCAGGTTCCTGAACGCGAAGCGAAATCTGCCTCAGATTGCATTTTGGCTTGTCGCCAACTTCCAGTATGGAAAATTATGGAATGGTCTCTTGTGCCCCGGTATAGCTAGCCCGCGCCCCGTCCTCGGCGCTCGTTATATCGAGCTTGTTCGATCGCGGGTGGCGCAGGTGATCATGATCAGACTCGGAGGAACGCTCTCGCGGGATCAAACGCGTTTGATCGCATGCGCGCACGGTGTCGTCCGTTGGACAACTGACAGCGCGCAGCGCGATAGATACCTCAGCAGATGACCTTTGGCCGGTGACCAATGGACGCTATGTTGCGCGCACGTGTGCTCGGGTGCTCGTTGTTTACCAGCCGGATTTTTCAGAGTGGACAGGATGCGATATTCCGGGCTCGTTCACGTTCTCCCGCGGGGATGTCAGCATGACATGTCTTCTGGGCTTCTCGTCCTCCCCAGCGTCATTTTACTGTACTGGGATGTTCATTGTGTGCTGCTTGTAGGCAGGGACGGCGAACTCACACCGGAACGTGTCGCCGTTCAAGTTCTCCCACTCCAACGCGTTCGCCGGGACTGCGCTTCGTTCACCCACTTTTCTTGGACCGACCACTAATTATTCGCTTCTAAGGAGTGCGCAATTTACGCCATCATTAAAGCAGTCGTTTTCGCGCACGAGGCAGGCTAGGCGCTGTCCGGTCGACGTCCGAATGCACGTCGCGCAATAAAGTTACTGGTACAGTACTGACGCCGATCACGACGCGCTCGCGGCCTTCGCGAAGATCTCGACGTCATAGCCAACCTCGCTGCTGAGCTAATGTAGCCAAGTTGTACGAGTGGCCAGCGTCCAAGTTTGAGTCACTCCCGCTAACACCTGCAGGTTGCGGAAACGGACACGCCAGGACGTGTTAGGCTATCATGTGACCGAAAGCGTAGACGCCGTGGTTGAAACATGAAACAGGCCGGAGTGGCAGGGAGGGCCGAGCGGGACGGTCACCGTTCATGGGCACGGTGCCGCTGCGTTGCTGATCTGGGTTGAAGCAGGGGGTCAGCCATCTTTGTCCGAGACAGACAGACAGAAGCGACGAACGGTAATTGTGCAGGAGCACAACAAAGCACGGGAGTGGTCGATCGTGTGCTGCCGAATCGTGCGCTGAAGAATGCGGATGTGCGCTATGATAATGCTGTAATTTTCAGCCAGGCAGGCTGATGATAGGAGCTGCTGCATTGGGCGATTGCAAGAGTCGACAGTTTTCGTGCTGCGAGAATAACAGGGTAGGCACTCTGGTTGGACTGAAGCCGTGAGTGATTGCACAAACCTGACAGGGAAAGCCGGTGGCCAAATAATTCGTCTCCTATGTTCGTACGACGGTCCTGGTCCCGAGCTGAACCGTGTAAAGCAGGAGCGAGTCAACTTTGTCCGAGGGAGTCCGCCTACGGAAAGAACAGCGGAACGACCATCATTGTGCAAGAAAAACCAATCACGAGTACAGCCAAATCACGCACATAGGGATGCAAAGCTCGACTGACTGTGGACAAGGGCGTCAGAGACAGAGGTAAGAAGCTGATCTCCTTCCACAGAGCCCGAGCAATGATAATGAGAAGCCCCAGGAGAGGAACATCTATAATCACAGAGCAAGAGCCTGTTCCTGGAAATTGAAGCCGCGAGTGATCGTGCGAATCCCACGTTGCGAATCCTTCCTTCCAAAGCCAGCCAGCGGACGAATCTTTCAGCTTCCAGTCTCCTATGTGGGCCGTTGCTGTGGCAATTTTTTAGTAGCCGTTGCCAGCACGCCTTAGCTGATCGGAAACGGGCGCGGCTGCGGGCGCTCATCGCCGGGACCGTCTTGCCTTTCGACGAGCAGGGTGAAGACGATGCTGCCACGACGAGCGCAGACGTTCCACACAGCGGCCGAGTCGCTCAAAGACCAGAGCTTTTTCGTGCACCCGGTACTGTCGCCGTACAGCTCGAAAACGCACTTCGTCCCGAGCCTAGCCAATGCGGTTCTGGCCACGGCGCTCTTTCGCTGCTGGCACATCATCCTGTTCTTCTCGGGCTGGGCTGCGTGCGTAACGCTCATCACTCGATTCGTGCACGACATCAGCTTCCAGTCGACCCTGCTCAACGTATTCGGAACTGTGCGTCCACTGGCAGCCAGCCCAGAGCGAGATAGCAGCTCCTGGCGCACCGTAATAGCAACTGACGCCGGCGCGCCCCAGGTCCTTGGTTTCGTTATCTCGTATCGCACGTCGAGCAGCTTCGAGCGCTATGTACGTGCGCAAGCGACAGGCAGGCCGTCCCGAGTGCCGGCCGGCATCATCCTGGTTATCATCTAACCCAGCGCGCAGAACGAGGGACGAAGACTGTGGTCGTCGATCATCTACGCAACGCGCTGTTTCGCGCGCGCCGTCTGGTTCCACGTGCCAGACTTCCCCGGCTTAGAGCCCGACAAGACGGAGGCGGAAACCCGCTCGCGCATTCTCGTCGAGAAGAAAACGATCATAAACCTCCTTCAAGCATTCAGGTCGGCGCTCTCAACGTCATTGCGCTTCCCCGTTCACTCACTGAACTGAACTCGGAATCAGCGTCGCTGTGAAGCACTACCTGCGCGGCGAGGATGGCATCTACTTCGTCGACCTGTACCCGCTCGTCAAGTTTCTGCCGTCGTACGCGCTCCCGATGTCCATACCGTCTCCGCTGCCTTCCCCGCTGCAAGGGTATGACAGCCTGTCTCCCGACGAGAAGGGACAGCCCCCGCAGCACCCCTTCGCCGCGCCAGGTCACCCCGCGCCACCCGTCCTCAGCGCGTCGACCTCCGCTCCGCACCTGCCGTCCACAACCGGCCCGCCCCTCCGCAAAGTACGGACACAACAATCCGCGCGCACGTATCCCACCATCGTCATCGGCTCGAACGGCGACCAACCTGGCGCACCCCAGCCCCAGTCTCAACCCCCGGTGTCGCAGCTCGCACGCATCCGCGAAGGGCTCTCGCCGTTTCTCCCTCCGCCCGTCACTAGCGGTGCTGCGGCTGACAGCGGCTATCGCGTGCGCGGGCTCTCCACGGGGCTCGGGGAGGACCCGCCGCTCGCGCCGTCGCAGAACCCGCCCAAGTACCACCTCTTCGACGTCTTCCCGTTCTCGCTCTTCGTCAAGTTCCTCACCAAGCGCGGGAAGGACGTCAAGGGCAAACGCGCAGCCCGCATCCGCGCGCGCCTTGCGGCGGGGTCCAGTCACAACATTCCGCTTGAAATCTCGTTCTACCTCGCAAGTCTTTATTCCTTGTCATTTTCGCGTGACATCGGACGTACTGGCTAATTATCCAGGCAGACGTCCTATGTTTCCGCGCTGCAGCAGCGCAAATGCATCGACGTTGCCACGACAAGTACGCAAACTGGGCCCCTATCCGGAGCTAACGCGCTGTCCTCACGCACATGAATCCAGACTTGCTACTCAACTCACTGAACATGCTTGTTGACTCACTGACTGGTGAGACCGAACCCGTCGGATCACTTGAGCGACTTGCTCATTTCCCATCGTGATCAGGTCTTGAACGCATCTTAACGACACCGATCCCATTCAGTTACAACGTCCACCTGTGGTCGGTCACGATCATCTACGTCCTGACATTGGTGCGTTGATCCCATTGCATCTTTGCACAAAGGTGAATGACGAATATTGACTTGGTAGCCATTCCAACTGTGGAAAACCATGGGATGGCTCACGATTCCGGGCACTGCTATCGCAGTATGTGCAATTGCCGAGACGCTTGCGTCCTTCGCACTATTAACACCTGCTCGCAGTCATTCTTCTTCTTTGGATTTATTTCCCTGGTGCGCACGTCGCGCGGCTCCTGCTGGATGGAGCGCTGACCGTTCGCGCAGGGAGCTGAGATAGAGAGCGAGTCCTCGTTTCGTCCTCACGCTGGTGCCCCGCTAACCGTCGATGTGATGGTTAAACAGATCCTTTCGGTGAGCGTTGCTGCGTTTATGCAATCGAAAAGCGTGGATGCTGACGTTCAATTCCCCAAGGATATGACAAGAACGACCTGAACCTGTACGTCCTATGGCGCCCTCCTAAGCCCTGCTCACCTTCCAGGATTCCACCCTCAACAGAGACCACTTCACCAACACGCTCATCGCCGCAGAGCTCGTAGCAATCACGTCCGTGCCGCCGCCGAGTGTGTCGCAGTGGGCGTTCGTGCCCGAGAACGACCAGCTGTTCGCGCCGCTCGTGCGCGGCCACGGCGCGCCCAAATCGGGCGTCGCGTTCGAGAGGGTGACCCCGGAGGAGTGGGTGCGCCGCGGGGAGCCCCGCATGCGCGAGATGTTGAGAGGGGAGACAGTCTGAATGGGGATGACGACACCCGCATCGGATTTGCTCCCCTCGGCTTGCGTGCTTTCGCGGCATATCGAATCAAAAGGATACCCAATGATCATGACAAAGGAAACGGGCAGAGGACTCGTAGATGCGATTATAGTGTCGCCTTCATGTTGTGTTACCGCTTTCGAGCATCTCGTTCGGATAAACTGTCGGTTGCACAAAGCGAGTCCGGCTGGCGCGCGAAGCGCACTATAACTGGCATTACAAAGCTCTAGCCTACAGCGGCAAGTGTACAGTTGGATTCGTTACAAAGTCCTTCGGCGTTGCAGAGCTCTAAACTTAGAGGCCGCGGTTCAGCTCGGCAGTACGCGCGTGCAACTCCTCGCGGGTCTGCGGTGACTCGTTAGCATCTAGAACATTCGCAGAGTGCTGCGGACATACCGCTGGCTTGTCAAGATTCTTGGATATTTCTGGCGACGGGATGTAAGGCCCCTTGGCCGCGTACGGGGCGACCTGCGGGTACTGGTGCATGCCCTGGTTGAGGCCGCCGCCAGACTCTGGCATGCCAGGGGCGGTCGGGCCGCGGGTCAGATCAGCAGGATCGTTCGTCGTCTACTCGGCGCAGCAATGGTAAGCATTATAAGGACTCATATTCGAGGGACGGTGCGTACAGCAGGATGGGGCTGGATGGAGTAGGTCGGCTCCTTGTTGTCCTTGGGCGGGGCCTCCTTGGAGCGACGGCGCTCAGAGAGCTTGGACTTCATCTTGTTCATGAAGGACGACATCGTAAAGGTTCGTAAAAGTGAGGTTGGAACTGAGGTTGAGGTTGGGAACTAGGATTGCTTTTTGGTCGGAGTCAGGGGGTGGCGCGGACCTTTTATACGCTGTGCGTGGCTGTGCCGATGACATCGATTGGCCAGAGCGTCATCTCGTCCCGCGCCACGACTCCACGGCCCTCCACTCGAGCCTGAGCCACCAGGCCCAGGGCTCTGGCGGCAAATGAGACTCAAGGACGGTGCATACGACACGGAGTTACAATGTCTTCGGCAAATACTGAAGAACTCGATAGGTTCCTAGGTACTGTACTTCTAGGTCCGTTGGATCTGGTTTGGAAAAGAGGTCACAAGTGCCATGTGCATTCGCAGTCCCCGTGCCATGTTGGGTTAGCGGGCAGCCTGTGTGGCCGGAATGCGGTATAAGGCAGGAAGCGTATACAGGCTGCCAACCCCGAAGATGCTGATTGAAGGCTTGTTTAGTATCAGAACCGCAAGTGTCCTGGCTTGGTCCTGGCAGACACAGTGACTCTCCTGAGGCTACAGCTCAATCACGCGTGGATCGATCATCCTCGTCAGCTACACGTCTCATACCGACAATTCGCTGCGGCACTCAAAGCTACGCATTATTGTTCATGCGCTGCTGTATTTATTCTTGAATCTGGCCTTCTTTGAGCTCGAAATACGGGAGACGTACGCTTCATCATCTCTCGGTAGAAGACGCGGGGTCATTGGCATCGCCAGTTCGGGTGTGCGCTCTCGAATGGCGTGTCGACCGTCCCACCCAAACATCTTCCACGTGCACAGACTCTTCCTTTCCTTCTAGTGCGACAAGGGCGAGGGAAGCAGGTCATTGTTTCCCAGCCCCCAAACTGCGATGCGCGCAGGAGTCAAACGCGACAGAAAAGTGTTTCCTTTAGACTCGGAGCTTCATTCACTCGACCCAATCTCCACTGGTAGCACCTGATGTCTACGCAGCAGGTCCCAGAGCGGACAAGATAACGGCTTCACACGTCCCCGCTAGGGAAGGTGATGTGCCGCTGAGCTAGGGCAGTGCCTCAGCAGGAGGAAGCCCGAAATGCGCCCCCACAGTATATTAAGCAACTCAGGCAGTTCGATCTATCACAACGCTTGCCGCCGTCTCTTGTCTTCTCTCTTGACTGGTCGCTCTGTCGTTATGCTCACGGATTTTGCATGGGGTACAATCCTCTTGACTCCTCTCGTAGTCCTAGCCCAAACCAACGTCTTTGTAGAGGATGATGATCCATCTCGTACGTTTTAAACAGTTGTACTGATCAGATGCTCACGGGTTTTCGTCAAGTTGTTTTCTCACCTGAAAAATCCTCCTGGTTACGGAACTTCAACCCCCAGCCTGGGCCTAATGGCGCATTGGTTGATGACTATTATCATTCTGGGAGTTACACTAGCAGCATCTTTGCGGGCATGTCAATCACACTCACTTTCAACGGTACGTATAACAAGCGTCTCAGGAGTTTCCGAGTCGTTTCTCATTTATAGTCGCAGGGTCGTATATCGCATACTATTCGGACTTGTACTACACTCATGGTCTGGCAGAGGTATGTTGAGCTGATGACTACCTTTCCGTTCTAAATTCAATGATAGATCGATCTTGATGGAAACAAGACCACCTTCTCGACATATAGTCACCTGGATTACGGAACACCACAAGTACTGCTTTTCGAGGCTCACATCGATCCCAATACACCAGATCACACGATCAAGCTCACGAATCTGGAGAATAAGACGATGGGATTCGACTATTTTCGGTGAGAATAATTTTCTTGTGATCCTCTGCCCTCTGCTAAGTCAGAAAAGGTACACTGCAGTATTTTCAGTGAGGTACGCATACCTCTTGGGTTTGACTATTATCGAATGACGGCAGTTGGTCTCTACGCCCAGCGGGCCGAGTTCTACGCCTCACTCGCCAGGCCTTACGCCTCACCCTCTGGGCTTGACGCCTCAATCCGGGTCTTCGCCGAACTCGGTGACAGGAAGCTCTGCACTTCCCTCTTCGTCCTCCATGCCGCATGATGATATCGCTACGGCGGATTTCTCAACGTCGACTGCGATCACTACAAAACCACAGCCAACGAGGACGCATTCTGCAATTCCTTTGGTTTCGCATTCGAAACCTTCACCTTCGCCCATATCAAAACCCGAGATGATTGGTTTCAGCATCGCTGCAACAGCATTGGCGGTGATACTTGTCCTTTGCACTGTGTTGTGCTTGCGTCGCTTACGCCAAGCGGGAGCTATCTCATACAGCGTGAGGGCCTGGCGCCTACTGGAGGAACCGCTGCAAGGCCTCACATCGACAACGACGGCTTACTTTGCGGCTCCATTGCCACTGCCGCCGACTTCACCGACTGACAAGTATCTGAGCGGGCCCAAGGTTGACAATACCTTTGTGAGCCATCCGCATTTGTACATCTGAGACTCATGCGGTGCTCATGGTACGGCGTACAGGTCTTGCCCCCGGGTGCGCCGGTAGGACACGAGTTTTACTGCGGTGCTATCGATGATCGCGAGTCCTTCGAGTCGGGCGCAAGATCACCCGAACTCGGAGCTCCTCCCTCGTATGCCTCGGAGGCCCATTGAACGTTCAAGCTGTGGTAGCTTCTCCTTTGTTTTATTGGTGGATGCGCAGACCACCCGGCAGCTTTGCTCATACATGTTATCTTGAAGCCACGACGATTAGGGCGGGATGACCGTGTTAAGCCCATGTGGTGTACCTTTTTTGCCTCGCTAAGACAGCGGCGAGCGGATCTTGCAGAGCGCGATGATAACAGAAAAGTTGAACAGATAGCTTCAGTATACGCACGTGCGCTGACAGAGCACGGAATGGACAGAGACAAAAGTCTCAGCCACGCAGCTCTGAACCACGCCCGGTGCAAATGAGCCGATCGTCAGAGAAAGTGGTTGCACCTCGTCAACAACAACCGCAAACACCCATCATGGGTCCGCAGCACGAGGGATTGGATGGGACGGGCGGGATTGACCGGTTGGTCCACCCACCGTAACTCATAAAGGGCGGGGTTTGTGTCGGCACTGAAGTTCTTCTCAACTCGCTCCGCGAACTCGCCCGGGATGCTGTCCGCCATACCCGATAGCGATGAGATTGTTTTCGACCCGCCCTACGTTATCTGTGCTATAGAAATTCCCACCACATCCCCGGTCGTGGCTGGCTTTAGGGCCGCCACGTTATTGAAATACTTCGAGGTTGTGAAGGCGTTCTTTGCAAAGAACGCCCACTCCTTCGCCATCGGTGCGGTTCACACCGCGCTACATGTGCTGAATACCATGTATGAGGACGGCATGGTCCTCTAGGATGCTGTTAAAAAGTCGCCAGGACTTTTTAACGAGTTTAAAACATAATGTGTTTAAAACAGGCCGTTAAAAACACTGTTAACAACATATGTGCTATATATAGACAGTACAATCAGCAGCTGGAAGCTGAGACTGTCTGTATGTTATCCAGCTGCGATTTTTCGACCACACAGTGTGCAGAAAGTGATAGTTGWGGGTTTGAAATGCCACTCTCAGTGTCCGTGGCTAAATCTCACCCCTCACCCCCAGTCTGAGGTGTATCCAGCTGCTGAGTAATCACAGACGGTGTTGGAAGACTGAATGAAGTCAAAACATGTGGGAAAACATGTATTAGACCGCACATTGAGTGGTCTCATGCAGCATCCCAGCTTAATGATATGTACATACTGAGTTAAAAACATGTTTTCAGCGGCCGCTAGGTGTTTTAAACGTGTTTTAAACAGCCTGTTAAAAACAATGTTTTTAACTTGACCCTTTTCCACAGCATCCTATGGTCCTCGCTGCTCCATACATCGAGCTGCTCAACTACCTCACACAGTGAGTATGCCAACCCAGCACTGCTGAACCAGTGCTCACGCCCTGCATCCTAGAATCTGCTATGAGATTTCTAACCACCCCTCGATGGCGAACAGCGCCAGTCTGCCCTTCCTCCACAAGACCTGGAGGAAGGCCTTGTCCTTGACGTCCGCCGTGCACGATCTATTCCAGTACGCCGACGAGGTGCTGGACACCATCAACGCCGATAGCGCGTAGGGCCCGCCGAGGAGTCCATGCCGGCGGCCTGCCTCGCGGGCAGGGCCGCCTTGACTGTATTTTTATCTGTCGTATGACCCCCATGCCCGCCAGACACGCCGCTGTGCCCCGCCGTCTGTTTTCCTGTTGTCGCGTCTACCCCGCTGCTGCATCTGCCAGACTCCTTGTACTGTATTGTACTCTACGACCTTGCCCGCTGTCTGCAGTCTCCATCGCCCCTCGTCCTTGTCTCCGTAGCCTCTAATCCAGCAGAAAAAAAAATAAAAATCAATAGCTGCCCAAATCCGAAGCAGACTTCGTCGTTACGGGCAGGTCGACCGTTGCTACCCCGCAACAGAAAAAAATATGTCCGGAAAACGTGGTGGAGGGAGGGCCGGTCCGATTTTTGCGTCGGCCGCACGGCATCAGCGGAGCTTTCGCCGTTCAGACCTCAACCCTTGCCTCGCATAGATTGGAACCCTGCCCACCTCTCCCCGTCTCTTCGCAGCGACGACCCCCCCTGCACTCGGCGCGCAGAGTTCTTTGTGTTGGTGAAGGGACCAAGATTGAGAAACCGCAGACGCAGACCACAACCACGAACAGCGCACAGGCCCGGTTCGGCGAAGCACTCCAACCACGCAGCAGCGAGACAGTCTGGTAAGTGCAGAGACGCGCCGTTGCCTGCGCGTCGGCTGAGCGCTCACGCTGCTGCAGACGACACGCAGATTATATAACTAGCCCATCGATCGAAGCGCCATGCCGCATAGAACCTCGACATCAAGCCCGCTTCCCGCGCTTCCACGCACGGCCTCGGAGGGCATGTCCGCGCAGAAGACGACGACGGGTCCTGCGATGCTGCAAGGCGTGCACGTATTGGCAGAGAAGGGATCCCTCCGTCAGGGCGCGGCTTCGGACTCGGAGGTCAGTGTCCGGCCGAGGTCTGAAGATTTCTCCGGGTAGTGTGCTGACGCTCGACTGGCATCTACAGGACGAAGAGGCTACAGTCCGTGATGTCCTAGGCGACGCGGACGACATAAGTACCGACCCAGAGTGGGAACACCTGGAGCGAGATGAAGAGTGGGAAGCCCTGGAGCTTGACATCGATGCGGAGCGGCCGGAATTCCAGCTATACGCCCAGCAGGAGCGCCAATCGAAGAACAGCAAGCAGTACGCAGAAAACTTCCTGCGAGCGCGACAAAAGGACTGATGCGTGGTACAGAGGAGCGCTTCATGCCTGGGCGGAAGTGTATAACTTCTACATGTCGTCCATCACGGCGACAAAGCTCTTCGACACAAAGTTCCTGTCCTCCTGCGCACAAACGGCCGAGGAAAGCGAGCATCCCGAAGGTAAGGAGCGGACGGACTCGCAGTCCCCATGCACCGGGTGCCAACAATACTTTCTTCATCATGATTCCCCCGAAAGAGGAGGCCCAGAGATGGCCTGCGGTTTCGGAAGAATGATGAAAAAGAAATTGGTGCTGGCATCCGGGCGAAATGATCAATGCTTACGCCGCTCGTAGGTCGAGTGGACGAGAAAGTTCTGCGGGCAGATGTTGCGGGCGCCTTCACCGACCTCGGAACCAGCGGCCAACAGACACAGGCTGCAGATAATGGAATGCATGAGTGGATCCAAGTTTCGAAATACCCGTCGGTCGCCTACGTGGCCCTTATTCTTTAGGATTTTAAACTAGACTCACCTCTCGCGGCAGTGCGGCCCCCGATGTCGTAGAGCGAGATTCAGGCTGCAACGATGAAGATTCGAGCAGCTCTTCCACTGCTTTACCTTTGAGCTCTATGAGCCTCACGTGCGTTCGCTCCGGTGGCTGCGAGGCATTGGCTTGACCATCGATGTAGAACCAAGCACGTGACCACAGCTCACCTCATCGTGGCGCACCCTACGCATAGCATGGGGGCATCTGCGGGCCTGGTATGCTGGGCCACTGGAGCTCCAAACGCCATGGTTGACCGATGCTTTGCAGGCGTGGAAGAAACGCCTTGCGGCGCGAATGGCGCGATCTCTCGCTGCCTATTGAGCGATGTGAGCGTAGATTGAGCTGCAAGCCAGAGGTTTCTAACGCTTCCGGTTCAGGATTCGAACGTTCGCAGCTGCGAGCGTCCTCGTCCGCGTAGGAGCGTGACGAGATTTTCGGCGAACGTCGGACTTTGGACGCTTCTCAGGCTCCTCCTCACCCTACCCACGCGATGGCTGGGTTGTACCACCATTTGTATGCATCTTCTGGGATCCATCGTATCAAGTTGCTATCTCTACCATCACTCAAACGCTGCGCGAGTTCATTGCGTCGAACACAAGGACGAGCACCGCCCGCTCTTCCACGGCGCAGGCTTGTTTCTGTAAGCTCAGCCACACCACTATTCAAAGCCTGCTTTCCCTAAGGCCACGGTGAACGCTACGAGGAAACCTGAGCTGATGTTGTCTGTGCCAAGTTGTGAACTGCCTGTTGGATTCCAGCCACGGCTGCTCTCTCTTCTCAAGCGCGAATTTGGGCTACAGCACCTCAATAAATCTACTTCTACAACCCCGTGCTAACGTGAGTGCCACTGAGAGTTAGCAGCGCGTCAACTTGAAGCTGGATGCTTTATCGGTCGCAGCCGTCCACAGCTTGCCAACCGACCACGACAGTGACGATGTCCGAGAAACAATCCCCGAGCGCCGTCCTGCCGCACGCGCTGAAGATGCCCGGCACAACGAAGCTGCATGGCAAGCGCTTCGTGCTCGCGTCCGCCAGCCCGCGACGCAAGGAGATCCTTGAGACGTTCGTGCGTTTTG
This sequence comes from Auricularia auricula-judae, assembly GCA_002092955.1. Taxonomy (NCBI): domain Eukaryota; kingdom Fungi; phylum Basidiomycota; class Agaricomycetes; order Auriculariales; family Auriculariaceae; genus Auricularia; species Auricularia auricula-judae. The sequence goes on from NCVV01000068.1 coordinate 166,597, forward strand.
CTCACACGTTTGCTCAGCCGATGCTGAGTGAAGCCATGTGCGCAGGGTCTGAAGCCGGAAATCGTAGTTTCGAACTTCGCTGAAGATCTTACCCATGGCTCTTTCGAGAATTTGTATGAGTACCCGACGGCCACTGCAACTGAGAAAGCGGTCTCGGTGTACATCAAGCTTGTCGTACGCAGGATTCTTTATTTTCACGATTTACACCCATCATGATCTTCCAGGACCAGGACCCAGACAACCCTCCGGATCTTGTTATTGGAGGTGCGAATTTTGCGGATTTTTCTGCTGATTGGATTCTTAACGAGCACCGCAGCGGACACGATTGTTCTGGCGCACGCAGCACCGCCGTCTCGTCGTTACGACTCGACAGCTGACTTGGTCACCCAACCGGAAGTGCTCGAGAAGCCAGTGTCCAAGACAGACAACCTTCGTATGCTCCTAGACCTTAACGCCAAAGTCTGCGAAGTCGTCACAGGCGTGACAGTCGGTACGTCAGATTCACGTATTCTGCACAGACTTGAACTTCATCGCTCAACCTTCGCACAGTGTACCCCATTCTGACTGCACCAGGCTACGGTGTAAAGTACGTGTCGATCTGGTTTTTTCAGGAATTTCGGCTTACCCAGTGCCAAGGTCGATGGAAGAGCGCACCTTCGTTCACTTCGCAGAGAACCCTGTCGCGCTGCTCCAGGCGTACGCCGACTCCGGCGAGGGCATCGACCGCGCGGGCGGCTTTGCCATCCAGGGCCTCGGCGGCTCGCTCATCGCCAAGATCGACGGCGATTACAATAACGTCGTCGGCTTCCCCGCGGCGTCCTTCATGCGCTTCTTGAACCTCCTCGTCGAAGAGGAGGACGACTTCCTTGACGTGTAAGGTGTAGGCCGGCGCCTGCTGTATTCTACCGCTCTCCCTCATAGACATGGACAATTGATGCTGCGTCTTTTGTAACATGGTCTGGTCCCTCCATGAACTGCATGACTGCGTGGCATTGCTGGCGTGTGAAGGCTCTCTCTCGTTGATCCTTCTCCGGGGCTTCGTGGGAGGCACTAGGTACGCTTTGGTATCACGACTGTGGTTTGCGCTGACAGAGTCGCAGTCAACCTTTTTGCACATCACCAAGATATCGATCCCACCTTCGCGCTCTCCACGCCGATGCTAGGATCCTCACGCATCTTCGTTATTCTCTACAAACACATCAGCCAACCCCACCGCCATGAACGTCTGGTCACCCGAAGTTGCAAAAGAAATCACGAGTCGTATGGCGAACTACGGTGCGACGACTACGGCCTTCGTGTTCCAAATGACGTTCGGGCGATCTCAGACATGCATGACTGCCGCCCGCCGTTAAGACTGCTCTGCGAATTCGACCGCTCTTGTGTCCGCGCAGCCAACGGACGGGGCGCTCGCGCCGTACATTTTTTCATTGCGCGGCAGATGCGGGCGGATGGGCTTTGAGGGGTACTCTGTCTGCCCTGCGGCGCGCTCGACGACCATGGTTGTCGCGCGGTGCTTCCACAAGCTCAGGCGCGTCTTACAGTTGCAAGGCCAGCTTCCAGTGTGAATGGCGATGCGGATGCGACTGCTGGCGACGTCGTCGCGGGGACGCACTTTCAGGGCATGCTCGTGCGGCGCAGGAACTACCTGGACCTCGGGCTGCGCGCACCTGCCGGAGCAAGGTCATTCCCTGTCGATGCGCGCTTCTTGGGCACTGTCGTGCTGGGCTGTGCGTTGAAAAAAAGGTGCCAGTGCAGACCATTCGGATGGCCTCATCCTCGCGTTTTTCCATGGACAAACTCGACAATATGGACATCGGCGCATACGCGACGTAATGTGGCCAATGTCTTCCCTCCGCGAATCGCATTGGAGTCGCACATTGCGGCTGAGTAGCAAGCATCAACGCAGCAGAGCACAGCGGATCCCCTTGGGAGATCACAGATGGGTTGCTCCCCGCGAAGAACATGATTCCAGATGCTGCATTTGGTTATCTACTGGATACCCCAGGTTGTACCTCTAATCCAGTGGTTGAAACTGCCCGGTTTAGTCACCGGAGTCGACCAAGTTTCAATGATTGTCAAGCTCGAGAACAATGTTGTGGCGCATTACATTGGAGTCGAAATGCATTGTCAATGTCATATTGTGACGGAAGAAGCAGCAGTTCAGCCAGCCGCGAGGCGCTAAGCCCAACTTCATTGTTCGATGTCAGACCCTACTGTTATCGTGGCTCCTTTGTCCACCAAAGCTATAAAACTGGTCACAGAGCCCCCGCCGGTCACGCGATCTCCCTCTCATTCTGTCCAACATGACCGGCTCTGAGTCGCACACCCCGCGGGCAGAGCGCCCTGGTCTTTCCCCCACGTCCCACAACACCTTCAGTATTTTTCTAGACGAACACACCCTGGACATACTGCCACGAGCGGCCTATGTGTAAGTGAACAATTCATTGAGTCGAATGTTCGATTCTTACCTTGTGAAAGCGTTCTTTGCACTCACAATTATCTGGGCAGTGGAGGTTTCCAACACATTTCCGGTCGTGGCTGGCTTTAGGGTCGCCACGCTAATGAAATACTTCGACATTGTGAAGGCGTTCTTTGCAAGAACGCCCACTCCCTCGCCATCGGTGCGGTTCACACCGCGCTACATGTGCTGAATACCATGTATGAGGACGGCATGATCATCGCTGCTTCATATGCGGACTTGCTTGAGCTCGACTTGCTCACCGAGTGCGTATCCCAACCTTCCAGCGCTGCTCAACCGTTTCTAAAGTCCCGTACTCTAGGATCTGGTATGAGCTCTCGCGCCAACGATGGTCGACAACGCTGGCATGCCTGTTCCTTCACAAGGCTTGGAGGAACTTAGCATTGTCACTGACGCCCGCTTTGGACGATCGCTTCAGTACGAAGTACTGGACGCAATCAACAGCGACGGCGCCATCGAGAGTATACAGGGACACGCCGAGTACGGCGCGTAGGGTTCACCGGAAACTCCATGCCGGCGACGTGCCCCACAAGCGGGACGCACTGAGACCCGCCTTGGTGTTGTCTTCTCTGCCCTGTACCACCTCCCCAAAGTGGATGAATTGCTCAGCTACATGGATGCCGAGTGGGATTCCATAGCGCACCGCTCGATCGGTGGATGCGCCAATCCACGACAAGGCATGGACACTTGAAAGGCACCGCTGGCTCATCGCCATGCCGTGCAGACCATCTTCTGGCAACTTGATACCATGCTTCCAGAAGCGGTGACAAATATATGCAAATGCTGGCTAACAAGCCAGATGAGATTCCACGTCGTCACGTGCACGGGGGCTAAGTACATCGCTATCGCGAGCAGAGAGGGGAGAGGTCATTGATGATATGTATGTATGGGCTTTGCGTGGGTCAATTGGAATAATGCAAGTGAAAGGAAAGTTATGCGACGGGGTTAGAGTTAGAGTTTGAGGGGGGTAGGCGTGGATGCAGAGGG